>VZQC01012362.1:1265552-1275839 GCA_009823505.1 Rhizomys pruinosus
CTAGTCTACAGAGTGAATTCCAGGACAGCCGGGGCTACAGCTGTCCTGGTTTTTTGGTCTTTTTGAGACAGGGAGACCCTGTCTCGAAAAGACCAAAAATAAATAAATAAATAAATAAAAGCAAAATATGGTTGGGTGTGGTGCCACACATCTTTAATCCCATCAGGCAGAGGCAGGAAGATCTCTGTAAATTTGAGACCAACCTGCTCTACATAGTGAGTTCTAAGCCAGCCAGAGCTACATCGTGAGACTCTGTCTCAACAAAACAAAACAAACAAAACAAAAATATTAGGCATGGAGGCTTGAGGCTGTACTCCCAGTAGTCAGGAGTCAGAAGATGGCTAGAAGTTCAAAGTAAGGCTGGACTAAATAGCAAGATCCTATTCCAAAAAAATTCAAAAAAAGCATTATTTTTTAAAGCAAACTCTGAGGGCTGCAGAGCTTGTATATGTCAGAACTATATTCTCAGGGCTGGTGAGATGGCTCCGTGAATAAGGGCTCATCGTCAGTCCTGACCACCCGAGTCAGATCCCCAGAACCCGCCTGATGAAAGAGAGAACTGACTCCAGCAAGTTCTGCTCTGACCCCCACACATACACTGTGGCAAGCACATGTGTGTTCCACACAGTAAATAAAATGTATTTAAAATTTTTTAAATAAATTTAATGTGAAATACATTCTCATGTATGTATATTATAACTCAATAGAAACCCATAAGACATTCTTGCCAGGGAAGCAAATTATCATAGAAGATTACTAGGTAGAGACACAGACTTTTAAACACAGTTGATTTTCTCCCCAGAACCACATAAACCAGGTCTGGTGGAACATACCTGTAACCTCAGCTCCTGGAGGTCGAAGTGGGAGGATCAAGGTCATCCTCAGCTACATAACAAATTTGAGGCCCAATTAGCATGGGCTACTTGAGTGAGACCTGAAAAGAGAGAGAGAGAGAGAAGAGACAGAGAGAGAGAGAGAGAGAGAGAGAGAGAGAGAGAGAGAGAGAGAGAGAATCCAGAATTCACTGGGTGAAGAGTTCAGGCTGTCTAAATTTGGATTACAGGTGTGTCAGGCTGTGTGGTTTTGGCAACTTTCTTAGCCCTCTGACACTGTTGGTACCATCTGTGAGCGCCTGCCAGGCAGAGTTCCCTGCAATCATGGGGGTTAGGAAGTCTGGCAGCTGTCAGGAGCAGATGTTCAGTAAGCATTTGTCACTGTTCTTGCTACAGGTAATTGGGTAAAGATCTGGAAAATACAACCAGGACAGTGGCCTCACAGATATAAAACATCTGTCAAACTCTAATCCCAGCATTTTGCAAGCTGAGGCAGGAGAATTACAAGATCAAGGTCAACCTGGGCTACTTGGTGAGATCTTGTTTCAAAAAGCAGTAATGATGAGGTTAGTCATATAATAATTTTAATTTTTAGTAATTTAACATTTGTTATTAATTTTTTTGGTCTTTTTGAGACAGATTCTCCCTGTAGCCCCAGCTGGCATGGGATTTGCTATGTAGACCTGTTGGGCCCTGTGGGCCCTCCATACTCATGGCGTGGAAGAGAACGCGGCCTACTGTAATCCCCTGAGCCTAACTGGAGTTTGGCGACCTGTCTTTGGCTGGTCACTTCCACATAGGAGTGACTCAGCGTAGCCCGACCTAAAAAAAAACGCCTCTACCCGGATGCGAATTACTATTGGCCCAAAGTTATCCCCCCACTCTATGTATCTCCTCTCCCACCTTCTTTTCTCCACCCCTCCTGCCAAGCAAATATAAGCGGCTGCCTGATGCAATAAAGTGAGCCCTTGCTTTGACGAGACTCCTGACCCCCTCGCCATCCCACTCAGCCCCGGAGGAGGGACAGGCTGGCCTGACTCTTCCCTCCCTGCCCTACTTGCCGGAGAACCCGGCATAGACCAGGGTGGCTTTGAACTAAGAGAGATCCGCTTGCCTCTGCCTCCCAAGTGCTGGGATTAAAGATGTGCACTGCCATACCTGGCTTATTTATTATCTTTATTTTATGTGGATGACTGTGTTACCTGCATGTGTCAGTACACTCATATCATGCAGTGCCTATGAACGTCAGAAGAGGGAGTCAAATCCCCTGGAACTGATGGCATGGATGATTGTTAGCTGCCATGTGGGTGCTGGGAATCAAACCCGGGTCCTCTACAAAAACATCCAGTGCTCTTAACTGAGCCATCTCTCAGGCACCTCCACCCTTTTTTATTTTTTGTTTTCAAGACAGAGTCTAGGGGGCTGGAGAGATAGCCTAGCAGTTAAGAGCACTGACTGCTCTTGCAGAGGACTGGGGTTTGATCCCCAGCACCCACATGGTGGCTGAGAACCGTCTGTAACTCCAATTCCAGGAGAACTCCAGTTCCAGGGGAATCCGAGACCCTCTTCTGACCTCTGAGGCATTGCATGACACGAGTGCACAAACCTGCATGCAGACAGTACATTCATACACATAGAAAAGAAATAAATAAAATTTTTAAAAAATTAAGAAAAAAAAGAGTCTAAGAGCTGGGCATGGTGGTGCATGCCTTTAATCCTAGCACTCGGAAGGCAGAGGCAGGTGGATCTTTGTGAGTTCAAGGCCAGCCTGGTCTACAGAGTGAGTTCCGGGACAGCTGGGGCTATGGGGTGTCCCTATCTTGAAAAGACAAAAAAAAAAAAAAAAAGAGTCTAAGTTGCCCAGGCTAGTTTTGAACTCATTCTGTAGCCAGGGCTAGACTTGAAATTGTGCACTTCCTGCCTCAGCCTCCAGGACTTTTACTGCAGGTGTGAGCTACTACACTCTGCTGTGCTCAGTACTTTTGGCACAAATCTTTGTCATTTGTTGAAGTACTAGGGGGGTGCTGGGTTAGAGTTAAACTCATGATGGTATGCCTTCCACATTATGGGGATGCCTGAATAATCACAGCCTGACTGTTGGCATACATTTAAAAAGGTATGTATTTATTTGCCTGCATGTATGTAAGTACACCTGTGTCATGAAATTCCCACAGAGGTCAGAAGAAGGTGCTGAGTTTGGTGAAGACTAGGGTGCCAGAGGCATGGTGTATTGAGTGTTGTGATCCAGGAAGAAGACACCACATTTTTGCCTTGTGCCCAGGTCACTGCTCTGATTGGAGCCCTGGTATAGCCTAACACTACTCACATGGGCAGATGGTACCACCACATCAGGTCCACTTCTGGGAACTGCGGGTGACCCCAGGAGGACCCCAGGCGATTAATCAGTAGATATGCTAATCTCTTGGCCTCGTACCAAGGAGATCCCACCTGCATGTTTGACAGATACGATAAAACTGTGACTGTCTTTGACAGGGGTGTGTGCCAGCCTGGGCATCAGCAGGGTTTTTCAACTGTCTTCTGCTAGCACCCAGGACAGCGAGGAAAGAGGACTGGGCAGGTCCTGGGCAGCTCTCTGCTCTGCCCACTGNAAGCATAGGCCTTGTTCTTCCTTCCACCCACAACCCTGGATAATACAAAAACAACAATAGAAAAAAACACCATACATAAATAAACAAATATATAACTAACACAAGACATTTTAATTTATTCTTTTTTATTTATTATTTTCATTTAGTATTCTTCAATAAAAAAGAAAATAACAACCTAACAATAAAGAAACAGGAAAAATAAAGAAATAAGTACATAAAAATTAAATAAAAACTGAATGAAAGAATAAATGAATAAATAATAATTTTTAATTTAATTTTATTTATTTTTGTATGTGTATGAGTGTACTGTCTGCATGTAGGTTTGTGCACCCGTGTCGTGCAATGCCGGGAGGTCAGAAGAGGGTGTCGGATTCCCCTGGAACTGGAGTTCTCCTGGAATTGGAGTTTCAGACGGTTCTCAGCCGCCATGTGGGTGCTGTGGATCGAACCCGGGTCCTCTGTAAGAGCGGTCAGCGCTCAAAACCGCTAGGCCATCTCTCCAGCCCCTTTAATTAGTCTTTTTGAGACAGGGTCTCCCTGTAGCCCCAGCTGGCCTGGAATTCACTATATAGACCAGGCTGGCCTTGAACTCACAGAGATCACCTGCCTCTGCCTCTTGAGTGCTGGGATTAATGGCATGCGCCACCATGCATGGCTTTTTAAAATTTTTACTGTATTATTTGTGTGTGTGTGTGTGTGTGTGTGTGTGTGTGTGTGTACATGAGTGCAGGTGCCAGAGGAGGCCAGCAGGGGGTACTGAATCTCCTGGAGCTGGAGTTACTGGCAGTTATGAGCCACCATGTAGGTGCGAAGAATGAAAAGAATGAAACTCTGGTCTTGCTCTGCAAGAGAGTGTTAGGTTGGAGGCCCTGAGACAGGGATCAAGATGGTGAGGACCTCAAGGTTCCTGCTCTGCTCCTCCAGCCAAGACCCTGAGTTCTCAAAAGTGTGAGAAGAAAGCCATGCAAGGCACGGAAGGAGGCTAACACCTGATTCCAAAGAGATCACCAGACCTGAGTTTCACCTTCAGGGCTTTCACCTGGCAACTGGCCAGGTTCCAACACCTCCCCATCTCCCCTCTCTTGCCCTATAAGAGAGCCCTAGCCCACCCAGGCGTGGAATCCTAGCCCCCCCTCCCCAGGGGCATCTCCCTTGGCCTTGAGCCCTAGCCCACCCAGGGGCATCTCCCTTGGCCTTTTTTCATTTTATTTTATTTTATTTCTGAATGTGTATGAATGTACTGTCTACATGTAGGTCTGTGCACCCGTGTCGTGCAATGCCGCGGAGGTCAGAAGAGGGTGTCGGAGTCCCCTGGAACTGGAGTTCTCCTGGAATTGGAGTTACAGACGGTTCTTGGCTGCCATGTGGGTGCTGGGGATCGAACCCGGGTCCTCAGCAAGAGCAGTCGGTGCTCTTAACCGCTAGGCCATCTCTCCAGTCCTCCCTTGGTCTTTACTCCCCACGTTCCCACATCTTCTTTCACGTTCGTCGCACCCGGCCTTTCACTTCACCCTTTGTACCTTTCACTCCCGTGGGCCGTCAGGTTTTCCCCAGAGCGCATTTCTCTTCCCTTGGAATAAAGCCTGTGTTTACCTTTTTTTTGTCTTTTTGAGGCAGGGTCTCCCTGGAGCCCCAGCTGGCCTGGAACTCACTCTGTAGACCAGGCTGGCCTTGAACTCATAAAGATCCGCCTCCTTCTGCCTCCTGAGTGCTGAGATTAAAGGTGTTTTTTTAAATCTCTGATAGCTTCTCAGTTTTCCGCTTTGGGTTTTTCAGCCTCTGCCCTCCCCGATCCTGTCGACCCTCAGGTCTGGGACTTTTGCACTCTGGTAATTTCCTCTCACCACCCACTGCTCGTGACACACCTCAAGAACCCCACCTCGTTTTCTTCCAGGCCTCTGCATTCCCTATTTCTGAATCTTACCGCCATGGACTCAAGCCTATCATTACCTCCTATCCTAGGGGCTCCTTATCCCCACTGACTTACCCTGCAAGACCCCCATTCTTCCAGTTTGCGAGCCCTCCACCACCTACCGCCTAGCTCCGACGGCCGCCTCGTCGCTGAGGTCGTCATCCCAGTGCACCCTGTGGGATGCCCTCCTGACTGCTCCTGCTTTGGCTCTCCTAGATCCTTTATGCCCTTCCCACCTCTTTACAGAGGAAGGGTTGGGAGTGGCCACAGGGGTTTGGGCCCAATGACTTGGGCCCTTACATCGGGCAGTCCCATTTCTTTCCAGACAGCTCAACCCTACTGTCTATGAATGGAAGCCGAGTCCAAGAGTTCCCACAGCATTCCTGCACTCTCATGTGGACAAATGCCTTCCTGCCCTTACCTCAGTGGAGTTCATAACTGCTGGCCTGCCCCCTCTCTAATGGGGGGGACAGTGTTCTCCCCCAAACTTTGTCTTCTAAGTCTCTTGAGCCCAGGTGGACTGGGCCTTACACCGTCATCCTCACTGCCCCACCAGCAGCCTGGTCTGGGTGGTCGGGCATGGCAGCCTTTGCCCTCTGAACTTTCATTCTCGTCTCCTTCTTTCTCTGGGCCATGGTTTTCCTCTGCTACCCCTACTACTGCAGGTGCCAGACGCTGTGAACCCCCTGTCCGGTTCCCCTTTCTCTTGTCATTGCCTGTCTTCACCTGATCAGGCAAGGTCGTGCCAGGTCCAACATACTGCTGGTGCGTCAATGGTCGGGAGACCTGATGGATGAAACTGGTGACCTACATCTAGACATGGTCCTCTGTCCTCCAGAGCCTGGCAAACCTCACTAAGACCATACAACATCAGGAGGAGCCCCTCCAATCTCAAATAGGAGATTCCTCTCGATAGGTCTCCAGGGTGGTCGGTGCACCCCCGGAATCCCTGTGCGCACAGCCCCACCTACTGCCGACTTCCCCTCCCTTCAGTGTCCTGACTCAGCAGGATCAAGATGTCACGGAAGGTGAGGTCCCCAATCTTCTCTTCTGGCCAGGATCCTGCGATCTCAAAAGTGCAAGAAGAAAGCCCATGCCAGGCACCGGAGGAGGCTAACACCCCATTCCAAAGAGATCACTGGACCTGAGTTTCACCTTCAGGGCTTTCACTGGCGTAATGGTTTTCACATTTCCCTTCCCTTGGAATAAATCGTCTTTGTTCTTTGTTTACTTTTAATTGGGACTGATTCGGCCTTCCTCTCATAGTGCGGAAAACCTAACAGAGAGCAAGTGCCCTTAACTGCTGGGTCATCTCTCCAGCCCCGTTAGTGGAGGGTTTTGGTGTTAGTTTTTGTTCTCTTTTGAGAGAGGCTCTCCCTGTAGCCCCAGCTGGCTGGAACTTGCTATGTAGACCAGGGTGGCTTTGATTTCACAGAGATCTGCCTGCCTCTGCCTCCTGAGTGACAGGATTAAAGGCACGCCTACTTTTTTCTTTTTTGAAGGGGGGGGGTCTCTTGTTCTCCTGTAGTCCAGGCTGGCCTGGACCTCACTCTGCAGCTGAGGATGACCTCGAATGTCTGACCCTCCTGCCTCTACCCCCTCCGCTTCTTGACTTTTTATTTTTTGAAACCAAGTCCAGCTCTGCCTGGTGTGGACCTTGCAGGCCAGCCTCAAACTTGCCCTGACCCTCCCAGGTGACAGGCCTGTCCCGTCACGCCCAGGGCATTTCTCGTTTCCTCTCTCCACAAACCCAAGAACTGTGAGCTGCAGGCACTCCGGCAGGGAGCAGCACGGAGGTGGGGTTTTGGTACAACAGGTTTTGGGAAACCAAGGACCAAAGAGGAAGCCTGGGCCCCTGAAGGCCGGGGTGCAGGGCAGGGATGGGCCAGGAAGTAGAAGGCTGAACCAGGATTGAGGTGTCCTGTTCTCCCCCTTGAGTCTTCCTACGCACCCGCCCTCGGGCTGGGCCTCCCTGGAGACACTGAGTGTGGGGGGAGGGGGGAATGGGGAGGGGGACATGGCTGTGCCCAACTGGCACAGCGGGTTTGGCTGGTCCCTGCTTTTGGCAGAAGATAGCACCAGGGAGAGGTGAGGATGGTGCTGGGACAATCTCAGACCCCGGAGTCGGGGGAGGAGCGGCTCCTAGATCATCTGTGCTTGCCTGAAACCCCAGCAGCCACCCCTGCCACACACGCAAATGCCAGCCCTGTACAGGAAACAGGCTGTGCCTGTCCCTTCCATGGGAACCACCTCTTCCCTCAGACCCAGGGATCCAGACTCCAGCCCTCCTCCCTCAGTCCCAAGATCCTCTCCACACCTCCTCCCTGAGACCCAGAGGTACTCTTCAATCCTCCCTCAGACCCAAGAATCCTCCCCTGTCCTCCTCCCTCTAACCTAGGTCTTCAGGCCCTACCCTTCTTCCCTCAGATCCAGGGGTCCAGACCCCCAGTATCCTCCTTCAGAGCCAGGAGTCCAGATCCCAACCTCCCCTTTCAGACCCAAGGGACCAGATCCCAACCTCCACTTTCAGACTCAGGGGTCCAGATCCCAACCTCCCCTTTCAGACCCAGGGGTCCAGATCCCAACCTCCCCTTTCAGACCCAGGGGACCAGATCCCAACCTCCACTTTCAGATTCAGGGGTCCAGATCCCAACCTCCCCTTTCAGACCCAGGGGTCCAGATCCCAACCTCCACTTTCAGACTCAGGGGTCCAGATCCCAACCTCCACTTTCAGACCCAGGGGTGCAGATCCCAACCTCCCCTTTCAGACCCAGGGGACCAGATCCCAACCTCCACTTTCAGACTCAGGGGTCCAGATCCCAACCTCCCCTTTCAGACCCAGGGGTCCAGATCCCAACCTCCACTTTCAGACTCAGGGGTCCAGATCCCAACCTCCACTTTCAGACCCAGGGGTGCAGATCCCAACCTCCCCTTTCAGACCCAGGGGACCAGATCCCAACCTCCACTTTCAGACTCAGGGGTCCAGATCCCAACCTCCCCTTTCAGACCCAGGGGTCCAGATCCCAACCTCCACTTTCAGACTCAGGGGTCCAGATCCCAACCTCCCCTTTCAGACCCAGGGGTCCAGATCCCAACCTCCACTTTCAGACTCAGGGGTGCAGATCCCAACCTCCCCTTTCAGACCCAGGGGACCAGATCCCAACCTCCACTTTCAGACCCAGGGGTCCAGATCCCAACCTCCACTTTCAGACCCAGGGGTCCAGATCCCAACCTCCACTTTCAGACTCAGGGGTCCAGATCCCAACCTCCCCTTTCAGACCCAGGGGTCCAGATCCCAACCTCCACTTTCAGACTCAGGGGTGCAGATCCCAACCTCCACTTTCAGACCCAGGGGACCAGATCCCAACCTCCACTTTCAGACTCAGGGGTCCAGATCCCAACCTCCACTTTCAGACTCAGGGGTGCAGATCCCAACCTCCACTTTCAGACCCAGGGGACCAGATCCCAACCTCCACTTTCAGACCCAGGGGTGCAGATCCCAACCTCCACTTTCAGACCCAGGAGTCCAGATCCCAACCTCCACTTTCAGACCCAGGGGTCCAGACCAGAACCCACTTTCCGGCTCCAACACTTATCCCCAGTGCACCCGTGGGCACTCTCAACTCACCTGGACTCTGCCCCCCTGTCTACCTCTAACACTTTCCTGTATAGCCAGGTTCCCAGGTTCTGAGCATCCCTCCCAGAGTCACCAGCCCAACTCCAGGCTGAATCTCCCCATTGTGACAAATGTTGGACCCTCGAGTGTCCTTGAGCCCTGCTCAGTAAAACTCAGTGAGGCTGGCCAGCTGAGTGCAGGTGGCAGTGTGGCCCCCAGGCAGTTCCTCAGTGGAGCAATCCGGGTGGAGAGCAAACAAGGTTTCTGTCACCCGGCCCACCCCAAGATGGATGGGCTGATTAGAGGGGGAGGCAGGGTGATGGGGCGGGGCAGAGCGGCTTTGGGGTGTCAACTGCCTGCCTTTCACCTCACCCAGTTTTCATTTCCTTCCCCAGAGGTCCCAGGATGGATTGTGACCTCGGAGATGGCAGGTCCAGTTGCTGCCATAACTTCCCCTTTACCCACCCACGTGTTACTTATCCATTTTCATGTGTCTGGGTCCTGGGGTTCCCGGGACCCTGTACTCAGTCCTTCAGACGCAGGAATCCAGACTCACCCCTGCCCTGGCCCCACCCCATTCCAGTTCCTCTTTCCTGACTCAGGTCGAGGGCCCCAGCCGCACCCTCCGGGGAGCCCAGCCTCTCACAGCCTGAGTTCTAGTATTTGTGGCAATTACTGGCTTTTAATGGAAAGGCTGGGCTCTGAAGGTGACACTGGCCTGATTCTTTGGATGTGTGACCTCATGACCCAGTGACCTCCCTCTCCCTGGTGTGAGCTCCAACAGCAAGATGGTCCATTGCAGCTCTGGGGGAAGGGACCACTGGAACAGCCAGGAGGGGCCAGGAAATGACATCATCGGCTGGCCAGACCAGGGCTGCCCATCCCCACAGACCCAGGGACATATGTGTCTCCAGATGTCACTTGGGAGGTAGGACTATCTCCCTCCTCCGGGTTCCCCTCTTTGGCTCGAGGGATACCCCAGCACCTATCCAGATTGGGCTCCACTAGGTCTTTCTACTCAGGTCCCATTCACTGTGCTGAGACTTCATTTCCCCTCTATGGGCTGGCTGTCCCCCACACTGATGCCATCCACAGCATGAGCATCGCACATACCTGAACAGCCATCTGCCAGGAGGTAGGTGCCCACCCACCCATCCATCCATCCACAGCATGAGCATCGCACATACCTGAACAGCCATCTGCCAGGAGGTAGGTGCCCACCCACCCATCCATCCACAGCATGAGCATCGCACATACCTGAACAGCCATCTGCCAGGAGGTAGGTGCCCACCCACCCATCCATCCACAGCATGAGCA
>VZQC01012362.1:1293571-1346605 GCA_009823505.1 Rhizomys pruinosus
AGTTCCAGGGGAATCCGAGACCCTCTTCTGACCTCCGCGGCATTGCACGACATGGGTGCACAGACCTGCATGCAGACACTACATTCATACACATACAAAAATAAATAAATAATAAAAAAAAAATTAAAAAAAATAAAATAAATAAATAAATAAATAAAATAAAAAAAAAAAACAGATGGTTTTTAGCCAATATGTGAGTGCTGGCAATTGAACCCGGGTCCCCTGCAAGAGCAGCCAGTGCTCTTAACCACTGAACCATCTCTCCAGCTCCACATGTGTTTTAATTTTTTTGTCTTGTTTTGAGACCAAGTTTCACTCTATAGCCCAGGCCGCCCTCAGATTCACAGCAATCCTCCTTCTGCCTCAGCCTCCTGAGAGCTGGGGTCACAGGCTGGCATGAGCAGGCTCCTTCACACTCTGGAATCCCCACACACCCATTCAACACCAATGGGGCAGCTGTATTAACAAAACTAGGAAGCGTCATGTGCCTAACGCTGAGCCAAACCAACCAGTCGCCAGGGAAGAGATTCTGTAAGATGACTTTCTAGAAGGTCCAGGCCAGGCTACCTCAATCTGGGCTGGAGAATGTTAGAGGAGTAGTTGCTTTGGGGGCTGATTGGGAGGGGAAACCTGGAAGTTTCTGTCTCCTGACAGTGGCCAACATGGCGGCTTGTGTCTGTTAAAGTTGACTCTGAAGAGCACCGTTCCGCTAAAGGTAAATGATTTTTGAAGGACAGGAGGGGAAAAATATTTTTATCTTTTATTTATTTATGTATTTATTGATTTATCTTTTTGAGACAGGGTCTCCCTCTAGTAACAGCTGGCCTGAGTCGGTATGTAGACCAGGCTGGCCTTGATCTCACAGAAATCTGTCTCTGCCTCCCAAGTGCTGGGATTAAAGGGGTACACCAACACAACTGGCAGAAAAATATTTTTAGTTTTAAAACAAAAGGACATAAATGGGATGTTTGTAGTTCTTTAAAAAGCATGATTGGGCTGGAGAGATGGCCTAGCAGTTAAGAGGGCCAACTGCTCTTGCAGAGGACCTGGGTTCTATCCCCAGCATCAACATGGGGGCTGAGAACCATCTTTAACTCCCATTCCAGGGGACTCCGACACCCTCTTCTGACCTCCTCGGCATTGCACGACACGGGTGCACAAACCTACATGCAGACAGTACATTCATACACATAAAAAATAAATAAAATAAAATAATATATATAAATTTATAAAAAGCATGATTTGGGGGGCTGAGATAGGGGTGACTTAGAGGTTAAGTATGACTATTGTTCTTCCAAAAGACTCAGTTCAGTTCCCAGCACCCACATGGCAGCTAACACCCATTCATAACTCTAGATCTACAGAATCTCACACTCTCTTCTGGCCTCTGTGGGCACCAGGCACACACATGGCACACTTATATACATGCAAAACAGCCGTACACATTACCAAAATAAGTATGACATGGGGGCTGGGGTGTGGTCAGTGGTAGAGCCCTGTCTAGATTTCTCAGTGAGGAGCTGGGGTGTGGTCAGTGGTACAGCCCTGTCTAGATTTCTCAGTGAGGGGCTGGGGTGTGGCTCAGTGGTAGAGCCCTGTCTAGAACCCCCAGTGAGGGGCTGGGGTGTGGCTCAGTGGTAGNACTCTCTCCCTGTGTCTCTGACGCTCTCTGTCTCTCCCTTGTCTCTCCCTTGTCTCTGATCCCAAGCCCCTTGTCTGGCTCTGGCTGCCGGGTCTCCATTTCTGTCTCTCGTTCCCGTCCCTCTTACTTGGAAATCACAACCAGTAGAAACATGTCTCTCTGCAGATGATCCGAGCTTAGCGCAAGACAAGCGAACACGAAGATGCTACGCAATACAGTTCTTTAGCATGAAACAAGTGCTCACTTCTGCGCACATACAGTAAAGTTGGAACTATACAGAGAAGATGAGCATGGCCCCTGCGCAAGGATGACACGCATAATATCATGAAGCTTTCCATAAAAGAAAAAAAAAAAAAATCGGGAGGCAGAGACGGGACTCTGGCGCCTTTCAAGGCCACCTGGTTACCGGAGTGAGATCCAGGCCACCTGGGCTACAGGGAGACTTGTCCCAAAAAAGACAAAAAGAAAAAAAAAAGAATGGCCTGTAGAGATGGCTCAGAGGTTGAGAGTACCAACTTCTCTTGCAGAGGACCCAAGGTTCGATATTCCGCAACCACATGGCGATAGAGGAACTCGTTCAACTCCAGTCCAGAGGAATCGACACCGGTCTTTGACCTCTGCAGCATTGCACCAACCATGGGTCGCACCAACCTTCATGCAGACAGACATCTACACATAAATAAAAAAGAAAAAAAAGACAAACAATTAATGAGATGAAGAATGAGATGATATAACCTCAGAAGGAAGGAAGAAGGATGAGGGAAGGAAGGAAGGGAGGGAGGGAGGGGGGTGAGGAGAAGGAAGGAAGGAAGGAAGGAAGGGGGAAGGAAGGAAGGGAGAAGGAAGGGGAAGGAAGAAGGGAAAGGACTGCTGGCCTGAGGCTGGCTGGGCTGGCCACAGTGGCCATTTGGGGTACAGCCAGAAATCCCGAAGCTGGCCCTGGACTCTGGCCTCCAGTAGCCTCCACCCTCACCTTGGGAGGGCACCAGCCTCTCCCTCTCTGATGCCGCCGGCGGGAGGCGTGGGCAGCAGCTGGGAGAACCGGCTGGGCCCCTCCCCTGGGCCGGCCAGGTAGGCTCCTGGCACCACAGGCACGGCAGACGCTGCACACCTGGCTGCGACACGACACCCTGCTCGATCCTGTCCTGCCCGCCATGGACGGGCCACAGCACCCGGCCCTGTGGGGCACGTTCGGGAACAGAGTCTCCGAGATGAGGTGAGGCCAGGGCCCGGGGAGGGGGAAGCCACCGTGGGGACAGGCCCCTGCCAGGGACCACCATCTCTGGGCTTAGTCATCAACCGAGATGCCCTCCTCTCCTTAGTTGCTCTGTCACTAGGATCCGCGGCCTTTCCTTCCCTCCAGTGAGGTGGAGACGCCTGCAGCCTGGTGCCCGGCAGGCACAGAAGGCTAAGGCTGCTGTACCCCAGGTAGGCTGGGGTCCCCGAGAGCACACACCTCGTATGTGCTGACTCCTTGGGGAGGACAGGGAGCATGGGATGCTTGGAAGCAGAAGTGCGCCTCGGAGAGCTGAGCCTCCTTAGGACAGACCTCTCACCCCACACATAGGGAATGCATGGCTCTGTTCTTGGGGATGAGCCAGACATGCAGAGTGCCTGCCCTACTTGTCTGATGGACTGAGGACTGGAGGAAATGACCATCTGGCCACAGAGCCTGCTGTTTAGTGGATCTCCTCCATGCCTTTCCCACTGACTCCACTTTTCAGCCCAGAGAGGGCATGCAGCTCCCCTAAGGTCACACAGTGACCCTGATACTGTATGTTCCGACCAGGTGGGACTACTCTGTCCTTCTGGGACCCTCGGGCTGCCCTGAGCTGTGAGGAGGGGGGGCAGCAGAGCCCTCCCCTAGTCTGGTTGCTTCCCTCCAATACGGTGCTGTTCTAAGTCACTTCCCTCCCACCCAGCCAAGAGTCAGGGTGGGAGAGGGCTTGAGGAGCCCAGACTCGGGGACAGGTGCTTGAATTCTGGTGTAGACAAGCTTCGCGGTGTCTTTGGGCCACTAAGCCTAGAGGATCCCAGATTCGGGGACCAGGTGCTTGAATTCTGTTGTAGACAAGCTTCACAGTGTCTCTGGGCCACTAAGCCTAGAGGATCCCAGACTCGGGGACCAGGTGCTTGAATTCTGTTGTAGACAAGCTTCACAGTGTCTCTGGGCCACTAAGCCTTGCCCTGGCTCCCACTCTCTCTTGTGTTCCACACAGCCCATCAGTCCCCAAGTCCCACTTCTTGTCCCAGTCTCTTTTCTAACATCCTCATCCTTTTCTGCTGCAGCCTCACTCCAGCCTCCCTGCCTCCAGTCAGCCCCAGACCTGCCTCTCCCAGCCTTCCAACCACCCAGCACCCAGGGCCCCTCCGAGTTGGTATGCGGCCCCACCCCCACCCACACTCTCACCTGTCTGGCATTCCATTCACCCCACGACTTCAGTTTCCCTAGCCACACCCCACTCTTTGCTGCCCCAGTGCCTTTGCACATGCTGTTCCTTTCTTTGAGAGTTCCAGAAAGGGTTCATTTCAAAACCCCAAAGCCTGCTCCACCTTTGTCCTCTGTTCCAGGACCTCCCAGTGCTCCCTAGCACCCAGAGCAGTGATCTCTAAACAACTTTTTATCAGAGTAATTTTCCAACAAAAATGACAAATGCATAGAAATCCGGATCGGAACGACAGGTCTGGTCCGGTGGGAGCAGACTCCCTCACCTGCACCCCCTCTGTAACTGTCTTCTTTTGGGGTATTTGAGCCGCTGTGGTTTTCCCTCTTCTCAAAGCTGAGTCTGTTCTGCCACCGTGTCTTCCCTTGCCCACTGAGCCCCACCTCCAGCCTCTCACTGCTTGTGCCTGGTCCCTGGTGACCTCTGCCCCCTCTTTTATGGCCAGACTGCTTCTCACGGTTGAAGACGAGATTGCAAATCTCAAACCTCAGCCATTTAGGATTCTTGGCCGGGGGTGGAAGGGGCAGGCTCAGGACCCCCAGAGCCCGCAGTCATCAGATCCTTGTCCTGGGCACCACAACGGCCTGTCCTCCAACAGGAATGGGAAGGAGAACTCATAAGATGAATGAATGGAAGGGTGAGATTAGGAACCCTTTGATCTTGGGGTGAGTCAGGGCTACAGGAGGAACCAGGGTGCTGGGCGGGAGAGCATCAGCGGCACCCCAGTGGGGTAAAGGGCACTGCACCATCCTACCACATCTGAGAGCCCACAAATGATTCCATGTTTAGCCTCTCCAGGGAGAGCAGAAGAGCCACAACCTGTTCTAGATTACAGGTCATGTGACAGGTCGTCCAGGATTTAATTTGGACTAAAAGTCCACCTGCAGCCCTTGGAATATTCTAGATAATGGGGTTGGTTACACAATGTCCTTTATATGGCTGTGTCCCGAGCAGCCTCACGCCGACCGGGTGGGCTACAGAGGGCAGAATAAGGCTAAGAGACTAAGAATGGACCGAGGTGTAAGAGGAGACAGGGGGTGTCCCCAGCGCTGCATACATCAGGGGTGAAGGCACACACTGGGGGACCAGGCAGGAGGGTCAGGTGCTCAAGGTCATCCTCAGTACATATGAGTCAAGTCAGACTAAGTGCAGACCCTGTCTTTAAAACAACAAATGCTGTAAGGCAGAGACAGAGCAAGGTGGGCTTTAGCCAGGTTCTTAACCCACAGCCAGGGCATTGTCTAAATTAATCTTCCCCAGGACCTACCTGACTGACAGGAGTTCGGATGAATGACTAGGTCTCAGACCCACCGAAGACTTCAGGCCCAGAGAAGCCAAGTGTATTGCCTAAAGTCACATAGTTCATCAGGCTGAGATTTGAAGCTCAGAAATGGGGTTCTCTCACATATGAGGAAGGGGGCGGTGGGGAGAACCTGGAAGGGATCTAGCTCTGCCCAGCTGCGAGGCCCAGTGAGGAGTTTGCTGGAGAGTTTTCCACGTCTCCCCTCCTATAGCGAACCAGAGGTTCAAGGACACAGAAACTAAGGAGCCACTGGCTTGTTCCTGCAAACGGCGAACGGCTTCAGGCAGTCTGGGAATTCCCTAACGGGAACTTTCTTTTCCTGGTACTAGGCATCGAACATTGGGCCTGAGAGATGTCTCAGCAGTGCTATTGAATGAGCCCTTCCACTGGGGGAATTCGAGGCAGGCTCTACATGAGACCACACCCCCAGCCGCTAACTGGGGATCCTAGACAGGGCTCTACCACTGAGCACACCCCAGCCACTCACTGGGATTCTAGACAGGGCTCTACCAACTGAGCCACAGACTCAGCCTCACTGTGGACATCTGAGACAGGGGCATCTTCCACTGAGCCACACCCAGCCTCTCACTGGTTCTGACAGGCTTCTCACCCACTGGCCACACCCCCAGCCCCTCACTGGATCCTAGACAGGGCTTACCACTGAGCCACACCCTAGCCCTCACTGGATCCTAGACAGGGCTCTGCCACCTGAGCCACACCCAGCCCTCACTGGGACTCTAGACAGGGCTCTAACACTCAGCCACACCCCAGCCTACTGGACTCTAACATGGCTACTAGCACTGGAGCCCACCCCAGCCCCTCCACTGGGGATTCCAGACAGGGCTCTGCCACTGAGCCACCCAAGCCCCTCACTAGGGGATTCCAGGCAGGGCTCTACCAGTGTGCCACACCCCAGCCCCTCACTGGGAGATCCTAGGCACAGGGCATCTGCCCACTGAGCCACACTGCAGCCCCTCATGGGGACTCTAGACAGGGCTCTACCACTGAGCCACACCTCACCCCTCACTGGGACTCTAGACAGGCTCACCACTGAGCCACACCCCAGCCCCTCCGCTGTGGGGATTCCCAGAACGGGCTCTGCCACTGAGCCATACCCCATCCTTCTTGCTTTATAGGCTTTATTTTGTTATTCTTCAACCTGTGTGGATTTGTGAGTGTCACAACACAAGCATGCAGATTGGAGGATAGCTAGGCGGATTGCTCTTCTCCCTTCTTCCATTGCAGCGGAAGGGATGGAACTGTTGTTATCAGCTTGGCAGTCACTACCCTTTTACCGCTGAGCCATGCTCAGCTCTTTTTACGTTTTATTTTCAGATAAAATCTTCCACAGTTTCCCAGGCTGTCTTGAACTTGCAGAGATCAACCTGCCTCTAACTCCTTTGAAGCATCTGGGCTGACATGCCCTTTGGGAAAGTTTCCCCAATCTCTGGATTACTGCCTAAACAACCAGGGAGATTCACAGCTGTTAACATGAAGCTGTTTCGTTTTTGGTTGTTTTTTGTTTTTTTTTTTTTTTTCTTTTCACAAAGAGTATTAGAAAGGTTTTAAGCAATAACCACGTGGGACTTTGCCTGGCTGGGACTGGAGTTGGGCTCCAGGGAGCCCACTGATGAGACACAGGAGCTTGATAGCCTCTAGATTGTAAGTGTCCCTCCATACCAGACCGCTAGCAAGAACACCAGGTAACTGAACTCCCACCTCTTTTCTGAAATTCAGAAAGCCTCAACAATGTGGCCCTGGGGTCACCAGAAGGGGACTGTAAGACCCCACAGACTCCACGGGGTGGTAGTGCAGAGGGTGAGGAGCCAGGCCAGCCTTGAACTCATGCAGTCCTCCTTGCGTGGCCTCCTAAGTCCTGGGAGATAACAGGAGTAGGTATATAACTTTAGCTGGTTGTTTGTTTGTTGTTGCTTGTTTGAATTTTTTCCTTCTTTTCAACTCACCAGTAAGCTTCTCCATGAGCTGGATTGAGGGCATGGGTAGGGGGAGGAGGAAAAGAAATTAGAGAAGCTCCCCTAGTGTGCTGCTGTAACTCGCTCAGCCAGGTCTGGTCCAAGGACCTCGCACGCAGGCTTGCTCTATCTGCGCATTCACAGACTGGAAAACAGGCTGGCCACCTGACTCCCGAGGTCTCTTTCTATTTTTTGTCTCTTTGAGACAGGATCTCCCTTTTGTACCACCGTGGCCTGGACTCACAGAGATCACCTATGCCTCTGCTTTCTTGAGTGCTGGGGATTAAAGTGTGCACCACCACCACCCAGCTAGCCTTGTCTTTCTTTTAGAATATATATTTTATATTTATCTGATATGTGTCTGGTTTATGTACATGTGAATGCAGAGCCCACAGATCACCTGGGGTAGAGGTGAGTTATAGGCAGCTGTAACCTGCCTCATTTGGATGTGGAGTCGAATTCAGGTCCTCTGGAGAGCAGTCAATGCTCTTAAACACCAAGGCATGTTAACTCTCTTCTCCCCTCCCCTTTTGTGTGTGTGAATGCGGTGTGAGCATGGTGTACATATGGAGGCGTTCTCACCTGTGTGTGCACATGTAAGAGGCCAAGAGATCTACGCATGCCTGTATTCCTCTGTTTCGCTCTCCAACTCGTTGATTTCATCTTTATATGAGCATTTTCCCTCCGTGTATATGTGGGCAGTGCCCACAGAAGCCCCGAGAGAGAGGTGGCATGCCCTAGAGTTAGCTACAGATGGTTGCGAGTCAGCGTTGTGCTGGGAACCAAAGCTCGGTCCTCCGCACCAACAGCAAGTGCTCCTAACTACTGTGTTCTCCAGCCTCTCCAACCATATTATTGAGACAGGGTCTCACAGAAGCTGGAATTCACTATTCTGGTAGATTACCTGGCCAGAGAGTCCCAGGATCTGCTGGGCTATTCCATCCCAGCACTGAGAAAGATTTAGCCACATGCCGAGGATCCAAACTCAAGGTATTTATGTTTGTACGCAAGTGGTAGCTTTGACGTCATTCTTCTAGCCTAACTAGCTCCTCACTGGGGGGATTCGTAGACAGGGCACTACCTCTGAGCACACCCCAACCCCTCACTGGGGAATTCTACACAGGTGCTCTACCTCTAGCCACACCCAGCCCTCACTGGGATTCTAGACGAGGGCTCTACACTGAGCCACACCCCAGCCCTCACTGGGATTCTAGGCAGGCTCTACCCGCAGCAACCACCCAGTCCCTCACTGGGGATTTCTTAGGCAGGGCTCTCCTGAGCCACACCCCAGGCCCTCATGGCTGGATCTAGGTAAGCACTCTACAATTGAGTCACATCCCCAGCTTCCTAAACCTACTCTTAACCGTCATATAGAGAAAAGATCAGATGGGGTCTTCAAGCTGCAGGAAGAGCCCATCTTCTCTCATTACAGTGTTGATTTGAATGTTCACCTCCTTATACAGAACATGAAGCCAGGTGAATATTTCTAGTTTCCAGAACTAAGAAAGAGAGGATGAGGAATCCTACACCTGTCTTCCCACATCGTAGGACGCGAGCAGAAAGATTGCTGCAAGTTTGTATGTGGCCTGGGCGGCAGACTGAGACCCTGTCTAAAAAACACCCAGGCTGTGCCCTTCTGTTCCCACACAACCGGGAAGCCGCGGTTGTTAGGCTTGCTTTGTTGGGCAGCCACTGAGTAGCTGCTGTGCCTGGGGAGAGATTCCGTTCACGTCTGGATCTCATCTTGGTCATGGCTGACCAGTCAGTCGCTCACAGGCTGGTTACAGAGCTCGCGTTGTCAGTGACTTGGAGGCTCCATTCCCATCCTAGCGGCTCCATGTTGAGCACTCGGCAGCCTCGTGTGGCTGGTGTCTGTAGAGGGATGTTGCACGGGATCTGTGTGAGCCCCGATGCAGCAACAGCAAACAGTGTGTAAGAGAGGGAGAGGTGGAGAGGTGGAGGCGAGACAGAGAGGACAGGAGATCAGAGAGAAGTGAACAAGCTTTGGGCAAGAGGCTCGGGGGCCTGTGTGGTGGAGCATGAGCATTTAGAAACAGGGCAAAGCTTTACGTGAAAAGACAGACTGGTATTGGCACAAAAGCAGAATTGTTGACCAATGGAGCAAAAACCGAGAATCCAACCTGAGCACATACAATTTTCAGCCACCTCGTATTTTTACAAGGGGGCCAAGAAGACACGTATGGAAGAAAGAAGCATCTTCAGCAAGTTTGTGTTGGCAACTGGATCACCATTGTAGAAAAATGAAATTAAAACCCCTACCTCTTGCCCTGTAAAAGTCAACTCCAGACGGCATCAAAAACCTCAACATGAACCAACTTTTGAGCAACAGACAGAAAAAGTGGGCAGCAGACTCCAAGACATAGGCGTAGCGAAAGACTTCCTAAATCATGGACCAGCGCGCAAGTAATGTAAGGTTGGACAATGAACAAATTGGGAACTCATTAAACTTAAAGCTTCTGTACATCAAAAGAAATAATCAAGAATTGAGAGAAATCCACAGAGTGGGAGGGAACCTTCTCCACAGAAACATCTAACAAACATTGATTTCCAGAATATATAAAGTATCAAGAAGAAAACAAATGACCCCACTCAATAGATAGATGGGGCAAAGAACTGAACAGAGACTACACATGGGAATTAGAAATGGCTGATAAACACCTTAAGAAGTGTTCAACATCATAATCATTAAGGAAATCAAACAAACCACTTTAAGTATCATCTATACTCCAATCAAGATGGCTAGAAATCACAGAAACAAAAATGACTACAATGCTGGAGAAGGTTGTGCTGGGAAAAGGGGGAATTACTTATCCACTACTGGTGGGGGAATTGTAAACTCGTCGCCCTTATGGAAAGCAGTTGTGGAGAACCCTGGAGACTGGGAAATGAACTTTGCCACCCGGGGCCCAGGCACATACCACTCTTAGGGCAGTATACCTCAAAGACTCACCCCACCACGAGGATACATTCGACGCCATGTTTACTTCAGCTCTCTTTCACAATGCAAGAGAGCTGGAAACCAACCCACAGCCCTCAACTGATATGGACTGGATAGAGAAATGTGGTAGTCTACACATGGGTTCTATCAGCAGTAAAGAACGAGACGACATTCATGAGCTCTGCAGAAAATGGCTGGAGCTAGAGGGAATCGTTGCTGAGTGTTAAATGACACAGTCCCAGAAAACAAATGATGACTGGTATTCGTCATCTTGAGTGTGGTGCCAATTTGCCAGTTGTAAGTATTTCTTGTGCATGTGGGGCCCTTGAGCTTTTGTTCAAACAGCATTGGGCAGATAGCATCTTGGAAAACAACAACAACGCAACAACAACAACAACAGAAAGACTGCTATCAAAGAAACTGACTGAAACAGGTGAATTCTGCCCAAACAGTCAACTTCCACAGTGGGAGTATTGAGAAATGCTGATTAAGGAAAGATGACAAAGCACCCGTTTGGCAGAAATTCATGAGCTTCTGGGGGTGGGCTGGGGGGTGAGGGGGACATGGGTTCTAGATTTTGATTAAAAAATATATAATATTAAAAGTGTGCAACGATAACATAACATTTTTCCAAAAATAAAAGAAAAAAAAAAGAAGAAAAAGAAAACCGCATCACCACAGAGAACGGGCAGGGTGGGCGTCTGTCCGGGCCCTGCAGGGAGACTACTAGCCTTAAGGAACAGATTTGGGAGGACACTGACCCAGAGGCATGTCTCCAGCAGCCTAACGTGGGAGACACATTCTGTGCTACGGCTTCTGCCCCCTTCTCTGAAATGGCTTACAACGGAGGTCTTGGCCACTTGCGTGAGAGCCGTTTCCAGAAATCGGAAGCGCCAAGCATCCCATGTGGCCAAGCAGCTGCTAAAGACAAAGGAACATTTTTTTAAAGATTATTTATTTACTTACTTATCTAATTAATTTATTTATTGTGCGTGTGGATGCCTT
The DNA here is from genome assembly GCA_009823505.1 of Rhizomys pruinosus. NCBI lineage: Eukaryota > Metazoa > Chordata > Mammalia > Rodentia > Spalacidae > Rhizomys > Rhizomys pruinosus. The sequence continues at coordinate 1,304,898 of VZQC01012362.1, forward strand.
TGTGAGTTTATGTATACCACATGTCTGCAAGGTTCCCATTGAGGCCAGAACAGAGCATCGAAGATCCCCTGGAACTGCAGTTACAGATGGTTTTTTAGGGGCTGTGAGAGATGCCAGCGGCTAAGAGCCGATTCGTCTCTTACGAGGACTCGGGTCGATCCCCAGCACCCACATGGTGGCCGGACGTCTAAACCCAAAAAAAAAATTCCAGGAGGACTCCAGTGTCCAGGGGAATCCCGACACCCTCTTCTGACCTCCACGGATGTGCACGACACGGAGGTGTTCACAAAGTTGCAGGACAGACAGTACAGTCATACACAGTATATAAATAAATAAAAAAAAAAAAAAAACGATGGGTTTTTTAGCCAATATGTGCGTGGCTGGAATTGAACCCTGGGTCCTCTGCAGAGGCACGTGTTCTTAACCACTGAAACCATCTCTCCGCTCTCACATGTGTTTGTTAATTTTTTTGCTGTGTTTGAGACAAGTTCTCCACTCTTATAGCCCAGCCGCCCTCTCAGATCATCATAGCCTCCTCTTCTGCCCCAGCCTCCTGAGGCTGTGGGGTCGCACAGAGCGTGGCATGAGCAGGCTCCTTCACACTCTGGAATCCCACACACCCATTCAACACAATGGGTGCAGCTGTATAACAAAACTAGGAAGCGTCATGTGCCTACGCTGAGCCAAACCAACCAGTCGGCCAGGGAAGAGATTCTGTAAGATGACTTCTAGAAGGTCCAGGCCAGCTACCTCAAATGGGCGCAGAGAACGTTAGAGGAGAGTTGCTTTGGGGGCTGAGGGAGGGGAAAACTGGAAGTTTCTGTCTCCGACAGTGGCCAACATGGCGGCTTGTGTCTGTTAAAGTTGACTCTGAAGAGCACCGTTCCGCTAAAGGTAAATGATTTTTGAAGGACGGAGGGGAAAAATATTTTTTAATCTTTATATTATTTATGTATTTAAAAATTTAAATTTATCTTTTTGAACAGGGTCTCCTCTACTAAACGCTAGATGGTGTTCGAATCACTTGTAGACCAGCTGGCCTTGATCTCCAGAAAATCGTCTCTTGCCTTCCCAAGTGCTGGGATTTAAGGGTGTACACCACCACACAACTGGCAGAAAATTTTTTAGTTTTAAACAAAAAGGACCATAAATGGGATGTTTGTTAGTTCTTTAAAAAGCATGATTGGGCTGGAGAGTGGCCTAGCAGTTAAGGGCCAACTTCTTTGCGGACCCGTGTTCTTCCCGCATTCAACGATGGTGGGCTGCAGAACCATCTTTAACTCCCATTCCAGGGGACTCCGACAACCCCTTCTGACCTCCTCGGCATTTGCACACCACGGGTGCACAGAAACCTACAGCAGACAGTACATTCATACACATAAAAAAATCAAATAACATCAAACTCTATATATAAATTTATAAAAAGATGATTTGGTGGGGCTGAGATAGGGGTGACTTAGAGGTTAAGTATGACTATTGTTCTTCCAAAAGACTCGATTCAGTTCCCAGCACCCACATGGCGCTAAACCATTCATAATTCTAGATCTAGCAGAATTCACACTCTCTTCTGCCTCTGTGGGCACCCACGGCCACCACATGGCACCACTTATATACATGCAAAATAGCCGTACACATTACCAAAATAAGTATGACATGGGGGCTGGGGTGTGTGGTCTAGTGGTAGTAGAGCCCTGTTAGATTTCTCAGTGAGGAGCTGGGGTGTGTCATATGGACAGACACTAGTCTAGATTTCTCAGTGAGGGGTGGCGGTGTGGGTCAGTGGTAGAGCTCCTGTCTAGAACCCCCAGTGGGGCGATGGGTGTGGCTCAGTGGTAGGCGCCTGTCTAGGAATCCCCTTGAGGGGTGGAGTTGGTCAGTGTAGAGCCCTGTCTAAACTCCCTAGTGAGGGGCTGGGGGTTGGCTCAGTGTAGAGCCCTGTCTAGAGACCCCCAGTGAGGGCTGGAGTGTGGCTCAGTGGTGAGCCCCTGTCTTAGAACCCCCAGTGAGGGGCTGGGGGTGTGCTCAGTGTAAGCCCTGTCTAGAATCCCACTGAGGGCTGGAGTGTGGCTCAGTGGGTAGAGCTATGGCCTAACATGAATGGCCCTAGGTTCAATCCACTATTAGAAAAAAATAAGATGGGTGCACATGGGTCTGAAAACATCAAACAGTAAACCAGCTGAAGAATGAGATGTGAAGTTTTGTGTGTTATCCTGGAATACTAGGAACAGAAGGAAAGGCAACAGGAAGAGGGGAAAGGGGGTGGGGAGGGAAAGGGGAGGGGGGGGAAAAAGGCAGGAGAAGGAGAGGAGGATTCACAGGGAGGAACAAAGGAGAGGGGGGACATACAGAGCTTTTTTTTTTTTTTTTTTTTTTTTTGTCTTTTTAAGACAGGCCTCCTGTTGTAGCCCAGTTGTCCTGGAAAACTCACTATGTTAGACCAGTGTAGCCTTGATTTTTCACAGAGATCTACGTACCTTTGCCCTGAGTGCTCCGATATAAAGGCAATTGAACACCACACCCAGCAATACAGAACTATTTTATAACACCATTTTTTCTGCCGGGCGTGGTGGCACACGCCTTAATCCTAGCACTTGGGAGCAAGAGGGCAGTGGCTCTTTGTGAGTTCAAGGCCACCCTGTATAAGAGTGCGTTCCAGGACAGCTGGGCTCAGGAGACCTGTCTCGAAAAGACCAAAAAAATAAAATTTTATTCCTGTGTATGAGTAGTTTCCAGTGTGTGTGCTTGGTCTCAGAAGATGGTCGTTGCATCCCACGGAACTGGATTATGGACAGTCTGCTACCTGTGGGTGCTGGGAAACTGAACCCAGGTCCTCCTGCAGAAGTGGCAGTGGGTCTTAAACTATTGAACCATCCTCCAGACCCATACTACACAGAGCTATTTTAGAAATTAAATGACCTTCTTGTTGGTAGTGATGTGGGTTGAACCAGGGCCTTCAGGCAGCCAGGCAAGTGCTCTCACCAACACCATGCCTCCACTGCTCCGTATTCTTTTATTTTTATTGATGGGTTATCCCCAGCTGGTTACAGGGTTGTAGCCCCTCCTACATGGGTACTGGGAACTGAACGTGGGGTCCCCTGCAAGAGCAGAAATGCTCTCTAACCACTTGAGCCACACCGCAAGCCCTTCCTTCTTAACTCTTTTTTGGTTTTGTGTTCTTTGAATCAGAGTCTCTCTGTAGCCCCAACTGGCCTAGAACTGGCTATGTAGACAAGGCTGGCCTCAATCTCACAGAGATCAGCCTGCCTCTGCCTCCTGAGTGCTGGGATTAAAGGCGTGCACCACCACGCCCACCTCTGACAGGTTTTGACATGAGGCCCGCATACCACAACTTTTGACACCTCACACTCCAGGCTTCAGCGTCTGACTATAATTCGGCTTGTTTATGGGCTTCCTCAGAGCAGATATGCGTGTGTTATGAGCCAGAAATGAACATGTTGCCAATGCAGGAGCCTCTGTGATGTAAACAGGGCTTTGTGATCGGCTGGGCGCCAGCGTTACCAGAGCTCTGATTTATATCCCCTTTGCTTTTGCTCCGTCTTCAAACAGTGTCCCAATCAACATCTCGTGTCTTTTTCATTGGCTAAATTCTCAAGGGCATCTACATACCCCACACATTTCGGAGGGGGTCACACTTATTTGTTTATCAAACAGGTACAAAAGGTACTGTGCCTGTTGCTTGTGGGTTCTTGAAGGGGGAATTCAATCCCAGCTCAGTGAAAGAAGGAAAGAAGCAAAAAAATGGTCCCACTAAACAGTAATTAGTCCGGGGGGGGGGGGGCGACGACAACAGGGGACAAAATGGAGACTGGAGACTGCTGCAGCGACGTGCCTGGGCTGCAGCCAGCCACGCATGATAGAAATGTTGGGAATGGCTCTCCTGGAGAGGTTTAAGCAGACGTCTGTCCAGCACGTTTTCTCTGGCACTGGTGAAAGTATGAGTCACCCTGGTGTCTGGGACGCTGGCCTGGGGACGCTGGCCCAGACATGCTCCGAGTGGGGGGTGAGCCAGGAGTGGACCAGGGTATTCCTGGCAGGCAAAGGCAGGTGCTGGACTCTGCCGTGAACCTGGCCATGAGGTATTTGATGCTGAAGGACTCTGGCTAACTGACCCCAGGGGGGTTAGCAGGACCGCCTGGCTGCTGGGGCAACTGGGAGAGTCAGGTCCAGCCTGTCTGGTCTCCACACCCCAGGCACCCACCACTGTCTCATTTCTACACCTCTTCCCTTGGAGCCACATGCTTTATCCTCCTCTTCTTCCTCTTCTTCTTTCGCTTCATCCTCCTTTTCTTCCTCTTTTCTCCTTTCCTTATTTATTTATTTATTTGGTATTTTTGACACAGGATCTCTCTTTAGTCCCAGGTGGCCTGGAGCTCACTCTGTAGACCAGGCTGGCCTTGAACTCACAGAGATCCACCTCCCTCTGCCTCCCAAGTGCTAGGATTAAAGGCGTGCGCCACCACGCCCAGCTATTTTGGTTTTTTTTGAGACAAGGTCTCTCTGTAGCCCTAGCTGGCCTAGAACTCACTATGTAGACCAGGCTGGCCTTGAACTCACAGAGATCTCCTGCCTCTGCCTCCTGAGTGCTGGGATTAAAGGCATGTGCCACCATGCCTGGCAACCTTTCTCCTTTTCTTTTATAAATTTCTTTTTATTTTGTGTGTATGCATGTTTTGCATGTATGAACGTAAGTGTACTATGTACATGCACTGTCCACAGAGGCCAGAAGAGGGTGATGGGTCCCCTGGAATTAAGAGTTACATACTGTTGTGAGCTGCCATGTGGTTGCTGGGAACCACACCTAGGTCCTCTGCAAGAGCAGTCTTAACCCCTGAACCATCTCTCCAACCCTGGAGAGGGTTTCTCCTTTTCCTCCTCCTCTTCCTCCTCCTCCCCTTCACTCCTCCTCCTCCTCCTCCTCCTCCTCCTCCTCCTCTTCCTCACCCTTCCCTCATTATGAGACAGGGTCTGCCTACAGAGCCTAGGCTGACCTCAAACTTGCAGTCCTACTGCCTCGACCCCACCTTCTGATGTGTACAGCGATACTGTCAGGAGTGACTGTCGGCTTGGTCACTGACAGGGACGGACGCTGTCATGGGGATCCTTCTTGCCCTTGCTACTTCCACCTCTTGGCTGCTGAGTGACAGTCTGGCTGCCCTCAGGTGAAGGAGCCTGAAGCTGTCTTTGGCCAACACATGACCGTGTCTCCAGAACAGAGGGTTCAGACTGACATTTTCCCAATGCAGCAGGGTGAGGTTCTCCATATCCTGGATGGCTGCTGGCAGGCCTCTGTGTTGTTGTAATAATGGGTGCTAAGTATCTATCTGAACTAGACTCTTAAGGACAGAACTGTAGGGTCAGAATATGGTTTGGTTGGTGGAGCGCTTGTGCAGCACACATGGGACCCCGCGTCCCCTGCAACGCACTTGGGAAGTAGTGGCAGGAAGGTTAGGACCCCAAGATCATCCTCAACTACACAGTGAGTTTGAGACTAGTCTTGACTGTATGTGGTGTGTGTGTGTGTGTGTGTGTGTGTGTATACATGTGTGCAGGTGTGTGTGTGTGTGCGCTTAACTGTGCATATGCGTGTGAAAGCCACAGGTCAGCTTGTCTGTCATTTCTAAGAAGCCATCCACCATTTATTTATTTATTGCATGCGTGGAGGACACCTTGCAAGAGTCAATTCACCTCTTCCAGCTATAGGTTCAGAGAGCAAACTCAGGTTGTCACTCTTGGCTCCCACGGAACCACCTTACCAGCCACGTGTACTGCCCGCATGTGTGTAAGTTCACCTATGTCATGCAGTGCCTGAGGAGGTCAGAAGAAGGCATTGGGTCCCCTGTAACTGGAGTTACCGATGGTTTTTGGCTACCATGTGCATGCTGGAATTGAACCCAGGTCCTCTGCAAGAGCAGTCAGTGCTCTTAACTGCTGAGCCATCTCTCCAGCCTGCATCTGCCTTTTTATGAGACAGGTTCTCTCACTGAACCTGGAGATGGCTGATTATGATAGGCTGGCTGTCTAGGGAGCTTTAGGGACCCTCCTGATCCTCCTCACCAATGCTGGGATCACAGGCATATGCAGTGATGCTGGCTTTTATGTGAACACTGGGAATCAAACCCAAGCCCTCTGTTTGCATGGCAAGCCCTTTACTGAAAGAGCTATCTCTCTAGCACTTTGGTTCAATTGGGTTTATTTTTATTTAGTGTCTGTGTGTATGTGTGTGTGTGTGTGTGTGTGTGATATGCACATGTGGGGATTTGCAGGCCATGATGTGGAAGTCAGAGGAAAGCTCTGTGGAGTGGATTTTCTCCTTCTATTGTAAAATGGGTTTGGGGATCAAACTCGGGTTGTCAGGCTTGGCAGCAAGTGCTTTGACCCACTGAGCTATTGTGCTGGCCCTTTTACATTGTTAAATGTTTTTTGTTTTTTTTTTTTGTTTTTTTTTGGTATTTTTGAGACAGGGTCTCCTTTTAGTCCCAGCTAGCCTGGAACTCACTCTGTAGACCAGGCTGGCCTCAAACTCATAGAGATCTGCCTGCCTCTGCCTCTCAAGTGCTGGGATTAAAGGCGTGCACCACCACACCCGGCACATTTTTAATTTTTGTAAAGACTTATTTTATGTGTATGAGTGCTTGCCTCAGTACATGTGTGTGTGCTAGGTGCCAGCAGATGCCAGAGAAGGCTTCATATCCCCTGGAACTGGAGTTACAGGTAGTTGTGAGGTACCATGGGTGCTGGGAACTGAACTTGAGTCCTCTGCAAGAGAAGCCAGTGTTCTTTTTATTTTTTATTTCTTTTTATTTTTTTATGTGTATGAAGGTACTGTCTGCATGTAGGTTTGTGCACCTATGTCGTGCAATGCCACGGAGGTCAGAAGAGAGTGTCGGATTACCCTGGAAATGGAGTTAAAGATGGTTCTCAGCCACCATGTGGGTGCTGGGGATCAAACCCAGGTCCTCTGCAAGAGCAGTCGCAGCCAGTGTTCTTAACGGCTGAGCCATCTCCCTGGTTCCCAATTTGTGTGTGTGGGGTGTGTGTGTGTGTATGTGTGTGTGTGGAGAGAGGAGAGAGAGAGAGAGAGAGAGAGAGAGAGAGAGAGGTTCTTATGCAAACGTGTCTGGAACTCTTAATAGATAAGGTATCTGATTATCTGATGTAACCCTAACCCTCCTGCCTTTTGACAGGGCAGTTCCCAGGCTTTGGGGATGCAGATGGCTTTGGAAGCCATGATTCAACCTGCTGGTCATGGAGGCCTACCATCTAGCCCTCACAGGGCGTCCCAAGACAGTTGTGGCCTGTTCACACGAGTGTGTCAGCCTGGTTGTGCCCACTGTGCATCCGTGGGGGAAGACCAGCGAGATGCCCCTCTTCCTGCCCATTACAGATAGAGAGGATGGACAGGCGTGTTTACTGGTTTTGTGTGTGAGTGCTTCTTAGATAAACACCAGGAGGAAGATACACTACTTCACAAACCTTATGATAAATTATAAATGGCAAACCAGCCTTTGAGACTAACGGGTGGTGGGGGCTCAGTACAGTGGTGACGAGGGAGTCTCTGAGTAGCCTGGGGTCAACACCACAGCTCCCCGTCCTACCTACGTATAGATCTGCTTTGCCCTCTGTGGCTGTGTGATGTTAGTTAAGTGGCTTTGTCTCTCTGAACTCCATTTGCTCCCCTATAAGACAGAGATGATCAGAAGCCTCATGTGGCTGCTCACGAAGTTGGGGAGATCTGTACCTCAAAACTTTCATTCTTCCGGCACATGCCAGTGTGGTGGAGGGTCGCTCTCTGTTACAGGCTCTACTGGCAGTGTTTCAGAAACATTAGCCAAAAAGACAGACCAAAACTTAAGTATCAAAAGCCCCTGGGCAGAAACTACCATCCGGTTATCCCCACTCAGGAAATTAGAAGTCCCTAGAGAGATCGCTCTGTGGTTAAGAGCACTGACTGCTTTTGCAGAGGACCCGGGTTCAATTCCAAGCACCCACATGGTGGCTAAAAACCGTGTTTAGTTCCAGGCATGGTGGTGGCACATGCCTTTAATCCCAGTACTTGGGAGGCAGAGGCAGGCGGATCTCTCTGAGTTCAAGGCCAGCCTGACCTACAAAGCAAGCTCCAGGCCAGCTGGGACTAAAGGGAGACCCTGTCTCAAAAAGACCAAAACAAAACAAACAAACAAACAAACAAACAAAAGAAGTCCCAAGTACTCAGAAATCCAGAACTATTTGAGCTCTGGAGTTACACCTCAAGTGGAGAGTCGTGTTACCTGTGGCTTCACAGGTCTGGGGCTGTTCACCCCATGGTTGGAAAGGCTAAAGAGGGCACCTTGCAGGGCTGACGGCCATGTGGCCAATCACCCGGCTGCAGGGCTCATGGTCACACACGTGGTTATAGAGCTACTGGTCTCACAACCAAAGGAGCCGTGGGCTGTGTGCGCAGTAACAGCCTGGAACCGCGTCAGATGGTGCGATTCTGTGCAAAGCTGTTTATTCTGTGTAGCAGGAGCTTATATAGGCTTGGGCGGGCAGCTGCAACATTGTGTGACCTCACCTCTCAGTGGTCAATCTAAGACATGCACACCATCAACACCACCCCAGCTTGTGGGGTGTGTTCAGAAGAGGGGTGTCTACTCATGACCTCTGAGCTCATGTGTGCCCGCATCCTTTGCTCTGCTTGCTGTGCTAAGCAGATTGGTAGCCTGCACACGCTCAACATACATCAGAGTCCAGGATTGCTGTCGCACAATGAGGCCCATCAAAGCCAAAATGAGGCACACTGAAAATATCCCATGAAGCCTGGCTTGGTGACATATGTCTTAATTTCCAGCACTCAAGGGGCAGAGATAGGCAGATTTCTGAGTTCAAGGCTACCTTGGTCTACATAGGGAGTTCCAGGATAGCCAGGAATATATAGTGAGGCCCTGTCTTTTAAAAAATTATTTATTTATTTATATGTGTATGAATGTATTACCTGCATGTGTGTAAGTGTGCCTGTATTGTTCAATGCACAAAGAAGTCAGACGAGACTGTCAGATCCCGTGGAACTGGATTTATGGACAATTGTTAGCCATCATGTGGGAGCTGGGAGTTGAACCCAGGTCCTCTGTAAGAGCAGTCAGTGCTCTTAACCACCAAGCCGTCTCCAGCCCTAAGACCCTGTCTTAAAAAAAAAAAAATCTTGGCAGGTGTGGTGGCAGATACCTGTAATCCCAGCACTCAGGAGGCAGGGGCGGGTGGATCTCTGTGAGTTCAAGGCCAGACTGGTCTACTGTCACACCAACTCCGGTGTCATCTGTGTGAGCATAACAACGGATGAGGAGATAAGAACCTTGCGAGGTTAAGCTCCCTGGTGGTCAGTGACAGAGTACCCGGTCTCAGCTTCTAAGATCACAATGCATTACAAAGATGTTATGCTTCATGAGTGTTGGACTTTGTACATTGTCTTTTGACTCTCTTCCTAAGCTCATCACAACCTCAGTCCCAGACAAGGGACAGTTAAACATGCTTAAAAATAATTCAGGCAAACAGAAGCCTCATGAACCTAAGTAAAATCATACAGAGATACAACATCTAAAGGCTCCTTTGTCCTAAAAGTCCCCACAAAGATATTGTAGACATTACACTGAGATCATAGGTTAGTTACTAATAATAAAAGTGTCCTTCCAAACTTAATAACAATAAGACTTAGTCCTTTAAGCAGAAAGCTACATCTAATAAAGTTAGTAAGATAAAGTTTAGCTACAGTTATACATGTTAAAGTGTAACACTTAGTTAAAGGCACATGGCGGAGATTTCTCCTTTAAGAGAAACACTGTGTAATTTGTAAAGAGCTAAAAAGCCCCTCTTTTCCGGGCTTGTGGTTAAAACACAACCTGGAGATAGCAAACAACCTGGAGATAGCAAACAACCCCAGGAAGGATGAGAAACATCAAATTGAAACTTCAAAAGAGACAAAGACTTTTTATGGTTTGTGAGTTTAAGACTGCTGTTTTATTGAGACAGTGTAAGCTAAAAACTAACTTTGACTTATCTTGTTAGCCTTGTAAAAAGCCCTTTGTTCCCGAGGGAATGCAAATCTCCTGCCTGCATTGCCTGCCTGTCAGCTCAACCCTTCCCCCTCTCCTGTCTGCGTTCCCTGTGTTACCTGCCTGTTATAAAAACTTAACTTGATTTCAGTAAAGACGTACTAGATCCAAAACTCTCTCTGGTGTCACCTCCAGTTATTTTTCGCCTAAATCTGTGCCCTCCTGTACAGGCTCTGATTTCCTGCAGGTGAAAGATATCCAGCTGGGAGAAAGAAATCCTGACTGGGTTGGCTTGTGGCAGTCTACATAATGAGTTCCAGAACAGCTGGGGCTGCAGGGAGACGCTGTCTCAAAAAAGACAAAACAGAGGGAGAGAGGGAGAGAGGGAGAGAGGGAGAGAGGGAGAGAGGGAGGGAGAGAGAGAGAGAGAGAGAGAGAGAGAGAGAGAGAGAGAGAGAGATCTGGACCCAACAACGTCAAGCTCGTGTCTTAGAAGCTGGCTGGAGGGTGTCGCTAGTCCATTGTCCATGGGTGGCTTCAATGATAACTTCACGTGACATCATGACAAACTTGACATGGGAGGCTGAGGGTCAGGGACAGCCAATGCAAAGGCCCCTCGGCAGGACATTTGAGTGTGGAAGAGCGAGGCCACTGTGGTGGGCAGACAGGAGATGGCGGCACAGAGGGACGGGGCACAGATGGGAGACACCTTGAATAGAGACACGGCTCGGCTCCTACTTTCATTGTGGGTCTGAGCTCGGGAAGGACAGGAGCCCCTCGGCCCTAGCTGGGTCTCCCACCTAACTAACCGTGGGACAGAGACACAGAAACCAGGGTGACTCCAGCAGTCCCAGCGATGGTGGCTTTTCTTTATACCTTCCTTTTCCAGCTATAGAAACTGAAGCACAGAGAAGTCAAGCTGTGTAGCTAATATCACACAGCTGGTTGCTAAACCAGGATTCGAATCCAAACCTGTCCAAATTCAGCCCCTCCTCCTTCACTGCCCCAAAGGGCTGGGCTAAGCACTAGGAGTTTTTTTTGTTTTTTTTTTGTTGTTGTTGTTTGTTTTGTTTTTGTCTTTTCGAGACAGGGTCTCCCTGTAGCCCTAGCTGTCCTGGAACTCCCTCTGTAGACCAGGCTGGCCTTGAACTCACAGAGATCCGCCTGCCTCTGCCTCCCAAGAAGCACTAGGAGTTTTAATGTGAAGAAACAGCTGTGGGTGTTAGACGCTGGGAATGAGAGTTGGAGGGGCTGTTGTGTGACCTAGGTGTAGCGCAGCAGAGGGCCTGGCAGGAGGGACCGACCGGGGGCTCAGCAATTCTCGGAGTCTCGTGTCCTGGGGTCCTGGTCGGCCGGTGACTTCCAGGCATGGGGCGGCCCTCGGCCAGGTCATCTCAGTGGTATAGCTCTCCTGGCCTCCCTCAGGCCACTGGGCTCATCACCTTCCATTCATTCACTTGCTCTCACTATTTACTTTATTCCATTACTCATTCATTAATTCATGTGTTTGTTGATCCACTCATTCATTCATTCGTTCATTCACTACAGGTGACTTGAGTACCAGCAGACCTATCTGAGACATGAGCCCCATTCAGAGATTGTAACTGCTCAGGTCACAGCCCAGGCACCCTTATTAATTTACTTATTCATCCAATGAACATTTCGGGGCTCCTAAGGGCATAGGATCCTTCCCTAGAAGGTGACTCAGTTTCCCTCTCAACCCTCAAGGAGTTAAGATCAAAGACTAAATCATACTTCAGGCTACCATAAATACCTCTCGGAAGCCCGGCATTTAAGATATACGAGCCCTTGTAATCCTCGGGTGGGAAGGAAGATCGGAAGCAGTAATTACTGCTTGTTACCGCTATCTGCTCATAACAGGTAAGGAAACTGAGGCAAGGCCCTGAGCAGGCACTCAGCAGCTCCATCTCACTGTTCCTGTCCTCCCTGGGCTAAAACTACCTGGTGACTGGGACACCACAGACTCCACCCTCAGGCCCAACCTACGGGGAAAACGATGACGTCACTGAACAAAGGAAACGTCTGAAGTACTTAGTGTGGTCAAGGCTGGCCTGAGCAGGGTTACCTAGACATGGTGTATCTACTGTGTAAATGGTCACTTAAGCTCAGGCTTCGGGATGCAAGCTTCAGGCAATGCCATGTGCTAAACATTCACAGCTCCTGAAATTCTATCTGGGAATATTTAGCCAACTTTGATACAATGTTTTCTCCACAGGGTACAGTCCTGAGCAAAAGCTGGCACAGAGAGAACTTCCCCCCAGTTCCTACAGTGTGCACTCCGGAGTCCACCCTCTATCCACTGTCCTTTACCAGTTTCACCTGTACAGTCAGAACCAAATCCTCCTCCTCCTCCTCCTCCTCCTCCTCCTCCTCCTCCTCCTCCTCCTCCTCCTCATTGTCATTATTGTTGTAGTTCTGAGGGTGCAATATGCCAGACTCATACTTTAGCCCCTCACTGAGGGATTCTAGGCAGGGCTCTACCACTGAGCCACACCGCAGCCCCTCACTGGTATGGCCTAACATGAATGGCCCTAGGTTCAATCCACTATTAGAAAAAAATAAGATGGGTGCACATGGGTCTGAAAACATCAAACAGTAAACCAGCTGAAGAATGAGATGTGAAGTTTTGTGTGTTATTCCGGATTACTAGGAACAGAAGGAAAGAACATGGAAGAGGGAAGGGGTGGGGAGGGAAGGGGAGGAGGGGGAAAAGGAGGAAGAAGGAGAGGAGGAACAGGGAACAAAGGAAGAGGAGGGGAAATACAGAGCTTTTTTTTTTTTTTTTTTTTTTTTTGTCTTTTTAAAGACGGCTTCCTGTGAGCCCAGTTGTCCTGGAAAACTACAGTAGACCAGGTAGCCTTGATTTTTCACAGAGTCTACGTACCTTTGCGGCCTGAGTGCTGCGATAAAAGCATTGAACACCACACCCAGCATACAAAACTATCTTTAATAAAATTTTTTTTCTCCGGGGCGTGGTGGCACACGCCTTAAATTCCTAGCACTTGGGAGGCAAGAGGGCAGTGGATCTTTGTGAGTTCAAGGCCACCCTGTTTACAGAGTGAGTTCCAGGACAGTGGGGCTACGGAGAGACCTGTCTCGAAAAGACCAAAATAAAAATTTTATTCTCTGTGTATGAGTATTTTGCCAGTGTGTGTGCTTGGTGCTCAGAAGATGGTGTTGCATCCACGGAACTGGAGTTATGAGCTGTCCTGTGGGTGCTGGGAACTGAACCCGAGTCCCCTGCAGAAGTGGCAGTTGGTCTTAACTATTGAACCATCCTCCAGACCCATACTACACAGAGCTATTTTAGAAATTAAATGACCTTCTTGTTGGTAGTGATGTGGGTTGAACCAAGGCCTCAGGCAGCCAGGCAAGTGCTTCTACACCAACACCATGCCTCCACTGTCCGTATTCTTTATTTTTATTGACTGGTCATCCAGCTTTGGTACAGGAGTTGTAAGCTCCCCAGCATGGGTACTGGAACTGAACTGGGGTTCCCTGCAAGAGCAATATATGCTCCTAACCACTGAGCCACACGCGGGGGCAAGCCCTTTCCCTTAACTCTTTTTTTTTGGTTTTGGTGTTCTTTGAATCAGAGTCTCCTCTGTAGCCCCAACCTGGCCGTAGAACTTGGCTAGTGTGAGACAAGGCTGCTCTAATCTACGAGATCAGCCTTTGCCTCTGCCTCCTGTTAGTGCTGGGTTAAGGCGTATGCACCACCACGTTCCACCTCTACAGGGTTTTGACATTGAGGCCCGCATACCACCCAACTTTTGGAACCTCACACTCCAGGCCCGCGGTCTGGCCTATAATTCGGCTTTATGGGCTTTCCCAGACAGAATAGCGTGTGTTATGGCCGGAAATGAACAGTGGTTCCAATGGCAGGAGCCTCTGTGATGTAAACAGGGCTTTGTGATCGGCTGGGCGCCAGCGTTACCAGAGCTCTGATTTATATCCCCTTTGCTTTTGCTCCGTCTTCAAACAGTGTCCCAATCAACATCTCGTGTCTTTTTCATTGGCTAAATTCTCAAGGGCATCTACATACCCCACACATTTCGGAGGGGGTCACATTTGTTTATCAAACAGGTACAAAAGGTACTGTGCCTGTTGCTTGTGGGTTCTTGAAGGGGGAATTCAATCCCAGCTCAGTGAAAGAAGGAAAGAAGCAAAGAAAATGGTCACTAAACAGTAATTAGTCCGGGGGGGGGGGCGACGACAACAGGGGACAAAATGGAGACTGGAGACTGCTGCAGCGACGTGCCTGGGCTGCAGCCAGCCACGCATGATAGAAATGTTGGGAATGGCTCTCCTGGAGAGGTTTAAGCAGACGTCTGTCCAGCACGTTTTCTCTGGCACTGGTGAAAGTATGAGTCACCCTGGTGTCTGGGACGCTGGCCTGGGGACGCTGGCCCAGACATGCTCCGAGTGGGGGGTGAGCCAGGAGTGGACCAGGGTATTCCTGGCAGGCAAAGGCAGGTGCTGGACTCTGCCGTGAACCTGGCCATGAGGTATTTGATGCTGAAGGACTCTGGCTAACTGACCCCAGGGGGGTTAGCAGGACCGCCTGGCTGCTGGGGCAACTGGGAGAGTCAGGTCCAGCCTGTCTGGTCTCCACACCCCAGGCACCCACCACTGTCTCATTTCTACACCTCTTCCCTTGGAGCCACATGCTTTATCCTCCTCTTCTTCCTCTTCCTCTCTTCGCTCATCCTCTTTTCTTCCTTTTTCTCCTTTCCTATTTATTTATTTAATTTGCTATTTTTGGACACAGGATCTCTCTTAGTCCAGGTGGCCTGGAGCTCAACTCTGATAGGAACACAGGCTGGCCTTGAATCCGAGAGATCACCTCCCTCCTGCCTCCCAAGTGCTAGATTAAAGGCGGGTGTCACCAAGCCCAGTATTTGGTTTGTTTTTGCAGACAACGGCATCTCTGTGCCTAGCTGGCCTAGAATCATATGTAGACCAGGGCTGGCCTTGAATCACAGAGATTCACCTGCTCTGCCTCCTGTAGTGCTGGTATTAAAAGGGCATGTACCACAGGCCGGGGGCACCTTTCTCCTTTTACTTTTATAAAATTTCTTTTTATTTTGGTGTGTATGCATGTTTTGATGTATGAACGTAAGCTGTTACTTTGATACATGCACTGTCCACAGACGGCCAGAAAGAGGGTGATGGGTCGCCCTGGACCATTAAGGAGTTAAATACTTTGTTGTTGAGCTGCCTGTGGTGCTGTGGCCACACCTAGGTCCTCTGCAAGAGCAGTTCCTAACCCCTGAACCCATCCTCTCCAACCCGGAGGTTTCTCCCTTTTCCTCCTCCTCTCCTCTCCTCCCCTTCACCCCTCCTCTCCTCTGCCTCCTCCTCCTCCTCTTCCTACCCTTCCCTCATTATGAGACAGGGTCTGCCTACAGAGCCTAGGCTGACCTAGAACCTGCAGTCCTACTGCCTCGACCCCACCTTCTGATGTGTACAGCGATACTGTCAGGAGTGACTGTCGGCTTGGTCACTGACAGGGACGGACGCTGTCATGGGGATCCTTCTTGCCCTTGCTACTTCCACCTCTTGGCTGCTGAGTGACAGTCTGGCTGCCCTCAGGTGAAGGAGCCTGAAGCTGTCTTTGGCCAACACATGACCGTGTCTCCAGAACAGAGGGTTCAGACTGACATTTTCCCAATGCAGCAGGGTGAGGTTCTCCATATCCTGGATGGCTGCTGGCAGGCCTCTGTGTTGTTGTAATAATGGGTGCTAAGTATCTATCTGAACTAGACTCTTAAGGACAGAACTGTAGGGTCAGAATATGGTTTGGTTGGTGGAGCGCTTGTGCAGCACACATGGGACCCCGGGTCCCCTGCAAGAGCATTGGGAAGTAGTGGCAGGGGAAGGTGTAGGACCCCAGATCATCCTCAAACGACACAGTGAGTTTGAGACTAGTCTATGACTGTATTGTGTGTGTCGTGTGTTGGTGTGTGTAACTATACTGGGTGCGGTTGTGTGTGATGTGCGCGCTTTAATGTGCATATGCGTGTGAAGCACAGGTCAGCTTTCTTGTCTGTCATTTCTAAGAAGCCATCCACCATCTTATTTATTTATTGCATGCGTGGAGGACACCTTGCAAGAGTCAATTCACCTCTTCCAGCTATAGGTTCAGAGAGCAAACTCAGGTTGTCAATCTTGGGCTTCCCAGCGAACCACCTTACAGCCAACTTGTACTGCCCGATGTGTGTAGTTCATCCTATGTCATTTGCATGCCTGAGGAAGGTCAGCAGAAGGCATTGGGGTCATTAATGGAAGTTACCGATGGAGTTGTTGGCTACCATGTGGTTGCTGGAATTGAACCCAGGTCCTCTGCAAGATCAGTCCAGTGCTCTTACTGCTGAAGCCATCTCCTCAGCCTGCATCTGCTTTTTTGAGACAGGGGTTCTCTCACTGACCTGGAGATGGACTGATTATGATAGGGCTGCTGATCTAGGGGCTTTAGGACCCTCCCTTGATCCTCTCACCATGCTGGGATACAGGCATATGCAGTAGATGCTGGCTTTTATGTGAACACTGGGAACAGAAACCCAGCTCTGTTTGCATGCAAGCCCTTACTGAAAGAGCTATGCTCTTCTAGCACTTTGTTCAATTTGGGTTGTTATTTTTTATTTAGTGTTATCTGTGTGGTATCTGTGTGTGTGTGTGTGTGTGCTGTGATATTGCACATGTGTGGATTTGCGCCATTGATGTGGAAGTCAAGGAAAAGCTCTTGTGGAGTGATTTTCTCCTTTCTATTTGTAAAATGGTTTGGGATTCAAACTCGGCGTTGTCAGCTTGGCCAGCAGTGCTTTTGGACCCACCTGACGCTTATTGTGCTGCCGCTTTACATTGTTATGTTTTTTTTTTTTTGTTTTTTGGTTATTTTGAGAACAGGGTTCCTTTTAGTCCAGCTAGCGGCCTGGAACTCACTTTGTAGACCAGGCTGGCCTCCAAACTCATAGAGATCTGCTGCCTCGCCTCTCAAGTGCTGGATTTATAGGCATGAACCACCACACCCGGCACATTTTATTAATTTTTGTAAAGGACTTATTTTATGTGTATGGTGCTTTGCTCGCATGTATGTAAGTACACCAAATTGTGCAATGCCCATGGAAAAAAGAGGGCACCAGATCCCCAAAAACTGGAGTCAAGGATGGTTGTTAGTCACCATGAGGTGCTGGGAACTGAACTTGAGTCCTCTGCAGAGAAGCCAGTGTTCTTTTCATTTTTTATTTCTTTTTATGTTTACATTCTGTATGAACAGGTACTGTTATTGCATGTAGGTTTGTGCACCTTGATGTGCAATGCCACGAGGTCAAAAGAGGTGAGTCGGAGTTTACCCTGTGACTGGATTAAAGATGGTTCTCAGCCACCATGGTGGGTGCTGGGGGGTTCAAACCCAGTCCTCTGCAGAAGAGCAGTCGCAGCCAGTGTTCTTAACGGCTGAGCCATCTCCCTGGTTCCCAATTTGTGTGTGTGGGTCGTGTGTGTTAAATGTGTGTGTGTGGAGAGAGAGAGAGAGAGAGAGAGGAGAGAGAGAGATGACTGAGGTTCTTGTGCAACGTGTTCTGGAACTCTTTAATAGATGAAGGATCTATTATCTATGTACCTAACCCTCTGCCTTTTGAAGGGCAGTTCCAGGCTTTTGGAGGATGCAGGATGCTTTTGGAAGCCATGTTCAACCTGCTGAGGCAGGCAGCCTACCATGCTAGGCCTCACGGCGTCCAAGACAGTTCGTGCCTGTTCACACGAGATGTGTCAGCCTGGTTGTGCCACTTGTGCATCCGTGGGGAAGACCGAGCGAGATGCCCCTCTTTCCTGCCCATACAGATTAGAGAGGATGGACAAGGGCGTGTTTTATTGGTTTGTGTGTGATAGCTTCTTAGATAACACCAGGAAGAAGATACACTACTTCCACACAAACCTTATGATAAATTATAAATGGCAAACCAGCCTTTGAGACTAACGGGTGGTGGGGGCTCAGTACAGTGGTGACGAGGGAGTCTCTGAGTAGCCTGGGGTCAACACCACAGCTCCCCGTCCTACCTACGTATAGATCTGCTTTGCCCTCTGTGGCTGTGTGATGTTAGTTAAGTGGCTTTGTCTCTCTGAACTCCATTTGCTCCCCTATAAGACAGAGATGGTCAGAAGCCTCATGTGGCTGCTCACGAAGTTGGGGAGATCTGTACCTCAAAACTTTCATTCTTCCGGCACATGCCAGTGTGGTGGAGGGTCGCTCTCTGTTACAGGCTCTACTGGCAGTGTTTCAGAAACATTAGCCAAAAAGACAGGACAAACTTAAAGTTCAAGCCCTGGGCAGAAACTACCCATCGTCTTATCCCCATCAGGACAATTAGAAGTCCCTTAGAGAAATCGCTCTGTGGTTAAGGCACTGACTGCTTTTTGCAGAGGACCGGGTTCAATATCCAAGCACCACATGGTGGCTAAAAAACCTTTTTGATTCCAGCCATGGTGTGGTGGCACACGCCCTTTAATCCCAGTACCTTAAATGACCGAATTAACACTATAGAACCATTATATAAAAACTACTTGGACACATATGGAAAATGTACCTTGCCAATAGCAATACTGAATTTGCTATAGTTCAACTATCTATAAATAATATACGTTCCCCTACGCAGTAACTCACATGTTCCCACGACCCGATAAATCACCAAGAAAATGGGTGGTTTGGTTTTGTTGTGTTGTGTGTGTGATGGTGGTGTGTTTATAGGTTCGTTACTAATAACATTTACTTGTCGTGAATGGGGATAAAATCTTCACAGTATATCTAGAATTACACAAATAAGCACAATCTGTAATTTAATTTATATTTGATCTGATATAATACTGAAAATAGTTCTATAAAATCATAAAATACTATCATTCAATACTGCCCAAAGAATATCAATCCTCGACCAGAGACAAGTCTACAGCTTAAATTATAAATATTGCCAATTAACAGCCAAGAATATCGATCCAACTACACCTAATTCAGTGAAAAGTCACAAGAAAAATTGGACTGGAGCCTGACAATCAAGTCGACACCTGATCAATCGTGACACTAACGACTCGGATCAAAAGCTCAAGCGGAATATCCGGGGGGGGGCAGGGGTTTATAATAATTTCGATGATTGGGGACGGCAGAGGGCAGGCGGATCTCTCTTGAGTTCAAGGCCAGCCGACCAAAAAGCAAACGCTGCACAGGCAGCTGGACTAAAGGGAGCCCTCGTCTCCAAAAACCAAAAACAAACAAACAAACAAACAAAACAAACAAAAGACAGCTCCCAACGCTCACTCAGGAAATCCAAACTATTTGAACGTCTGGAGTTACCACCTCAAGTGAGAGTCAGTCGTAGTTAGCCTGTCGGCTTCACAGGTCTGGGGCATGTCACCCCATGGTCTGGGAAAGGCTAAGAGCGGCACCTTGCAGGCTGAACGCCATGTAGGCCATCACCCAGGCCTCAGGGCTTCCTCATGGTCACACACGTGGTTATAGAGCTACTGGTCTCACAACCAAAGGAGCCGTGGGCTGTGTGCGCAGTAACAGCCTGGAACCGCGTCAGATGGTGCGATTCTGTGCAAAGCTGTTTATTCTGTGTAGCAGGAGCTTATATAGGCTTGGGCGGGCAGCTGCAACATTGTGTGACCTCACCTCTCAGTGGTCAATCTAAGACATGCACACCATCAACACCACCCCAGCTTGTGGGGTGTGTTCAGAAGAGGGGTGTCTACTCATGACCTCTGAGCTCATGTGTGCCCGCATCCTTTGCTCTGCTTGCTGTGCTAAGCAGATTGATAGCCTGCACAAGCTCAAGATACATACATGAGTCCAGGATTGCTGTCGCACAATGAGGCCCATCAAAGCCAAAATGAGGCACACTGAAAATATCCCATGAAGCCTGGCTTGGTGACATATATGTCCTTTAATCTATTCCAGCACTCAAGGGGCATATGGTTAGGCAGATTTCTGAGTTCAAGGCTACCTTGGTCTACATCAGGGAGTTCCCAGGCATAGCTCATGAATATATAGTGACGGCCCTGTCGTTGTTTTTCAATAAACATTATTCTTAATTTTAATTTATATGTGTTGATGAATTGTTTATCTACTGCACTTGTGTGTAATGTGCCTGTTATTGTTCAATGCACAAAAGACAGTCAGACGAGACTGTAGATCCGTGGAACTGTCGATTTCTGACAATTGATATAGCCATTATTCGCGGAAGCTGGGAAGATTGACCCAAGGTCCATCTGTAAAGAGCAGTCGCTGCCTTAACCACCGACAGACCTTTCTCCAAGCACCTACATGAGCCCCTGTACTTAAAAAAAAAAAAATCCTTGGCAAGGTGTGGTAGGCAGGATACCTGTAATCCCACGCACTTCAGGAGGCAGAGGCGGTAGCGAATCTCTGTGCAGTTCACAGGCCAGACTGGTCTCACTGTCAACACCAACTTCCGGTGTCATCTGTGTAGAGCATACACACACGGATATGGAAGATAGCCTTGCGAGAGTTAAGCTCCACTGGTTGAGTCAGTGAACGAGCTCACCCGGTTCTCAGCTTTCCTAAAGATTCACAATGCATTACAAAGACTGTTATGCTTCATGAAGTGTTGGACTATATGTACATTGCTCTTTTGACTTCTTCCTAAGACTCAATCACAAACCCTACGCACTCCCAGACAAGGGACCCAGTTAAACAAATGCTTAAAATTAATCAGGCGAACAGAAGCTTTATGAACCTAAGTGAAATCATACAGAGATACAACCTTTAAAGGATCCATTGTCCTAAAAGTCCCCACAAAGACATTGTAGACATTACACTGAGATCATAGGTTAGTTAATAATAATAAACAGATCGTCCTTTCCAAACTTAATTCACAATAAGACTTAGCTCCGTCTTAAGCAGAAAGCTACATCTAAAAGTTAGTAAGATAAAGTATAGCTACAGTTATACATGTTAAAGTATACGACAACTTAGTATAAAGGACACATGGCAGGAGATTTCTCCTTTAGGAGAACACTGATGTAACTTTGGAATAAAGAGCTAAAAAAGCCCTCTTTCTCCGAGGCTATTGTGATCTTAAAAAAACCTGGAGATAGCAAACAACTTGGAGATAGCAAACAACCCCAAGAAGGATGAGAAACATCAAATTGAAACTTCAAAAGAGACAAAGACTTTTTATGGTTTGTGAGTTTAAGGCTGCTGTTTTATTGAGACAGTGTAAGCTAAAAACTAACTTTGACATATCATTTAGTAGCACTATGTAACACAAGCCTTTGTTCCCAGGGGACTCAGTGGTAGAGCCCTGCCTAGAATCCCCAGTGAGGGGCTGGGGTGTGGTCAGTGGTAGAGCCCTGTCTGGAATCCCCAGTGAGGGGCTGGGGCGTGGCTCAGTGGTAGAGCCCTGTCTAGAATCCCCAGTGAGGGGCTGGGGCGTGGCTCAGTGGTAGAGCCCTGTCTAGAATCCCCAGTGAGGGGCTGGGGTGTGGCTAAGTGGTAGAGCCCTGTCTAGAACCCCCAGTGACTGGCATTTCCTGTACCATGTGGGAAGCCCGATGTTCAATCCTTCCTTTGGAAACTTAATCCTGTGGCGCGCGCATCAACACGTCATTGCTTTGAGAACAGCTAGATCATTTTGGTTTCTAGATGAGTCATCTAGGTTTTCATGTGGGCTCTGCAGTGTGTGGCGTGGGCAGGGCACCTGCCGATTTGGCCTTGGGTTCCTCGTTTAAGAAATGGCTGGTAACATGGCATTCCCCTCCAGGGTTCGGCTGTGGAATAAATGGATGCAGGGTGCTTAGCTCCACTTTGCAGACACAAAGTCGAAAGCCTCCTGTGTGACTTCAGGCTAATAACTCCCCGTTTCTGTGCCCAGCTGTCTCCATGTATAATACGGGAATATATTAATAAACACCATGACATCATAAAATTGTTGTTGGGGGGGGTTGAAGCACCCCTACTTTTCAGGTGCACACACAAGGCTCACAGAGAGACCATTTCTCACCTAGGTGGGAGTGGAGGTGCCCTTTGACTTTCTGCCCACCTCCTGCTTCTCCTTACAGTGTCCCTTCCCCTCCTACAGCTGGAAGCTGCGGGGGGAATACTTCAGGTACAAAGACATCCTCTTCCCAGTTGGCATTTACTCACCCGAGAGCCTCAGCCTGGCAGAGAACACGTCCAATGTGCGTGATGAGGACATCTTCATTGTCACCTACCCCAAGTCAGGTACCTGTGGGGTTGGCCTGGGGCCTGGGGAGGTGGGGCTGGGAAGGAAAGGGACTGGTCTGTGGCCAACAGGGAACTTGTCCCCTGCTGGGAGCACCTCTCTTAGGTACAGACCACAAACTCTCTGCCCCAGGGTAGGTAGACTCAGAAGTTCTGCCCAGTCCCCTGCCACAGCCTCCCTGATTGAAATAGGATCCCCTGGGTCCTCTCTCTCTCCTCAGCCCACAGGGCATTGTGTTTTGCTATTGCAGAGGCAGGTTCTCATGTAGCCCAGGCTGACCTTGGACCCCTGATCCTCCTGCCTCAGTTTCTCGGGACAGCAGGTGTGAACCACCAAGCCCACATTATTCAGGGCGTCATTTTACTCATCTGTTTCTCTCAAGAGGGCTCTCAGAGAGCTGTCTGTCTACAACATAACAAAGGCTCCTTGAATGTTTGTGGAAAGAAAGAAGGGTGTGCTTTCTTTCTATTTTGTTCTGAACTCATACATGGAATATTATTCAGCCTTTAAAAGGAAGGAAAGCTAGTGTTCTTAGTTTGGTTTCTTTTTTTAATTTATTTTTTATGTGTATGAATGTACTGTCTGCATGCAGGTCTGTGCACCCACCCGTGTCATGCAATGCTGGGGAGGTCAGAAGAGGGCGTCAGATTCCCCTGGAACTGGAGTTAAAGATGGTTCTCAGCTGCCATGTGGGTGCTGGGGATCGAACCTGGGTCCTCTGCAAGAGCAGTCGGCGCTCTTAACCACTGAGCCATCTCTCCAGCCCTAGTTTGGTTTCTATTGCTGTGATAAAACACTCTGACCAAAAGCTACTTAGGAAAGGGTTGTTTTGGTTTACGTTTCCAGGTCACGCTTCCTCACTGAGGAAAGTCAGGGAGGAACTCAAGCAGTGACCAAGAAGGAATGAACGCTGCTTAGAGCTTGCTCCCTGTGACTTGCTGAGCTACCTTTATTATCTGAACCAGGACCACCTGCCCAGGCTCCGCCCACCGTGGACTGACCCCTACTACATCAAGACAGTGCCCACAGGCCAACGTGATCAAGGGCATCTTCCAGCCGAGACCTCCTCAGATAACTCTGGGCTGTGTCAAATTGACTGCAGAACTGGGAGAATAAGGCAGAGTGGCGCACTCCTGTAGTCCCAGCTCCATGCAGGGGAAAGAGGGAGGAGCAGATGTTCAAGATTATCCTCAGCCTGAGCCACAAAGGACCCAGTCTCAAAAAAAATCTGACTCACATTACTATGTGGGTGAATCTTAGAATAGGAATGCTTGCCCCTTAGGGAGAGACGACAGGGTGCTGGGTAACAGAGACTGCCGGAGGTAGAAAATGGGCCATTTACCTCATGACTACAGAGCTTCTGTTTCGGAAAATGCTAAGCTTTAGGGTGGATGGGGATGACAATTGTAAAGCAATGTTGTACTTAAAAGCTGCCAAACAGATCTCAAAATAGAATGGTGTGTTAAAATATACTCAAGGTAGGGGCTGGAGAGATGGCTCAGAAGAGCACTGCCTGCTCTTGAACCAAACCTAGGTTTGGTTCCCAGCACCCACATGGAGGGTATCAACCGTCCTTAACTCCAGTTCCAGGGGATCCAATGCCCTCTTCTGGCCCCCATTGGCATTACTTAGGGGCACTTGCATACCTGCAGGTAGTATACTCATACTCATAAAATTAAAATAAATAAATCTTTAAAGGTAGAGAGAAAAAGGGAACTGGCCTGCAACAGAAGATTCCAGTATAAACCGGCCCAGAAACGCCACACATAGAGGAGCAGCAGGCATGCCCAGCAGGGGAAGCCGAACACCTAGGCAGGCAGGAATCCGGGAGTTGGATTTCCCAGCTTCCCCTACCCAGGTTGGGGAGCGCTGTGTGCCCTCTGCAGGGCTGACCTCTAGCTCCTCTGCTGCTGACAGCGGACCTCAGGACAATTTCCGTTCCTCTGGCACCCTCTTCCGGTAGCTGAGAACCGAGCGCCTGTTCCCTGGAGACCTCAGCAAAGAGGGCGGAGATTCCACAGGCCCCGTGCTAATAATGATGAAGAAGAAATTGGCCTAGGACCATGGCCTGGCATCTCACCGTACCTGCCGTGGGCTCCTGGATAGGGCAGGGCCCTGTCCTACGACATGGCGTTTGGATACAAGGGTTATGCTGTTAGCCAGGCCAGAGGCTGCAGAAGGAGGATCCTAAAGTCAGCCTGGGCAACTTAGTGAGACCTTGTTTCAGTATAAGGATGTGGCTCAGCTCAAAGCACCCACCTAGAATCCCCCAGCAAGGGGCTGGAAACATGGCTCAGCAGGAGAATATCCAGCGTTCAATCCCTGGTACTACAAATAAAATAAAATAAAATAAAATAGTAAAATAAAATAAAGGGTTGGTGAAATGGCTTAACAGGTAAAGCACCTGACACCAAGGCTGACAGTCTGAGTTCGAGTCCCTGGACCCACATGATGGAAAAAGAAAAATCAACTCCTTCAAGTTGTCCTCGGACCCCCACACTCACGTGACAGGAAGCTGTGGGGGATGACCCCACAGGCACAGTGCTTGCAGTCCTTTGCAGGGGACCAGGCCCTGAGTTTGGATCCCTAGAACTCACAACAGCCAGACACGGTACCTTACATTTATAACCCCAGTGCTGAGAGTGGAGACGGGCAGATCCTACGGGCTTTGTGGCCAGTCAGTCCACCTGAAGTGGCAAACTCCATGTTCAGAGGGAAACCCTTTCTTTAAAAATAGGTGGAGGAGCCGGGCATGGTGGCGCACACCTTTAATCCTAGCACTTGGGAGGCAGAGGCAGGCGGATATTTGTGAGTTCAAGGCCAGCCTGGTCTACAGAGTGAGTTCCAGGACAGCTGGGGCTACAGGGAGACCCTGTCTTGAAAATACCAAAAAAAAAAAAAAATAGTTGGAGGGGCTGGAAAGATGGCTCTTCGAGAACACCCAGATTCAGCCCCCAGTACCAACACGACCATGAACACCAGTCCTCAACTTCAGTTCCAGGGAGTCTGACGCCTTCTTCTGCCCCCCGCCAAGCAGGTGCAGCCCATAAACCCAGCTTTCCTGATTGCCCTCTCTTTGAGGGCATTGCCTTCCTATCTGTGTGTCTGCATATGCTCGGGGACCGGGCACACACATAGTACCCTTATATACATGCAGGCAAAACACACATAATGCACACCTTTAATCTCAGCACTCAGGAGCTAGAGATTGGGGCCAGCCTGGTCTACATATTGAGTTCCAGGCCAGCTGGAGCTATAAGGAGATGCTATGCCCCCCCCCCAAAAAAGTAGAAAGCAATAGAAAAGGCCTTCACACATGCACGAATGCACAAGTGCTTCTGCAGGTGGGAAGGTGAGGCCCTCATTGGGAAAGCAGCGTGTATGTACCGCACCTAGCTCTACTGCAGAATTCTCTGGGCCTCTGTGACTGAATCACGGGGGTTATGTCATGTGAGCTGTGGTCTATCATGCAGGCAAGCAGAAATTTAGGGAAGGAAGTGGCCACAGCTGCCCCAGCAAGCATTCACTCCCAAAAGGTCCAGGGTCCCCACGACCAGGCAGCAGAGAGGAAGTCACCGAGGCCCAGAGTGGTGGGTCCTCAGCAGCCATGAAAATGCTGCCCCCTTGGCCAGGGTCAGATGCAGTCAGATCCCCACAAAAAAGAGCTTTGCCATATTCCTAGCAAAGAGATGGAGCGCGTCTGGTGGGCAGCGGATCTGGCCGGCAGCTGGTCTGTGTTGGCCAAAGCTGTATTCGGCTTCACTACCTCGGAGGAGGGGCCTTGTTTCTGTTAGGCACTTTTTGTTTCTTGAGACAGGATCTCCCTGTAGCCCTAGCTAGCCTGGAACTCACTATGTAGACCAGGCTGGCATCCATCTCACAGAACTCCCCCTGCCTCTGCCTCCCCTGGGATTATAGGCAGGCGCCACCACATCCGGCCCAGCTGTCCTGGAACTCACTCTGTAGACCAGGCTGACCTTGAACTCACAAAGATCCGCCTGCCTCTGCCTCCCGAGTGCTAGGATCAAAGGTGTGCGCCACCGTGCCCCACCCTCTAAATTTACAATTTTATATTATTAGTTTTTTTTTTCCTTTTTTTGGTATTTTTGAGGCAGGGTCTCCCTTTTAGTACCAGCTGTCCTGAAGCTCGCTCTGTAGATCAGGCTGGACTTGAACTCACAGAGATCCGCCTAACTCTACCTCCCGGGTGCTGGGATTAAAGGCGTGTGCCACCACACCCGGCTTATTATTTTGGGGGGGGGCGTCAGATTCCTCTGGAACTGGAGTTGAAGACGCTTGCTCTTAGCCACCATCTTGGTGCTGGGACTCAAACCTAGGTCCTCTGCAAGAGCGGTCAGCGCTCTTAACCACTGAGCCATCTCTCCAGCCCCTTATTATTTTATATGTATGAGTGTATTGCCTGCGTGTATGTAAGTGTGTCCATGTCATGCAATGCCGGAGGTCAGAAGAAGATGTTGGATCCCCTGGAAGTAGAGTAATAGACAGACGTAAGACGCCATGTGAGGACTAGGAATTGAACCCGGGTCCTCTGCTAGGGCAGCTAGTGCTCCTATCTGCTGAGCTGTCTCTCCATCCCCTTGTTTAATTTGTAATTATGTGGAGATGTTGCAGGCGGGGGTGGGGGGGTGCCTGCAGAGGCCAGAGGAGTCAGAGCCTGGGAGATGCAGTGACAGGCATTTGTGAGGTTGCTGGTAGTTGAACTCCAGTCCTCCAGAAGACCAAGAGGTGCTCTTAACCACCGAGCCATCTCTGCAGCCCTGGGTTTTTGTTTCGTGTTTTTGGTTGAGACAGGGTTTCACACTATAGCCCAGGCGGTCTTCAAACTTGCAATGACCCTTCTGCCTCTGCCTCAGCCTCCCAAGTGCTGGGCTGACAGGTGGGCACTGCCACGCCCAGAGGCGTTGTTCTGTGCTCCGGTCCCAGACTTCCCAGGGAGTTTCAAGCCCAGTGCTTGGTAGATGCCGTTAGGCATGTGATTGTATCTCCTTCTACCTGACCTAACCGACCTCCCCCCCGCCCCGCAGGCACCAACTGGATGATCGAGATCCTCTGTTTAATCCTGAAAGATGGGGACCCGTCATGGATCCATTCTGTGCCCATCTGGCAACGTGCGCCGTGGTGCGAGACCATTGTGAGCGCCTTCAGCATCCCAGACCAGCCCAGCCCCCGTCTCATAAGCTCCCACCTTCCCGTGCAGCTGTTTCCTAAGGCCGTCTTCAACTCGAAGGCCAAGGTGAGGCTGTTAGGGGAGAGGGATGCTAGACTGACGGAGTGGCTGCCACGTGATGGTAAATGTACATGTGAAACTGCTGGCGCTTCTAAAATGGAGCAGATGCCAGGCCAGGCGTGGTCATGTCTCCGCAGCACTTAGGAGGCTGAAGCAGGAGCAGCCTGTGATTCAGAGTAAGATCCTGCTTTAAAACACACACACACACACACACACACACACACACACACACACACANTTCTCTCCCCCTCCCCCCTCTTACTCCCCGCCTCCCCCCCCCAAATGAGACTGGAGATGAGAAGATGCAGAGCGGGGAGAAAGAGAAGAGTTTCGTCGCTCGCGCTCGGCGCCGCTCTATCCACTCTCCTTTTTTCTTCCCCCCCCCCCCCCCTTTTTCTTCCCCCCCCCCCCCCCCGTCCCTTCCTTTACCCTTGCAATTCTTTTTCCCGGTCGATTATCAAACTATCGACAGCCGAGGTACGCAGAGGAGACTGACAATAGAGCGCGCGCAGCGCGAGAGTGCGAGTGAAGGACGCGCGTATGAGCGTCGTCCGGCGGCGCGAGCCGGCCTATCCGGAGCTTCTCCTCCCTCTCTTTCCTCTTGCGAAATGTTTCCGCAACTCCCCGCTTTCGCGCCACCGTCTCGAATACCCCCGTGAGCCCAGGGACGTTAGGGGCTGCACCCCGTGATGGAAATGTTAATGTGAAACTGCTGGCGCTTTTCTAAAATGGAGCAAGATGCCAGGCCAGGCGTGGTACGTCTCCGCAGCACTTAGGAGGCTGAAGCAGGGCAGCCTGGTTTGACGAGTAAGATCCTGCTTTTTGCTTTAAAAACCACCACACACACAACACACACACAAATCACCCACACACACACACAAAGAACAAAGAAACAGATAAAAAAAAGAAAAGAAAAAGAAAAAAAAAACAATAAAAATAAAGGTATGACTCTAATTATGTCATGCACAGAGCTCAGGGTCCATCCCCAGCGCCATGCAAACTGCCCTTGGTGGTGCACATTTTTTTGTTTTTTGTTCATTTGGAGACAGGCTCTCCCTGTAGCTCCAGCTGGCCTGGAACTCACTGTGTAGACCAGGCTGGCCTAAGTGCGGAGCTGTGTTGAGGTCTGGTGGGAGGACTACGAGCACAGAACAGGAGAGCTAGCTAGCCCAGGCATCCTCTGGCCGCCAGGATGGGTGGTGACTGTCCAGATTGGTTGGGGGCTGAGTGTCCAGGTGGCAGGTTGGGGGCTGACTGTCCAGGTGCCAGGTTGGGGGCTGACTGTCCAGGTGCCAGGTTGGTTGGGGGCTGACTGCCCGGGTGCCAGGTTGGGGGCTGACTGTCCAGGTGCCAGGTTGGGGGCTGACTGTCCAGGTGCCAGGTTGGGGGCTGACTGTCCAGGTGCCAGGTTGGGGGCTGACTGTCCGGGTGCCAGGTTGGGGGCTGACTGTCCAGGTGCCAGGTTGGGGGCTGACTGTCCGGGTGCCAGGTTGGGGGCTGACTGTCCAGGCCAGGTTGGGGGCTGACTGTCCGGACCAGGTTGGGGGCTGACTGTCCAGGTGCCAGGTTGGTTGGGGGCTGACTGTCCAGGAACCAGGTTGGGGGCTGACTGTCCAGGTTCCAGGTTGGGGGCTGACTGTCCAGGTGCCAGGTTGGGGGCTGACTGTCCAGGTGCCAGGTTGGGGGCTGACTGTCCAGGTGCCAGGTTGGGGGCTGACTGTCCAGGAACCAGGTTGGGGGCTGACTGTCCAGGACCAGGTTGGGGGCTGACTGTCCAGGCCAGGTTGGGGGCTGACTGTCCAGGTGCCAGGTTGGGGGCTGACTGTCCAGGTGCCAGGTTGGGGGCTGACTGTCCAGGACCAGGTTGGGGGCTGACTGTCCAGGAACCAGGTTGGGGGCTGACTGTCCAGGTGCCAGGTGGTTGGGGGCTGACTGTCCAGGACCAGGTTGGGGGCTGACTGTCCAGGTGCCAGGTTGGGGGCTGACTGTCCGGCCAGGTTGGGGGCTGACTGTCCAGGCCAGGTTGGGGGCTGACTGTCCAGGACCAGGTTGGGGGCTGACTGTCCAGGAACCAGGTTGGGGGCTGACTGTCCAGGAACCAGGTTGGGGGCTGACTGTCCAGGACCAGGTTGGGGGCTGACTTGTCCGGGTGCCAGGTTGGGGGCTGACTGTCCGGGTGCCAGGCTGGTTGGGGGCTGACTGTCCAGGACCAGGTTGGGGGCTGACTGTCCAGGAACCAGGTTGGGGGCTGACTGTCCAGGCCAGGTTGGGGGCTGACTGTCCAGGAACCAGGTTGGGGGCTGACTGTCCAGGACCAGGTTGGGGGCTGACTGTCCAGGTGCAGTTGGTTGGGGGCTGACTGTCCGGGTGCCAGGTTGGGGGACTGACTGTCCAGGTGCCAGGTTGGGGGCTGACTGTCCAGGTGCCAGGTTGGTTGGGGGCTGACGTCCAGGTGCCAGGTTGGGGGTGACTGTCCGGTCCAGGTTGGGGGCTGACTGTCCAGGCCAGGTTGGGGGCCGACTGTCCGGGTGAGGTGGTTGGGGGACTGACTGTCCAGGTTGCCAGGTTGGGGGTGATGTCCGGTGCAACTGGTTGTGGGGCTGGACTGTCCGGTGCCAGTGGTTGGGGCCTTACGGACACGGCGTTGCGGGATGACTGTCCAGGTGCCAGGTTGGGGGCTGACTGTCCGGGTGCAGGGGTTGGGGGCTGACTGTCCAGGAACCAGGTTGGGGGGCTGACTTTCCGGGTGCCAGGTTGGGGGCGATGACTGTCCGGGTTGCCAGTGGTTGGGGGCTGGCTGTCCGGGTGCCAGGTTGGTTGGGGACTGACTGTCCAGGTACCAGGTTGGGGGCTGACTGTCCAGGTAACCAGGTTGGGGGCTGACTGTCCGGGGAACCAGGTTGGTTGGGGCTGACTGTCCAGTGACCAGGTTGGGGGCTGGAACACTGTCGCAAAGGTGCCAGGTTGTTGGTTGGAATGGACTGTAAGTGAAAGGCCTTCGGGCCGGCTGAATGTCCGGGTTGCAAGGTTGTTTTTTTTTGTGGGGCTGACTGCATGGTGCCAGGTTGGGGGACCGGGGCTGACTCGTACGCCTGGTGACAGGTTTGGTTGGGGGATGACGTACCAGGGTGACAGGTTGGGGGAGACTGTCAGGGGGGGCACAGGTTGGTTGTGGCGCATGACTGTACAGTGACCAGGTTGGGGGCTGGGAACGCTACGGGTCACAGGTCGGGGGCTGGAATGTCGGGAAACCGCGTTGGTTCTGGGGCCGCTATGAATGTCCGGGTGAAAGGTGGCTTGGTGGGGCGGCTGACCGCCTAAAGTTGCAGGCTTGGGGGCTGGACTGTCCGGGTTTGCAAAGGTTGGGTCTGCAATGTAACAGTGACCAGGTTGCGTTGGGGGATGCATGCTCCAGGGTGGCAGGTTGCGGGGCTTGACTCTTTCGGGTGAAAGGTTTGTGGGGATGGGACGTACGGATGCCCAGGTTGGTTGGGGGCTGATGACTGTCCAGGTGCCAGGTTGGGGGCTGGCTGTCCGGGTGCCAGGTTGGTTGGGGGCTGAGTCAGTCCAGGTGCCAGGTCGGTTGGGGGCTGACTGTCCGGGTGCCGGGTTTTGTTGGGGTGACGGTCCCCACGGTTTGCAGCATGGTTGGTTGGGGGCTGACTGTCCGGGTGGCAGGTTGGTTGGGGGCTGACTGTCCGGGTGCCAGGTTGGGGGCTGACTGTCCAGGAACCAGGTTGGGGGCTGACTGTCCAGGAACCAGGTTGGGGGCTGACTGTCCAGGAACCAGGTTGGGGGCTGACTGTCCAGGAACCAGGTTGGGGGCTGACTGTCCGGGTGCCAGGTTGGTTGGGGGCTGACTGTCCAGGTGCCAGGTTGGGGGCTGACTGTCCGGGTGCCAGGTTGGTTGGGGGCTGACTGTCCAGGTGCCAGGTTGGGGGCTGACTGTCCGGGTGCCAGGTTGGTTGGGGGCTGACTGTCCAGGTGCCAGGTTGGGGGCTGACTGTCCGGGTGCCAGGTTGGTTGGGGGCTGACCGTCCAGGTGTTTTCCAGGGACCCCTACAAGGAGATGAGGCATGCACAGGTCATGGAGGACAGGGGCGGTGCCAGCCTGTGACGGTGTTTGGGCTCCCCAGGGCTCAGTCAGCAAGCCACAGAGAGGCAGGGTCTAGCCAGGGCTCAGTCAGCAAGCCACAGAGAGGCAGGGTCTAGCCTAGAGCTATTGGCCTCAGCCTGGGAGACAGTTCCAGGGAGAAGGTCCCAGATGGACCCTATCAGGTGCAGGGGAGGACGGGAGGCCCGAGTGCTGTCTCTCTGGCCCTTTAGAGATCGGGAGACTGAGGCTTGGCAGGGGCCATGGAAGGAAACAAGGAAACTCTTTCTCCTATCTCCTGGTCGGATGTCCATCCCATCCCGTCCCATCCCCTGTCCTCCTGTGTATGTCTCAGCCTCCCCCCGACATCCTGAATGTCCTTGGCCCTTTATTCCCAGAAGCCAAACTGGCCCAGAAACACTTTGTGTCCTCCAGTGTGTCTAGACCCGGGTGTCTTCTGCAGGCCGAGCTGACATGGCTTAGCCAAGAGTGACTCTGGCTGTGGAGTCAGAAGGGGGGGGGCAGGGCGGCGGCCTCAGGGCCAGGGTCCCACCTGCATGTGACATGCAACGCTTTCTCTCCTCCCCATCTGTACACAGGTGATCTACTTGGGCCGGAACCCCCGGGATGTGGTAGTGTCGCTCTACCACTACTCTAAGATTGCGGTGCAGTTGAAGGACCCTGGCACGCCAGAGCAGTTCCTTCAGGACTTCCTGAAAGGAGAGGGTGAGGACCAGGAAGGACGGGGATTATGGAGACAGAGATGGGAAGAGATAACACCGGGGACTGATGCACTGGGAGAGACAGATGGGGAGAGATAAAGATGAGGAGAAAAGCTTTTAATCCTAGCAGAGGCAGAGGCAGGATCTCTGTGAATTTGAGGCTACCCTTGTCTACATAACATGTTCCAGGCCAGCCAGTGCTATATACTGAGACCCTGTCTCAAAAACAATAAACAAAAACAAAAACAATAATACAAAGAAACCAGCAGGAAAAAAAATGGGATGAAACTAAGATGGAAAAGACAAGTGTCCCGGAGGCAGAAGAGCAGAGACGCGGTCCCTCCTCTGCTTGGCAGTGGAGCTGACTACAGACAGAATGAACGGAGGTGCCGCCGTCTGGGAGCTGACACGTGGACAAGGGCTGCTGGGGTGAGGTTGGAGGCGCACATCAGAGGGTCTCTGGTCTCAGCTGAGATGGGGAGACGTTGGACGGCCAGGGCCAGTGTCCGAGTGGCTTGTTGGGTCCCTGGGAACCGCGTGGTCCTCACACCCCCTCCATTGCTTGCAGTGCAGTTTGGCTCCTGGTTTGACCACATCAAGGGCTGGATCCGGATGCGGAACCAAGAGAACTTCCTGTTCATCACTTATGAGGAGCTGCAGAAGGTGTGTTTGGCCTCTGCCCGTGGCTCTCCTCCCCACCTCCTCCCTACCTCCTGAAAACTGGTGCTCCCTGTATACCATGCACTGGGAACACAGAATGTGTGGAGACCTGGAAGTGAGAGGTGGGTGACGGTGGGCCAGTCAGTTCAGAGTCAGATGAGATGGTCAGAAACAGGCAGCAAGAAGGTTTCGACAGACAAGGCAGACAGTGCAAAGGCCCTGGGGTGACTTTCTCCGGCATTCTCTCACACCTCCCTCTCCCTTCCCCATCCTCTATCCTCCTCTTCCTCCTGTTTCTCTTCCCCCTTTCCTTCCCTCTTCCCCCTCCGTTTGAAATGGGTCTCATGTAGGCCAGGCTGGCCTCCAACTCAAGATATTCCTACTTCTGCCTTTCCCAGGTGCTGGAATTACAGGCATGTTCCACACTTTACTGTTACCTTCCCCCTCCAGTATTGGGTATTGAATCTAGGGTCTTGTGTATACTAGGCAAGTTCTCTACCAATGGGCCACTACCCCAGCCCCTCACTGGCCAGCTCTAGGCAGGTTTCCACCGCAGCCTCAGCATAGTGTTTAAGGAGGTAACAACTAGACACAGCAAGGACAGACTGACCGGTTACAAAGTAGCAGCCTTGAGAGCCCCTGCGTGCAGCTACCTCCCAAAAGATTGACCCACACAAGTCTCGTCTAAGAGGCAGGAGGATTGCTGGGAATTTGAGGCCAGTTTGGGGGTACACTGGAAGATCCTGTCTGAAAAATTACAAAATAGTGAAAAAGATGAAACCACCTGCTAGGACTGGGGTTGCAGCTCGGTTTGCACCGTGATTACCCAGCATGCACGAGACCCTGGTTTGATTCCCAGCATTAAGTAAAATGGGCTGTGCGGGCCGTCAGCAGCCCTCCGAGGTACAGGCCTGAGGGTCAGCAGTTCAAGGTCATCATTAGCTGCATAGTTTCAGGCCAGCCTAGGGGCTGGCAAGATGACTCAGTGAGTAAAGTAGCTTGCCACCAAGCCTGCAGACCTGGGTGCAATACCTCAGACCCTCATGGCAGAGGGAGGGACACTCCTCCCTAAGTTGTCCTTTGACCTCCACATATACCCATGATAAACATAGTATCCACAGTAAGACCCTGTCTCAGAAAATAAAAACAAAATATATACATTTAAAAAGTATATCTATAATATTAAACCCCTTAAAATACTAGCAGCCCATCCATTTTGAGCTGTGAAAATGGTGACTGTATGTGCTTCACCTTGATAAGTTATCACCATCGTTTATACAAAAGGAAGCTGGAGCCTAAAAGCTTCCTAGAGGGTTGGTCATTTGGCCAAGATAACTGCAGCCCATGGGTTTTAATCTTTCCCCCGGTTGTGGAAATGTTTAAGCACCATGTGTCCCTCCCTACATTCCATCAAGCTTTATTCTCCAAAACAAAAACTGGGCCACAGTGCCTAGCACAACTTCTGGGCCACTCCTGGGGTGTGCGGCCCCACCCACGTGTGTTTCTAGGACAGGCCTGTGGCTCGGCGCGTGAAGGGTGATGAAATCAGGAACGACCTGGAAAATCAGGCTATGAAGCCGTGCGTGCCTCAGAAGGCTGTGAGGTTGAGGGGACCCTGGGCTTTGGGGACATGAGTTTCAGTTTTGTCTGGACTGCGTGGTCTTGAACAAGTGTCTTCCCCTCTCTAGCCCCAGTTTGCCAACCGGGGCAGGACCTCACTTTCAAAGCTGACGGCAGGATCGACGCCTATGGGAATGTAGGCTCGGGTCACAGACTGACAGTGCTGCTCAGTCTCCAGGCACTTGAGCCAAGTGTCATGAAGAAGACGCTGTCTGAGCTCATCCATGGCAAAGGGCATATATGACAGCCTGTGCCACGGCCTGGGGCAGGGACTCTGTCCCAGGTGGCAGGGAGCCATTGGACCACAGGAATCCCAGAAGGAACTGACTGAACCAAGGTGGGAGGGAGCTGGGGGGGGTAAGGGGTAGGAAGGAGAGGGCAAGGCAGGGTAGGAAGGAGAGGGCAAGGCAGGGTCAGGGAGGAGAGGGCAAGGCAGGGTCAGGGAGGAGAGGGCAAGGCAGGGTAGGAAGGAGAGGGCAAGGCAGGGTCAGGGAGGAGAGGGCAAGGCAGGGTCAGGGAGGAGAGGGCAAGGCAGGGTCAGGGAGGGGAGGGCAAGGCAGGGTCAGGGAGGGGAGGGCAAGGCAGGGTCAGGGAGGAGAGGGCAAGGCAGGTTCAGGGAGGAGAGGGCAAGGCAAGGTCAGGAAGGAGACGTTGGTGATGCTGAGGTGGGGGCATGGCAAAGGCAAGCAGGACTGACACAGGGGGGATCTGGGTGGGGGACAGAATGAGATGAGGCCCAAGAGACCAGCCCTCTGATGGGTGGACCATGCTGATCTTACATGGGGTAGGGGTACAGATTCCAGCCCATGATGGGTGGACCGTGCTGGTCTTACATGAGGTAGGGGTACACAGTCCAGCCTGTGATGGGTGGACCGTGCTGGTCTTACCTGGGGCAGGGGGCAGAGTCCAGCCCCATGATGGGTGGACCGTGCTGGTCTTAAATGGGGCAGGGGGCAGAGTCCAGCCCCGTGATGGGTGGACCGTGCTGGTCTTAAATGGGGCAGGGGTACAGAGTCCAGCCCGTGATGGGTGGACCGTGCTGGTCTTACATGGGGGGGTAGGGGGCAGAGTCCAGCCTGTGATGGGTGGACCGTGCTGGTCTTACCTGGGGCAGGGGTACAGAGTCCAGCCCGTGATGGGTGGACCGTGCTGGTCTTACCTGGGGCAGGAGTACAGAGTCCAGCCCGTGATGGGTGGACCATGCTGGTCTTACCTGGGGCAGGGGGCAGAGTCCAGCCCGTGATGGGTGGACCGTGCTGGTCTTAAATAGGGCAGGGGTACAGAGTCCAGCCCGTGATGGGTGGACCGTACTGGTCTTACATGGGGGGCAGGGGTACAGAGTCCAGCCCGTGATGGGTGGACCGTGCTGGTCTTACATGGGGGGCAGGGGTACAGAGTTCAGCCCGTGATGGGTGGACCGTGGTGGTCTTACCTGGGGCAGGGGTACAGAGTCCAGCCTGTGATGGTTGGACCGTGCTGGTCTTACTTGGGGCAGGGGTACAGAGTCCAGCCCGTGATGGGTGGACCGTGCTGGTCTTACATGGGGCAGGGGTACAGAGTCCAGCCCGTGATGGGTGGACCGTGGTGGTCTTACCTGGGGCAGGGGTACAGAGTCCAGCCTGTGATGGTTGGACCGTGCTGGTCTTACTTGGGGCAGGGGTACAGAGTCCAGCCCGTGATGGGTGGACCGTGCTGGTCTTACATGGGGTAGGGGTACAGAGTCCAGCCCGTGATGGGTGGACCGTGCTGGTCTTACATGGGGTAGGGGTACAGAGTCCAGCCCGTGATGGGTGGACTGTGCTGGTCTTACTCGGGACGGCAGGCCCAGGGGGAACCAGCAGTCTCCATCCCTGTGTGCTGCTCTGAGAGATGCTGAGCTGGCTTCAGCCAGCCTACCCTCTTCAACCTCCTTCAGAACCCTCTAGAATCCTCAAGGCTGGGGAGGCTCAACGCATTGGCTTGGATCTGGGGAAACTGAGGTAAAAAGGCAGGAAGCCCTTCAGACTACCTGATTCATTCTTTCTTTACTGGCTCCTCTTCCTCCTCACCCCAGGACCTTCGTGGCTCTGTAGAACTCGTCTGCGAGTTCCTGGGCCGGCCATTGGGAGAGGAGGCTCTAGGCTCTGTGGTGGCCCACTCAGCCTTCAGCGCCATGAAGGCAAACACCATGTCCAACTACACGCTGCTGCCCGCCAGCCTGCTGGACCACAGCCAGGGGACATTCTTACGAAAAGGTACTGACCGGGGGCTGGAGAGATGGCCTAGCGGTTGGGAGCGCTGACCGCTCTTGCAAAGGACCCGGGTTCGATCCCCAGCACCCACATGGCGGCCGAGAACCGTCTGAAACTCCAATTCCAGGAGAACTCCAGTTCCAGGGGAATCCGACACCCTCTTCTGACCTCTGCGGCATTGCACGACACGGGTGCACAGACTTGTACATTCATACACATACAGACAGTACATTCATACACATACAGAAATAAATAAAAATTAAAAAAAAAAAAAAAAGGTACTGACCGCGTGCCCCAGCCCAAGCCGTGGCTGCTCTGGGCCTCCATGTCCCTAGGTGTCACATGGAGCACAGCAGGCCTCTGTGAACCCAGACGTGCCTTCCTTCACAGGGCTCAGCAGGTAACTGCCCACCTGCCGCTCCCCGTCTCCCACTGGAACAAAGCATTCTGGGGTAAAGTCCTCACAAATCACATTTGTTAACACCCAGTGCAGAGAAGTTCAGTGGTAAGTCATGGTGGCCCTGACCTGTCACATCAGCCACATAGTGAGTTCAAGGCCAACCTGGGCTACCTGAGACAGTCCCAACAAAACAAAACAGGACTCTGTAATAACACAGGACCCCCAGTGGTCCAAGACAGTCACTTTATCTCCACGTGGTAACATGTTTTAGATGGTAAGAATTGGGGACGGGGCTGGAGAGATGGCTCAGTAGTTAAGAGTGTTGACCGCTCTTGCAATGGACCCAGGTTTGATTCTCAGCATCCACATGGCGGCTAAGAACCGCCTTTAAGTCAGGTGTGGTGGCACATGGCTAATCCCAGCACTCGAGAGGGAAAGGCAGGTGGATCTCTGTGAGTTCAAGGCCAGCCTGGTCTACAGAGTGAGTTAAAGGACAGCTGGGGCTACAGGGAGACCCTGTCTCAAAGAAAAAAAGAGAAAAAAAGAATTGGGGACAAAGCCATCTGGGCAAATTAGATCCCCCACAAGGAGCCCCATGACTTCATTGGGGTGACATGTAATGCATAGCACTTGCTAAAACTAAACATGACTGGGTTGCCCTGGGGTCACATGCAGGCAAGGGGCAGGTCCTAAGTAGTCGCCAATACTAGAGGATGGA
Source organism: Rhizomys pruinosus (assembly GCA_009823505.1). Taxonomy (NCBI): domain Eukaryota; kingdom Metazoa; phylum Chordata; class Mammalia; order Rodentia; family Spalacidae; genus Rhizomys; species Rhizomys pruinosus. Next base: position 1,342,899 of record VZQC01012362.1, read on the forward strand.
ACGACCTGCACTCAGGATCCTGCGTCACACACACACACACACACACACACACACACACACTGAGGAAGGTTGCTAGCTCTGGGCACAGTGAACTAGCTAGTCCATGCCCTGCAGCCCGAGTGCTTAGAGAGGTTCTTTGGGCATCACAGTAGTACTGGGGGGCCACAGGCACCTGAGGGGTGCTAGGGTAGGAGAAGCTATTTAGGCCTCACTGAGGAGATGATGCAGGCTGTAAAGGAGTGTTTGGGTGTTAGGAGGAGAGCAAGGTTTACAGAGATCTGAGGGGTCAGAGGGCAAAGGACAGGGCTGGCATGGGGAGGAGGTGCTGAGTGCTGGGGGCTCTGGCCGAGGGACCTGGATGACAAGGCCAGGAGGTGAGAGGATGCTGGGAGATTGCAGCGGGGAAGACGCCCAAGCAAGGTCCTCGTCCCCATCCTCTCCTCTGTCTCCTCCAGGAGTCAGCGGTGACTGGAAGAATCACTTCACCGTGGCACAGAGCGAGGCCTTTGATCGCGTCTATCGCAAGCAGATGCGGGGGCAGCCGAGCTTCCCCTGGGATGCAGAGGACAGCAGCCCCGACGCTGAGCCCGACCCTGAACCCAGCCCCAGCCCCGGCCCAGCCTCCGGAGACCCCAACCCAGGATCCTCTCAATAAACTTGTCACTCTACCTGCTCCTCATTGGTGCCATGCTTGTGGGAACCAAGTAGGGGTACAGGTGAGTGGGGGGACATGCCCACGTCTGAGACACTGGAGTCCTCTGCCCCGTGGCACAGAAGCACAGGACGCAGGACACGAAGGTGCTGCAAGGGCCGGTCTGACGTGTCTGCCTTCCCAGCATTGGGGAGGTAGGGGCAGAAGAACTGTAAATTCAAGTCCAGCCTGGGTTACTTGGTGACCATCTCACAAAACAAACAAAAGACAAACCCCCAAAAATAAAACACACAAAATAAAAGCTACAAGGGTAGCCCAGCACTGGACATAAACTCAACAGGGAGACAGGGCTGAAGCCAGGGACAAGAGGTGAGATCTGAACCCCTGGGTCTAGGGAGGAGGCTGGGGTCTGGACCCCTGGGTCTAGGGAGGAGGCTGGGGTCTGAACCCCTGGGTCTAGGGAGGAGGCTGGACTCCAGGGTTGGGAAGCTTTGGAGATACATGTCTGTGGTATAGATACGTCTGTGGTATAGATACATGTCTGTGGTGTACACACACGTCTGCGGTGTAGACACACGTCTGTGGTGTATACACGTCTGTAGTGTAGACACACGTCTGTGGTGTAGACATACGTCTGTGGTGTAGACACACGTCTGTGGTGTAGACACTTGTCTGTGGTGTAGACACACGTCTGTGGTGTAGAGGAATTTGATCTGAGCACAGACAGGAGAGCAGCGCCTGGCCCCTCTCAGTGTCAGAGTGTCCGGGTATTCCCAGAGCCTCTCCCCCCACGTCCATCACCATGAATCTTCCCCTCCTGGATTCAGTTAACCCGTCATCCTGTGCATGGGCATGGAGTGCTTCTCCTTGGTCCTGGCTCACCCCCACCACCTCCCAACACAGTCTGTGCTGAGACAGCTGCGCCATCTCCTCAGCAGTCCTCGTTGGAGCGAACGCCTGGTGCTCTGGGACCTGCAGCTAGTGGATATCTCATGCCCATTTTCCAGATGGTGACACTAAAGCCTGGGCTGTGCAGGGCTCACCCAGTTCTTGAACAACTTAGATCAATCCCTGCCACTGCTCAGACCCCAGGCCAGAGCCCTCACACAGCCAGGGTCCAGTAGGGGTTCTGAGCTGTCCCCATGGCAAGCTGGCTGGAGATGGTCAGGGCTCCGTCAGCGTCGCCTCCCAGGTCCGGAGCCGGAGGCATTGGCATTGTCTCCCAATCTCCTTTGGGCTGGGGACAGATACTGAAGGCGGCGAGGTGGGGTCATGGGCAGAGGGCCACCCCAGGGCTGTGACCACGCCAGCGGACGGGAGTCTGTCTCGCCCCTGGGGCCCCCTCCAGTGCCCCTCTGCCTCATCAAGGCTCTGGCTGGAGTGTCCTTGAAGCCCCAGGACTTCTTGTGCTGTGGAGGAAAGGAAGAATACTGTGAGCAGGTGCAGGGCTCAGTGGTTAGTGTTGTCTGCCATGCATGAGACCCGGGTTCAACTCCTGCCCCAGGACCACCTGAACCAAGTGAGCAGGTGCAGGGCTCAGTGGGTTAGTGTTGTCTGCCATGCATGAGACCTGGGTTCAACTCCCCCCCAGGACCGCCTGAACCAAGTGAGCAGATGCCAGGGCTCAGTGGGTTAGTGCTTGTCTGCCATGCATGAGACCTGGGTTCAACTCCCCTCCAGGACCACCTGAACCTAGTGAGCAGATGCCAGGGCTCAGTGGGTTAGTGCGTGTCTGCCATGCATGAGACCTGGGTTCAACTCCTGCCCCAGGACCACCTGAACCTAGTGAGCAGATGCCAGGGCTCAGTGGGTTAGTGCGTGTCTGCCATGCATGAGACCTGGGTTCAACTCCCCTCCAGGACCACCTGAACCTAGTGAGCAGATGCCAGGGCTCAGTGGGTTAGTGCGTGTCTGCCATGCATGAGACCTGGGTTCAACTCCCCTCCAGGACCACCTGAACCTAGTGAGCAGATGCCAGGGCTCAGTGGGTTAGTGCGTGTCTGCCATGCATGAGACCTGGGTTCAACTCCCCTCCAGGACCACCTGAACCTAGTGAGCAGATGCCAGGGCTCAGTGGGTTAGTGTGTGTCTGCCATGCATGAGACCTGGGTTCAACTCCCCTCCAGGACCACCTGAACCTAGTGAGCAGATGCCAGGGCTCAGTGGGTTAGTGCTTGTCTGCCATGCATGAAACCCGGGTTCAACTCTGCCCCAGGACCGCCTGATCCAAGTGAGCAGATGCAGGGCTCAGTGGGTTAGTGCTCTCTGCCATGCATGAGACCCAGGTTCAACTGCCACCCCCACCACCACCTGAACCTAGTGTGCAGATGCAGGGCTCAGTGGTTAGTGCTTGTCTGACATGCATGAGACTGGATTCAACTCCCCCCCAGGACTGCCTGAACCTAGTGAGCAGGTGCAGGGCTCAGTGGGTTAGTGCTTGTCTGCCATGCATGAGACCCAGGTTCAACCCCCGCCCACCCCAGGACCACCTAAACCTAGTGTGCAGATGCAGGGCTCAGTGGGTTAGTGCTCTCTGTCATGCATGAGACCCGGGTTCAACTCCCCCCCAACGACCGCTTGAACCAAGTGAGCAGATGCCAGGGCTCAGTGGGTTAGTGCTTGTCTGCCATGCATGAGACCCAGGTTCAACACCCGCCCCCCAGGACCACCTGAACCTAGTGTGCAGATGCAGGGCTCAGTGGGTTAGTGTTGTCTGCCATGCATGGGACCTGGGTTCAACTCCCCAGGTTCAGGACCACCTGAACCAAGTGTGCTAGGTCCACCTGGAATTCCAGCACTCAGGAGGCAGGAAGCAGTGGGAGCAGAACTTTAAGGTCATCGTGGGCTATACAGGGGGTTCAAGGCCAGTCTGACCTACATGAGACCCTGCCTTATAAAAGGGAGGCAGGCTGGGCGTGATGGCCCACACCTTTAATCCTAGCACTTGGGAGGCAGAGGCTGGCGGATCTCTGTGAGTTCAAGGCCAGCCTGGTCTACAGAATGAGTTCCAGGACAGCCAGAACTACTGTCTCAAAAAGACAAAAAAAAAAAAAAA
>VZQC01012362.1:1347407-1438039 GCA_009823505.1 Rhizomys pruinosus
AGGAGCTGGGGGAGGAGGAGGAGTAGCTAGGGGAGGAAGAGGAGCTGGGGGAGGAGGAGCTGGGGAGGAGGATCTGGGGAGGAGGATCTGGGGAGGAGGAGCTGGGGGAGGAGGAGCTGAGGAGGAGGGCAGGAGGAAAGATTACCTGGGAGAGGAGAGAAGGTAAAGAAGGACAGCACAGCCGGGTGTGGTGGTGCACGCCTTTAATCCCAGTACTTGGGAGGCAGAGGCAGGTGGATCTTTGTGAATTCAAGGCCAGCCTGGTCTACAAAGTGAGTTCCAGGACAGCTGGGGCTACAGGGAGACCCTGTCTGGAAAACACCAAAAAAAGGGGGAAAAAAAGGAGAGGACAATAGGTGAAGGGAGGAGGGAGATGAAGGAAGGAAATGACTTCCAGCCTCTAGGGGTCTGGCAGGTCTGGGACCCCATACCCACAGGAGTAACCTCTCTTCCAGCCTTCTCCCTGGCTGCAAAGGAACAGGAAGTAGCTAAAAGCTGCCCGAGGGAACAAATATTTGCCAAGGGAGGAGAGGCTGCTGAGGGTGTCTGCTCCTGCAGCAAGGACCTTGCCCTGCCCTGCCCCCTCCCCTCGGAACCACATCATTGACAGAACTGAAGGAAGAACTGACTCAGGAGGGGAAAAGGGCCAGGATGCGGTCAGCCCACTGAGGGATATAAAACCATCCACCTGCGTCCTGGGCAAGGCGGCCTGCCTCCCCCACAGTTCTGCTTCTACTACACATCCGCCGGTCTTACAGTGAGAGAAACTGAGGCTCACAGATAATAAGTCTCCAGTCCAGAGCTGTCCAACCAGCTGGAGCAGGCTCAGTGGAGACCCCCGACTCGCCACACAGCTGGGGGACTCCCATTGCTCTCCTGACCCCCTCTTCACCTCAAGACCCTGACACTAGGATCCAGGAAGTCAACTCCCCACTTGGGAGGCAGTCAGGGTGGATTCCAACCCCTCTCTGGTGCCTGTTTCCCTCTCTGTGAAGTAGGTAGGTTAAATGTAACCTTCTGGGTCAGCATAGTGGTGTAGGCCTGTCACCCCAGCATATGGAAGGTGCGAGCAGCAGCGGAAGGAAGGCCAGCCTAGGTTACATTTTGATAGCCTCTCTCACAAAAACAAAAACAAAAAACAAAGCTGGCTGCAGAGATGGCTGAGTGTTAAGGCCACTCACTGGCTGTTCTTACAGAGGAGCCAGGTTTGATTCCCAGCACCCACATGGTGGCTAACAATAGTCCACAACTCCAGTTCCAGGGGACCCAGCGCCTCCACAGGCATTGCACAACATAAATGCAAGCAACACACTCCTACATATAAAAATAAAAATTGTATACACACACACACACACACACACACATATATATATATATATATATGCAGTGAGGTGCACACCTTTAATCCAAGCACTCAGGAGGCAGAGGCAGGTAGATCTATTTAGACCTTGTCTTAAAAAAAAAAAAGAGAGAAAAGAAAAAGAAAACACCTAGCTTTGTGCTTTGGGTTGGAGGTTCAGAGTAGGCCCCGGGGCCCTGGTGCTGCTGACTGAGGCCCTGTCCGCCCTCTCTCAGCATTCCTACTTGGCTCCAGCAGGGATCTCACCTCATTATCTCCGTCGCTAGAACCCGAGAGCTGTGACAAGCGGCTGAGGTCCCACAGGGAGCGGCTGGGTCGCGTTGGGGGGCCACTGACAGCCCTAGCACGCTGCACACTCCTCAGTATGTCACTGAGAGCGGGCCCCGTGGCAGCAGTGAGGGCCTCTGGTCTGTCCCCGTCAAGGATGCAGCAGGAGGCCAGGCGGTGGGCCAGAGGCCTGTCAGTCAGTAGGGGGGCCACAGGGGCCACGGGACAGCGGAGGGCCACGTGGTGTGGGCTTCGGGGCCCGTGTGAGTTCCCCTGAGGGCCGAGTGGGGGGCTCCTGGCAGGCGCTGGTGGGAGTGGCCTGGAAGCAGCATACAGTGTGCGGAACTCCTGGCTGAAGGCCTCCGCAATCTCCCCCGTGAGCAGGGTCACCAGGCCCCGGTGCAGGCGTGCATCGCTCCACGTGAAGCTAGGGCAGAAAGAGGTGATGAGGATCTCTGCACGGTGGGTCCCATCCGGGGACCCAGCCTCTGTGACCTTAGATCTTCCTCAGCTGTCAGAACTAAGGACACGAGAGAAGATTCCCCCCTTTTTAAAATTCAGAGACAGGGTCTCCCTGTAGCCCCAGCTACAATTCACTCTATGTAGAGCATGCTGGCCTCGAGCTCACCTGATCCACCAGCCTTTGCCTCCCCAGTGCTAGAATTAGCTGAAATAAATTTCTTATACAATTAAACTGGATGTGGTAGCACAGGCCTTTAGTTGCAGCATCTGGGAGGCTTGAGGCAGAAGGGTCTCATCTGTGAATCCAGATCCAGCAAGGGCTACACATTCAGACTCTAAAAAAAAAAAAAAACTGAACCTGGTGGCAGGGGGCTGAGGCAGGGGGATTGCTGTGCCCCCCAAAACAAATAACAACAAAAAAACCCTGCTGGGCCTGGACATGGTGGTGCACACTTGGGAAGCAGAGGCCGGAGCATCAGAAGCCCAAGGTCATTCTTGAATACACAGCAAATTTGAGGCCAGCCAAGTCTGACATATATGAAAACATATTAAAAGAAAAAAAAAATAAAACAAGGGTCTTGTGGGGCTGGAGAGATGGCTCAGTGATTAAGAGCACTGGCTGCTCTTGTAGGCAAAATATACATAAACAAAAATAAATTGAAAAACAGTATCAGCCGGGCATGGTGGCGCACGCCTTTAATCCTAGCTCCTGGGAGGCAGAGGCAGGCGGATCTTTGTGAGTTCAAGGCCAGCCTGGTCTACAGAGTGAGTTCCAGGACAGCTGGGGTACAGGGAGACCCTGTCTCGAAAAGACAAAAAAAAAAAATAGTATCAAGGGGCTTTCATTGGTCCCCTTAAATGATATACCATACAGGGGCTGGACGGATGGCTCAGCAGTTAGAGTCAGTTCTAGTATCCACATGGTGGCTCACAACTGCCTGTGACTCCAGTTCCAGGGGATCTGACACCTTCTTCTGACCTCCTCAGGCCCTGTGCACACCTGGTGCACTTACATACATGCAGGCAAACACTCAAATACATGAGATTAAAAAAATATATCTTGGATCTTTGTGAGTTCAAGGCCAGCCTGATCTACAGAGTGAGTTCCAGGACAGCTGGGGCTACAGGGAGACCCTGTCTCAAAAAAAAAAAAAAAAAAATATATATATATATATCTTGAAACAAAACAAAAGATACCATTTTGAGACAGGGTCTCCCTGTAGCCCCAGCTCCCCAGCTGTCCTGGAACTCACTCTGTAGACCAGGCTGACCTTGAACTCACAGATATCCACCTGCCTCTGCCTCCACGCCTGGCTTAAAAGATACTATATATCAGTCACCTGGAGCCAGAGGAGCTTAAACTTGGGCTCTGTCCTGTCAGGAGTAGGGTTAGTTTTCTGACATCACCAGGGCCGTCCTAAGTCTCAGCGGCTCACAGGCAAGGCTGCACTTACTAATGGGATGTTCTAAGTCTCAGTGGCTCACAGGCAAGGCTGCACTTACTAACGGGACCGTTCTAAGTCTCAGTGGCTCAACGGCAAGGCTGCACTTACTAACCGTCAGTTCTAAGTCTCAGTGGTTCACAGGCAAGGCTGCACTTACTAACCGTCAGTTCTAAGTCAGCAGTTCTAAGTCTCAGTGGCTCACAGGCAAGGTTGCACTTACTAACGGGATGTTCTAAGTCTCAGTGGCTCACAGGCAAGTCTGCATTTACTCAGCATGGGTTGCTGGCCCTGCTCTGAGCCACACTTACGCCATGTGGAGCATGTGTCTGCACAGGGCCTGTGGGCTGCAGAAGCCGGTCCCCACATTGTCCTCATCTCCACACGGCTATGGCTTACCATGCCTCCAACACAGATCTAAGCACACAGCGGGTACTTAGTAAAGGCGTCTCTTACCCAGCTCAGGGAGCCTGAATGCATTAAACACCCCTCCAGAGCCTCAGTTGGCCCATCAGGAAAGCAGGGTTGCCATGGGCATACAGAGCTGGCTAGAGAACAGCTGAATTAACATGGTCCTTGACCATGTTAATTAACATGAATTAACGAGTGTCCTTCAAGTGTCCCTACCACAGCAGGTGACAGTTCTGGTCCTCTCGACCTATAATGGGCCAGGATGTGACCCTCCCCCACTCGAAGTGGCCAGAGAACCCTGAGGGTCTGTGAGGTCACCAAGTTCCATGGCCCAAAGGATTGTCCCTGGCCCATCTCCATCCTAAGGACTCAAGAGCTCTTGAGAGGGACACATTGTGTTGAGAACCTGGGACGCTCCAAGTGCCAACTCCCAAGGCCAGGACAAGGGGTGGGAGGCATTCAAGGAGGTCACATTTGGCCATCCGGGAGGTCAAGGAAGCCCCCGGCCTGGCTTGGGTGCCATCCACGCCGCCAGGCCACCATGGTCCTTGGCTGGCTACTGCTTCTGGTGTCTGGCCTGTCCCCCAGAGCGACAGGCATCAAGGACTGTGTCTTCTGTGAGCTGACTGACTCTATTCAGTGCCCAGGCACCCACATGCACTGTGGGGACGATGAGGACTGCTTCACAGGCCATGGGGTGGCCCTGGGCTCAGGACCCATCATCAACAAAGGCTGTGTGCGCTCTACCAGCTGTGGCCGCGAGGAACCCGTCAGCTACATGGGCCTCACCTACAGCCTCACCACCACCTGCTGCTCCGGCCCCCTGTGCAATGGGGGCGCTGGCCCTGCCACGGGGGCTGCGGCCCTGGGACTGTGCCTCCTGCTGCTTTTCCAACACTGGCTGTGAACCACGGGACCTACAGGGCCTGGGGCTGGCCCCAACTCCACCCTTTTCCCCCATTAAATGGCCAGATGTGTAGACTGCGTCCTGTGGCCCTGGCTTCAACCGTTCTGGGGCCCTAGGGTAGCTGGGCTGGCAAATGCCCTGGCTTGACCTAGCATGGGGCGTGGCCTAGGATCCTCACCCCTCTGCTGTATTAAGATGCACATCTTTTCAGTTTGATCAGATGCTTCTTTGTGTTGGCGGCACCTTAGTTAGAGTTGGTGAAATGTGGTAAAAGATACTAATAACAGCTGGGGTTTCAGAGCACTTTTTTTACGGGACAGGGAGGCTTTTTGAGACAGGGTCTCATATAGTCCAAGCTGGCCTGCAACTCACTGTAGAGCTGAGGATGACCTTGAACTTCTGACCCTGATTGCAGGAGTTTGCCACCATGCCCAGTTTCTGTGGGGCTGGGGTAGACCGCAAAGCTTTCATGCATGCCAGGCAAATACCATCCCTTCTTAATGGCTTTTTGAGACAGAGCTGCCTGTATCCCAGGATGGCCCCAACTGTCTGCATAGCAGAGGGTGGCCTTGAACTCCTTGATCTTCCTCCTTTCACCTCCTGAGCCACCACACCCAGCTTTGAAGCACTTGTTCCATCTAGCATCAACCACACAAAGCATTATGTGGCAGACCAAGGATCTGAATGAAGGCCACCTGGCATCCAGAGTCCACACCTCGGTTTCCCAGACTGGGGTTTGAAAGGGCAAAGCAGCACAGTCCAGGCCACTCACCTGGCCACCAGCTGTGCCAGCACCGAGAGCTCTGACGCAGCAGCCCCTCTTCAGGAAACACGTATGAACCATTTTATAGACGAAGAGCACGGAGGCCCAGCAAGGGTCCCACTCCCGCCCCGAGGGAGGGCCAGGTATAGCACAGCACAGGGACACACCTGTAAGATCCCGAGATGACCCTGTCACCATCCAGCAGCAGAAACTTCTCTCGTACGTGGCCGCTCACCTGGCGTCGCCAGCGGCTCTGGAAAGTGTGGCCCTGCACTGTGCGAATGTCCAGGTTCTAGGAAGAGGCACACCCTATTAAGGCCCACACCATGGACTTGGGCGGGGGGGAGGGGGGCTCTGGGATGGCTCTATATTGGTACTCTGCAATCCCTCAGACACTGTCCTGTCATTCTCAGGGTCTTAGCAGTCTCAGGGGTACACAACTCAGGCCCAGACCTCTTTGGAACATTCACTTCCCCCAGTGACCTAGGACCCCAGAAGGCTCCTCCTCCGAGGAATAGGAACTCTTGGATCCCCTACCTCAGTGGCCCAGGGGTTCACCCCCAAGTGGTGAGCCAGCGCCAGGAAGGCAGGCAGCTGCTGACCATCGAGCAGTAGGTAAACAGGCACCCAGCGTTGCGTGGCGGCGTCCACCATGTCTGTGAGCAGGTCAGGGTCAGTGAAGACATCCATGACCACGGCCACCAGCTGGGGGTGGGAGAGGGGTAGAGAGCTGTGGAGCAGGGGTTCAGGCCCTGGCCTCCATGGATGCTCACATGTTTCAGGGAGACCCCCTGGGCATGGAGTACCCTTTGCAGAAACTGCAGTTCCCAACTGCTGGATGACAGCCAACTGTCGTCACCCCCAGTGCCCAAGGTCTACAACAGCCCTGCTCTAATTCAGAGCTGTACCTGAGTCTTCTAGAATGTTGCTTTAGGGACCCTGGTATGCTCAGAGCCCAATGTTACAGGCAGACAAGGTCAGGGAAAGAACCCTGACTCACCCACTACTCACAGGCAAGTCCATAAACACCATGTCTGTTCCCCAAGCCCTCTGTGGGCAGAGTATCAGTCCCTACTCCACAGGGCTCCCAGAAGGCTATACACATTAAACCACGTAGATCGTTTAGCACTGGAGCCTGGAAGACCCCCGCCCCCACCCCGAGACTGCTAGCTAACGGATGGGCCTTAGGGAGCTCAGGGCAGAAGACCCCGGGGCCTTCCTGGGGAAAGCGGAGTCTGCTCTGGCGTGACAGGGAGGTAACACAAGGGTCACAACTGCGCCCCAGAAGCATGAATGTCGGAGGCTCCTAGGTCTTAGCGGGCAAGGACAACTGGAACCCGGACTTCTGGGCTCCAGATGAGCAGATGTGTGACCCTGAAAATTCTAGGGGTGGAGAAAAGCCTTGGTAGTGGTCATGGGAAGTGGCACCCACCTTTCGAGCAGCTCGGATCTCCTGTCGTACCAACTCCTTGATAGGTGGCTGCCCCTCACTAGGGGGCTGGGTGTACAGCTGTGCCCGGGTGATGCCTTTCCAGGAAGTGTCCTCCGGCCAGCCCAGCCGCAGCAGGGGTGCCGGCTCCTCTGACTGCCCAGGCCAGTAGGTCAGGCTTCCCACACCCTCGTCAGTTACAGTGGCTCCTATACCTGGCTGGCTAAGGTCCTGGCTGGGCACTGTCCAGTCCTGAGCAGCCGCAGCCAAAGCCTGGGCCTCGTCTGCACCCAGGAAGGGCCGCAGCTTCTCCTGCTGCACGCAGGCCTGGAAGGCTTCCTCCCCACGACTCAGAAGAGCTTCCAGGGCCAGCCGCTGGCCCTCGGAATACAGGAGACCAGGGCTGGCGTCGGTCAGCGGGAGGTCCCCAGCCCTGCACTCCACGCCTTCCAGTGCAGCCAGCTGGGAGGCAGCCATTGGAGCCAGTCAGGGTCTGGAGAGACTGGGTTCTGGGGGTCTGGCTGGTTTGGGAGCACTGACCATCTGGGGTCTTCTGACAAACAGCCCTCAGGGCTGGAGTTGTGAGAGGTTCACAGGCCCAGGACAGTCATGTTCTTCACGCTTGCATATTTGGTCCAAACTGCCTGCTGGACCTCTCCCTGCGTAGCCTGTACAAAGTGCCTCCGCCAGCCCAGACCTCTAGCTTGGGGCCATAGCTATCTCAGCCAAATCCTCGGCTGTCCCAGGCCTGTCAGAACAAAGACCTGCCTGCCTCAGGAGGTCTGGCAACCTGCCCAACCATCTCCAGGCAAATGGGTGCCTACCTGTGGCATAATACCCTGTCCCTAACACTTTGACTTGGTCTACAATGCCTGATCCACTCTTCCCAGTCTTTCCTACCACTGCCTGCCCCCCAGGTCAGTCTTCCGGCTCACCAGCTCCCAGAGACTAACCAATGGTGGAGTGCATTGCTCCTGAAGTCAGTGGTGACCACAGGCTGCCTGCTGAAGGCAGTGAGGAATGCCCCTTCTGTGACCATACAACCAGTCTGAGTTAAGCAGACCTTGTACATACCACCGCCCAGCCTTACAGCTGATGCAAAGCCCAACCACCCTCTAGTTCTCCGGGAAGCCGCACCTCACATTTTGGGACAGGAATCTCCCCATCCTGTTCTGAGAACCTCCCAAACCTGCTGCCCAGTGAATGAACTGAGATTGAGCCTCCCCCAAGCCAGACCCTTGGCCCCACCTGGGTCTCTCCACTTCCGTGCAGTCTGAGGCCAAGGACTGGCTCCGAGGCCTCCCTGCCTTTCACTTGAGCAGCTCTTCTGGGGCACCCTACTCAGCAGGGCGTCAGGTAGACGAGACCAACCCCTTGTGCAAACACAGGGGGAGGGCCCACTGGGCACCTAGCCCAAGGACTGGTCAGCGTCATGCAAGCTCCCAGGGAACAGTACCTCACTAGTTCCCACGCCTCCCCTCTTCCTCAAGACCAAGATCCTGGGACACTAATCTAAAAGGAAGTCGCTCAACACCTGACACCTGGACAGAGGTGGCTCTGATCCCAGAGGGCACAGGGCCCAAGTGAGGCTCCCACTGTAGCAGACGTCGGCCAAAGGACAGCCATTGCCTGCTGAGCAGACAGGCACTTTGGGTCAGGTCTTCACTGGCCTCCTCCCAGGCACCGTCACCATCCCAACCCCACAAACACAGGGCCATCAGTGTCCAAATCTTTTTAATAACAGAGCAAGATCCAACATTAGTTTTTGTAACCGCGGCTGGCTCTTCGGCCTCTTGCACGCTCGAACTTCCGGCCCTTGGAGCGGACATAGGGTCTGTGGGCAGAGGAGGAAGGTAAGAGAAGCCTGCCTACAGGGACCCCGAGAGCCTCTTCCTCAAGTACCGGAGACTTGGGGACCCTTTTCTGGGCTGTGGAAGGGGCCACCTGCCATGTGGGACCCTCAGCCCACCCATACATCCAGCACCCCATGGCTACTGCAGCCTGATACTCACTTGGTGTGGCTGTGAGGAGTTCCCGGGGCCTTGCCAAAGTGCCGGTACACCTCTCGGCCCTTTCGAGGACCTGGCCAAGAGAAGGGCGATCAAATAGGGAGCAGGGACTTTGATTCCCTGGAGGGAACCGTCCGACCCCAGGAGTCTTTCTCTGTGCGGCCCCCACTCACCCGACAGGAGCACAGTGCCTCGGCCCTTGGGGGACTCCAAGGCCAGCTGGTCGAAGGTGAGGATCTTACCCCCAGCCCTGAGGATTCGGCTTCGGGCCCGGCTGCTCACACGCAGGGCACACACCTGATGGGACAGAAGGCAGGACCTGTGGGGACTGCCATAGCCCACACCAGCTACCACCAGAACCTCTCCAGTGGACAGCAGTGGTTTACCCGCAATATGCAGATCTAGACAGAAGAATCCCTCAAGCGCCAGTATGTGAAAGGAAACAGGAAAGTCACCAAAGATTTTGTCCAGATTTGGCAAACCTAGATCTGGGCCGGGCTGTCAAGCTCAGGACCCAGTTGACAACACAGTTTGGTGAGGCCACCAAAGGATTCCCGCCAAGGCCAATGGACGAGATGCTGGCCTCACACGGAAGAGGCAAGAGCCACTGCTGTGGAGCAAAGCCAAACGAGAGATGTCCCCTAGACCCGAGCTACCAGGTCAGTCCCTCACCTTCAGCTTGGGAACATCCAGAACCCGAACATCATCTGTGATGGTTCCCACAACCACAGCTGTTTTGTTCTCCCGGCCAGGAAGCTTCATCTTTCGAATCTGGGGAGGAGAAAAGCAGGGTAACCATTGTGTTCACACCTGTCACCCGACTCCAGGCTCCCAAGACCAAACAGTCATACCTCCGAAGGCAAGGCCCCCCCAGCCCCCCGATGAGGACAAGCTCCAATGCTCTGTGCCTGAGCAGACCCCTAATCCCAGGGCCAACCTAAGTCACTCTTCTGCGTGGTAAAGCCTACGGGGGGGCTTTACCACGCAGACTACGGGGCTCAGGGCAAAGACACACAACCCTCACAGTGCAGCAGGAAGCCATGAAGCTCTGGACCCTTGGCTGGCCATGACAGCCCAGCATAGCCACTCACCATCCGTGACAGGGACAGAGGTGGCCGGTTAGTGCGGCTCATGAACAACCTTTTCAACACAACCTGGTTGAAGGTAGAGTTCGTTCGTCTTGCTAGAAACCTGTACAGCTAGAGGAAGGGGAAAGGGTGAGTACGAGGGACCAAAAAGGCTGGGAGGGCCCACAGCTCCCCAATCCTGCTGGTCCTCAAAGCAGACCAAGGTGCACCCCAGCCTCACCTTGACCAGCAGCCGCAGGTAGATGTCCTGGCTCTTGGGCTCTTTGCGCCGGACCTTCCGGTCCTTGTTGTGGCGAATGTCCACTCCCTGTGGGAGTGAAACCATGAAGCTAATTCTTGGACAATTCTTTGTCTCAATAATACCTTCAACTCCAACTCCTACTTCAGGCTCAAATCCCAGCCCCCCCCCCCAGACCTCCTCAGCACTTCCAAACACTCCTGCAGTTGTAAAATTCCCAATTCTTTTTTGCTTAGAACTTTAGAGTGGAAGGCGACCCATGAAAAACTGGAATAAAAAACCCACTCATCTATCTCCTTCTCTAAACCCAAGAAAAAGTATCTTTTTCAGAGAGCTGGTTAGTGATCTTGAAGAGACAGCAGAACAAGTTTTCCTAAGGAGAAGGAAAGTTTCTTTCAGAAACCAGTTTGGCAGTGAGCTGCTATCACCAGCAAAAACAGAGAAAAAGTTCAAAAAAAAAACCCCTTTAAGTTGTCTTGGTTAAGAATGTTGTGTTACTTTAGTTCTTAAAACTGGCCCCAAACCTAAATAACCAAACCAGATAAGCAATAATGTATCTTTATTTAGGACTTAAAAGAAGAATCCTTTACCTCAAACTGTCCTATGAAGGTGAGGTTACTTATGTCATCCTCCCTTGCTAATTAAGACCAAAGACACAGAAAAGCACCTAGTTTCCACGGTACTTAACTTGCTCTCCCCAAAACTTGATTTTTCAAACTGTGTTACCACTCCAACCCCTTATTTATCTTGCACGTTCACTAAGACCGTGGAACTAGCACCTTCCACCAATATCTTTACAATTCACAAGCCCCAGGATGGGACTGCTACATATCCGTTCCCCCATAAACACTGGGGCACACGTCCGGAAAGTTACACGCAAGGAAGTGGGAGAGCGGAGACCCCATCTGACTCCCCGCTGGGCCCCGGATCTGCGTCGGTGAAGCAAAGCTCAACTTTCCAAAAGCAAGTTAGAAACTACAGAGACTGGGTGCGGTGGTTTCGCCGAGCATCCAATCATTCGGGAGGCTGAAGCAAGTTGGCCGACACATCGAGGCCAGCTTGGCTGCACTGAGCATTGCAGCCGGCCTAGGATGCAGAGCGAGACGCCAAATGCCGACCTAACCACCTAGGGCCAGACGCCGGCTCCAAGTCCCGGCCGGTGGCCTTAGTATCCCAGCCTCCCTGGGCACCAACTGTGGCCGTCCACGGCCTCTCACACCCCTACGTCGCTCCCCAGCTCCGGCCCGCCAAGGATGGAAGCGGATGGCACAGCCGCGAACGCCAGCAAGCAAGCTCACCATGATGGCTCCTCCTGCTCGGCCAGGTCCGGAAAGAAAGAGCGGCGCTCGAATGGGCGGGGAAAGGCCTCAGCGCCTGGCGCGTTCGTGACGTCACGAGGCGGGACGCTCCATCCCGAGGTGGGCTTCTCTGTGGTTAATCTGTGGCATCACGTGAAGTCATCGGACGCTCTACCCCAATACGCGTTTCTCTATGGTACCTCCGACGACCGGCTACGGAACTGGCCGACGAACAACCAAAGAGAAACTAGTGCAACGCCAAAGAGAGTGGGACCTGCACGCAGTCTCTTCCCAGTCCCTGCTCTCTATAGACTTCCGGGACAAAGGGAACTGAGAAAGAGAGATGCATTGCATTAGCGGGAGGCGTCGCGCGATGACGCTCTGGCCAGATGCCGATCGCATCTCGCTGGCTCTATTTAGGAGGACCCGGAGGGCTGAAGGTTGGAAGTGAGAAGGCGGAGCTGGCGCGGCAGGCGCAGCAGGCGGGGCTTGCGGCTCATCTCACACTTCCGGTATTTACTTACGTTTACGGCTGCCTTTTCCTTAGGCTCAATTTACTAGACGCTGTTGAATCTCACAAGTCCTGTTAGATCTCTAACCCGAGATTTTGCTGCAGCTCAACCTGTACTACCCAGTTTTTTAGCCTTTTGGGTTCAGCTTTTCTTCCTAGATGGCTCCTTCCCAGATCCCTCCTTAGTCTCCCTCTTGGAACGACTTTTTTTTTTTTCCTCAAGGAGACAGATTCAACTGGCCCAACAGTTTCGAAGTACAAGGTACTAACGTACAGAGAAGACACATATCTCCTGGCCTGGGGACTAGAGTCAAAGGGGATGATGGATGACAAGTTCCTAAAAGCCAAGAAACATGAAGGCAGGGAGATGGAGACTCTGGGGATGGGGGATGGAGGTCTGGGAATGAGAAGGAAAGATGAGAGTTGGAGGGAGCCCCGGGCGGTAGAGTCATAAAAAGGTCACAAGGTGGGACCTGTCCAGACTGTAAGAAAATTCAGGTCCTGACTCTGTCACTTCAAAGTTGTGACCTTGGGTAAGTCCCTTCCTATCCTATTCACCCTCCACCTCGTTTGGGAAAAAAACCTAATTGATTGAATAGGTACTGCTTAAGTCAGTACTTGGCACAAAGATGCTCCGCAGACTTACGTTGTCTGCACTAGGGTAGGACCAGGCAGACCAGCTGGATGGGGTGAACTAGCTCTGGGACACTGAGGTCGTTGGGTGCTCCTTTTCCTCCTCCACAGAGCCCAATCTTGGGTGAGCAGGCAGGTCTCTTTGCCCAGACCGCCTGCATATGGCCCCCACGGCTGGGCCCAGGCCCTGCTGTGACCCAGCCGAGGGCTGGACGCTGAATGGACATCCTGAATTAGAGGTGCAGCAGGAACAGGTGAGGCTCCATCCGGAGACTCAGGTTCTCATACTGTGGGCAGGGACAAGTCTGCCAAGGCTCCTCCAACACTGATCTCAGGCCTTCCTAGGGGCAGGGTGAGTAGCCCCTTTCTATCTCTCTGGGCAGCTGAGGGTGAGGCCCCACTGAGTAAGCATGCTAACTGCACGCTCTTCCCCTTTTCTTCCTCTCTGTTCCCCTTTCATGTTCCCTTTTCTCCCACACGGTCTCAGCTGTTTGGTTGGGGTCTCTGTCTTGCGTATTCTCAGAGCTCGGTGGCTGTGGACCTCTGGCTCTCCATTCCTTGGCCTGTTTTCTGGGGCTGTTGCTGTTGTGGATTGGATGCAAGTTGCTTCACAGCAAAACTACCTTCCCTAATTGTCTTTCCTTTTTTTAATTAATTAATTTATTTATATGAATGTACTGTCTGCATGTAGGTTTGTGCACCCGTGTCGTGCAATGCCGCGGAGGTCAGAAGAGGGTGTTGGATTCCCCTGGAACTGGAGTTCTCCTGGAATTGGAGTTACAGACGGTTCTCAGCCGCCATGTGGGTGCTGGGGATCGAACCCGGGTCCTCTGCAAGAGCAGTCGGTGCTCTTAACCGCTAGGCCATCTCTTCAGCGCCCCCCCCCATTGTCTTAGTAGGAAACTTTATCTGCATATACTACTGAGAGTGTAGCTCAGTTGTGGAGCGCTTTGCTTGGCATGTGAGAGGCCCTGAATTTGGTTCACAGTACCCCAAAATGTACTGTCTCTCTCCAGTCCTGTCAGTGTCCTGCTCCCTCTCGCCTTGCTCTTGTTTCGTTTCACCAAATCTTTGCCCTTTGCGCGTCTTTCTGTCAACAAGTGTTTCCTGGGCTCAGTTCCTCCCCACATCTGGGTATCCAAAGTGTTTCCCTTCCTGGACCTCTCCATGGACTCTCTTGTCACGTGTTTTCCTGGACAGATGTTAATCTCACTCTGCCTCCTCTATGGCTAGAGTCCAGGGTAAACAGTTTGTGAATTAATGAGCCTCCCCGCCCTGGTTTTCATTCCAGAACTGTCTCCACCTGTGTCGGTCATTTTCTGAGGTCCGTTTGTTTGTTCTGTTTTTCTGAGACAAGATCTCATGTAATCCAGAACGGCCTTGAACTTGATCCTCCAGCCTCCACCTCCTAAGTGCTGTGGTTACAGGCGCGCCCCACCAAACTCACCTTAATCCCAATGTTTTCCTCTCTGTGTTTATAACTCTGCTTTTCTTTGTCTCTCAAACACCCTTTGCAAATCTCTGAATTCCTGTTGTGAGTGTTAGGGGCTTGGTCTCCGCAGCTAAATCCGCCCCCCACATCCCTTTTCTTTTCTTTTGGGATGGGACGGCCCCCTTTGCTCTCAACAAAGATGGCGAAATACGCTTTGCCTCCCGGGCCGCGTCGCCAACCTTGTTGTGTTTGTGCCCTCACCTATGATGGCGGCAGCCTGGGGACGTGCGAAGCCCCGCCCAGTTCTCGCGCTCTTGGGTGATTGACCCCAGCGCTTAACGGCGGAGGTGGTTGGTCCCGCCCCCCGCGCTCTCATTGGTGTAGTTCAGGTCAAATGTGTAGCCATTGGCTGGGTCGACGCACACCCTCCCCCCCCACCCCTAGGTCCGCTGGGGGTGTATGTGCGGACTCTGGAGGGGCGGCCGGGAGGACGCGGCATGCGTGGAGGTTGCTGGGTTCGGACGGCCCTGCGTCTGGGTGACTAGTGATCCTCCAGCTCTGGACACGCAGGCTTGAGACAGGGACACCCGGTGGGAGCTAGAAACAAAAAACCAGCTTCGCGTCTGGGATGGAGACCCAGGCCTGGGGCAGCCCGGCGGCCCTGGAGTAGGCGCAGGCCCGGGGCATCGGGGACAGACTGAGCAGACAGCCGGGAACCTGTGGATGAGGTCTCGATCTGGAGTCTCCGGAGGCCAAGACGGCCCTGGATGGAGGACGTGTAGGGCTCCGGTCTGGAATCCGATTTGATGACCCTATAGGGGCCACTGCAGGTTTGGGGGTGGGGCAGACACCTGGACATTTCCGGAGCCGCCCAGGGCAGGGGGCAGAGGTGGATCCGGCCCGACCGACTCCATGGGGGCGCGTCTCGGGCTGCCGCGGGTCTACGGAAGGTGGCAGGCCAGGCAGGTGCCTGGGTGGGACAGTTAGCACGAAGAAGAGCACGAGGAGCTTAGACGCCTCAGCAGAACAGGAGCAACCCTGGCGCCCACCCTCTCCTCGGAGAGCAGGCAGCCGGACACGCAGGTTAGTGCTTCCAGACTTGGCTCCCATGGCTCCCCTCTGACTCCTCCACCGGGTCCTCAGCGCCCAGAAGCTGTCGTCTCCGCAGCGTTCCTCTGGGCCTGGGCGCCTCCACATTGGCAGTGACTCAGTGTGTGGGAGGGGACAGTTTCGTACTGTCTTGGCTTGTCTATTTTTGCATGCCTCCATCATCCAATTCCCCTCTTGGGCTTTGTTGTCCCGTCCCTACCCCCCCCCCCCCAGCTCTTATCACCATTTTATCTTTTAGCGTTTTTTTTTTTTTTCCTACCCTCTGACGGTTAATTTTGTTACTTCTTTAGGGTTGTTTTTGAGATAGTTTCACTGTGTAGTCCTGGTTTGCTTCAAACTTGCAGCGACCCTTCTGCCATAGATTACAGGTGCACATCATCGTGCCTAGCTGTCGGGGAGTCCTCAGTAATTATCCAAGGCATAAATAAATGCTTCTGTGGCTGGATGCTGGCCCCCCTGCCCCAGCAGGCACTCCACATCTCTCCATGCTGTCTGAGCCTGTCTCTGTTACTCACTTTACACAGCCTTCACTGTCTTCCTCCACGGGCCCCACCCACCCCTCTCTCCACCTTCCACGGGGCCCTGGACTCTGACCCTTGTCTTCTTCCACACAGAGGCCACAGCAGGAGCAGAAGCTGAGGGCAAGCCACAGGTCTGGGAGCGCTTGGGACAGGGCCAGAACCATGGCCCCACCACCACCACTGGTTTCCAGTACCCCAATCCTGCATGGCGAGTTTGGCTCCTACCCTGCCCACAGCCCGCGCTTAGCCCTCACCCTCATGCCCCAGGCTCTGCACATACAGCGGCTGCGCCCAAAGCCAGAAGCCCGGCCCCGAGATGGCCTAGTTCCCCTTACAGAGATCTCAGGCTGTGGCATTCTACAGAGCCGCAGCCCCTCAGACACTGCAGCCTACTTATGCGTCTACACCTATCCTCGGGGCCGTCGTGGGGGTAGACGCAGAGCCACCCGAACCTTCCGGGCAGATGGGGCAGCCACCTATGAGGAGAACCGCGCAGAGGTCCAGCGCTGGGCAACTGCCCTTATGTGTCTCCTCCGAGGAGTGCCCCTGCCTGGAGACCAGGGTGAGGTGCTGGCCAGAGCCATCTGGGTGTTTTCCGGGTTTTTTGTTTGTTTTTGTTTCTGTACTGTGTGTCTTTCTGGGTCCTCATCAGAAGAGCAAGACACAGGCAAGAAGAACTGCATGGTGGCTTCTACTCCTGGCTGTACTGTCTGTCTCTCTCCCTCCCCAAGGGTCTGAATTACAGATGAGAAACAGGCTCCCAAGCTGGTGACAGCCACAGGCTGAGAATGGTGACAAGTGCCACTTTGGTCCCCAGGGCCTTTGAGCCACCCGGAGGTGAACTCCAGCTCCGCACTGGGGAGGTCAGAGGTAGCTTTCTGGCCGAACCTCCTCACCCAGGGCCCCCACTTCCCAAGTGAGGCTCTCAGGTTACAGTACCAGAACTGATACTGGTTAAGCAGGTGTGTAGGGATCGCATACAGGGCCAAAGGGCACACACATTGCTTTCAAAACCTTACCTTTGTCCCAGCACCTGTGAGGAGTTAGGGTACCCACACTGGCCAGGTGACAGCTGGGAAAGGAAAACCGAGAACAGGCGTGCATGCCACTCCACAGATGAAGTCTCTTTGGGGCCCATTTTCAGAGATTGTTGCCAGGCGCTGGGGTCCTGGGACTCTAGCCTCTGTTCAGACCCACCCCTCTCTGTGCAGAGATCACCCCTGAACTGCTGCCTCGGAAACCCCGCCTGCTTCTACTGGTCAATCCTTTTGGAGGGCGAGGCCTGGCCTGGCAGCGTTGTATGGACCACGTGGTGCCCATGATCTCTGAAGCTGGGCTGTCCTTCAACCTCATACAGACTGGTGAGGGCTGACAGGTGGGGGTGGGGAGGGATACTCCTGGGTCTTTTGGCGAGGTGTGACAGGACGAGGAGGCCCCCCGGGCCAACCCTTTGATTATCCCTCCCTCCTAGAACGACAAAACCATGCCCGTGAGCTGGTGCAGGGGTTGAGCCTCAGTGAGTGGGAAGGCATCATCACTGTCTCTGGAGATGGGCTGCTCTATGAGGTAGGCGCAGACACCCTAGCCCTGCCCTCGGGGGAAATGAAGGGACCTGGGGCCTAGGAAGTCTTCTCCCAACTGCAGGTGCTGAATGGGCTTCTTGATCGCCCCGACTGGGAGGAGGCTGTGCGGATGCCCATCGGGGTCCTCCCCTGCGGATCTGGCAATGCGCTAGCAGGGGCGGTGAACCACCACGGTGGGTAGGTTGCCTGCTCTTGTGGGAGGGTGCCAGGGTACCTGATGAGAGGAGGGACGAGCCTCTGGGAGCACAAGCTGGGTGCCTTCCCACCCTTATCCAGTAGCTGGGTCTGTGCCTGGCCCACAGAAGGCATTCAGGGATACTTACCAAAGGTGTTGCTGGCCCCAAGCCAGCCTGGGCTCCGGGATGCTCCCCTTGCCAACTGCGCAACCCCTGCCCCTCCTCTTCTCTGCTGTCTCTCACCTCCCACCTGCTGTTTACTATCTTTGGCTCTGAAGGTTTGAGCCAGCGGTGGGCCTCGACCTCCTGCTTAACTGCTCACTGCTTCTCTGCCGGGGCGGCAGCCAGCCTCTGGACCTACTCTCCGTGACACTGGCCTCAGGAACCCACTGTTTTTCCTTCCTGTCTGTGGCCTGGGGCTTCCTGTCAGATGTGGACATCCACAGTGAGCGCTTCAGGGCCCTGGGCAGTGCTCGGTTCACACTGGGTGCAGCACTAGGTCTGGCCACGTTGCACACCTACCGAGGACGCCTCTCCTACCTCCCGGCCACCACAGAGCCCGCCCTGCCTACCCCTGGCCATGGCCTGCCCCGGGCCAAGTCAGAACTGGCACTGGCCCCGACCCCGGCCCCGGCCGTCACCCACTCTCCATTACATCGCTCTGTGTCTGACCTACCCCTGCCCCAACCTGCCCTGGCCTCCCCTGGCTCCCCAGAGCCCCTGCCCAGCCTGTCGGTCAATGGTGGGGGCCCAGAGATGACGGGAGACTGGGGAGGAGCTGGGGACGCTCCACTGTCCCCAGACCCACTGATACCTTCACCTCCCAATTCTCCGAAAGCCCCTCAGCTCTCAGCCATCACCGAAGGGCCCGCAGAAATGGCAGCATCATTGGGTCCTCTGCCTGCCACCCCTGGTGCTCCAGGGGCCTCTGCCTGGGGCCCAGCCGACCACCTGCTGCCTCCACTGGGCTCACCACTGCCCCCAGATTGGGTGACGATGGAGGGAGACTTTGTGCTCGCCTTAGCCATCCTGCCCAGCCACCTGTGTGCAGACCTGGTGGCAGCTCCGCACGCTCGCTTCGATGACGGCGTCGTGCACCTGTGCTGGGTTCGCAGCGGCATCTCTCGGACCGCCCTGCTTCGCATCTTGCTGGCCATGGAGCGCGGCAACCACTTCAGCCTGGGCTGCCCGCACCTGGGCTACGCCGCAGCCCGTGCCTTCCGCCTCGAACCACTCACACCCCGAGGTGTGCTCACGGTGGATGGGGAGCTAGTGGAGTACGGGCCAGTGCAGGCCCAGGTGCACCCCAGCCTCGGCACACTACTCACTGGGCCCAAGGGCACTGTGGGTCAAGAGCCCTGAACCTAATCAAGTGGAATCTGCCAGGGCCGTGTCCGAGCGGAGTGTGGCCTGCATTCCATAGGCAGGAGCGGGGCCAAGCCAAGTAAAACTGCGGTGATGTTCGGGAAGCCTAAATCCCAGGGTCCTGGGAGCAGTGCCTGAAGGGCAAGGGTCTAGGTCAGCCCTGACTCCAGTCTGGATTACCCGGCGGCCGGGGGTGGGGCCTGGAATGTATGAACTGGGTGAGGCCTCAGCTCATTGGCCAGCTGCGGCTGTCTTGCCCTGCCTACTGTGGTGCCTCCACCTGACTGGCCAATCAGCCCTGGAGGGGCAGGTTCCCCGGGGCAGTCCTTAGGATTTGCACTAATACTCCTCCCTGGTAAGGTGGGGGCGGGGCAGGGCAACCCATTTCTCATGTTTAGTGTCGTGTGTCCGGTCCCTGTGGCTAGTCTAAGAAGCAATTGAAAAGGTCTATGCAATAAAGGCAGTCAGCTTCTTTCCTCTAGACCTCCCATCTGACAGCCCCTTCCACCACTCCTGCCTTTGACGGATCAAGGCCCGGATGAGCCCACTGGCTCCTGCCAGCATGGCTTGCTGCTAACCCAGAACTTGGGCCAGGGCGCTACTGTGTCCCCCACAACAGCTGGCTCCGGGGTTCTCAAGATTTATTCAGGATGGTGTTGATGGAGGTGGTCGGGAGGATGGGTTCCCCAACATGTGCAGGGAGTACGTACTGGACCCTCCCCCCACTAGGGAGGGGGAAGCTCACTTTTTCTTAAAAATATAAATGTATTTGCATCACGTCCCTGGGGCTTCCCCTTTGCCAGATGTTAGCCACAGGGCGGGAGGGAAGGAGGGGGTGTCCCAGGCATAAGTCTGAATAAGGAACATGGCTCCGTCGAGGGCGGGTGAAGGGCAGCCTCATAATGCTCCATGCTGGGCTTGGTAGCGTGACAGTACAGCGCGGTAATGAGACAGCTCCTGCCGCACAGCCACCACCTCCTGCCGCAACAGGGCATTCTCCTTCTCCAGGAAGGCAGCCCGCACCGAGATCTGGTTCTCCTTGAGCCGTCTGGCGTCTCGAGACCTCTTGGCTGCCTCGTTGTTCTTGTATCGCCGGCTCCAGTACTTCTCATCCTGGGGTGGAAGGGGGGGCATGAGGGTCACTCAGATCCAGGGAAAAGAAGGGAGGGCTGCTCTGAGACATTCATAGGAACACTTCCCACCCCATGGGTAACCAGGTCTGTGCTGTCTAGGGCCCTGGTGAAAGATAAACCATGAGCTGGTCAACCCCACACACATGCAAGCAGTTGGGCTTCCGGTCTCCGTGTGCAGAGCAGGCCTCCTCACTTGAAAGCTGGTTCCTAAGGATGTTTGTTCCCTAGCAACAGGGCCTTCTGGGTCTAAGGGCTTACCCTAGTAAAGAGTATACTGCCCTAGACACCACTTTTCTGGATCCTGGTTGCTAAGGAAAGCTTGGGTGGCTTCCCTGTGCTAGGGTTGCTGTCCTGGTTGCCAAAGCAATCTCATTTCCTCCTCAGCAAACATGCTGTACTGTAATGAGACCCAATGATGTTGGCCCAATCTCTGTCCTTCCACCCTTGAACTAGCCAGGCGGCTGTTGGTGCTCCCCTCCAGTATCTAACTGGAGGAGAAGTAGGTCCCTAGCCGCCTGCCCCCAAGCCTCCCTAGAGGACCACACCATGAGCCTCCACTCACTAGGAAGGGTGTTCCATTCCTAATCTAAATGGAAGAGGAGCAGGTCCCTAGCTGCCTGCCCCCAAGCCTCCCTAGAGGACCACACCATGAGCCTCCACTCACTAGGAAGGGTGTTCCATTCCTAATCTAACTGGAGGAGGAGCAGGTCCCTAGCTGCCTGCCCCCAAGCCTCCCTAGAGGACCACACCATGAGCCTCCACTCACTAGGAAGGGTGTTCCATTCCTAATCTAACTGGAGGAGGAGCAGGTCCCTAGCTGCCTGCCCCCAAGCCTCCCTAGAGGACCACACCATGAGCCTCCACTCACTAGGAAGGGTGTTCCATTCCTAATCTAACTGGAGGAGGAGCAGGTCCCTAGCTGCCTGCCCCCAAGCCTCCCTAGAGGACCACACCATGAGCCTCCACTCACTAGGAAGGGTGTTCCATTCCTAATCTAACTGGAGGAGGAGCAGGTCCCTAGCTGCCTGCCCCCAAGCCTCCCTAGAGGACCACACCATGAGCCTCCACTCACTAGGAAGGGTGTTCCATTCCTAATCTAACTGGAGGAGGAGCAGGTCCCTAGCTGCCTGCCCCCAAGCCTCCCTAGAGGACCACACCATGAGCCTCCACTCACTAGGAAGGGTGTTCCATTCCTAATCTAACTGGAGGAGGAGCAGGTCCCTAGCTGCCTGCCCCCAAGCCTCCCTAGAGGACCATACCATGAGCCTCCACTCACTAGGAAGGGTGTTCCATTCCTAATCTAACTGGAGGAGGAGCAGGTCCCTAGCAGCCTGTGCCCAAGCTTCCTTAGAGGACCACACCATGGGCCCTCTACTCACTAGGAAGGATGTTCCCTTCATTTGTCAGGACACATTCACCCCCTAGCAATGGTGGGGTGCTGTAGCAGGAGAACTAAGTACTGGAGTGGCTATGTCCCACACAAGGTGGTGACAATGACATGTGAGAAGCCCAAGGGCCTCTCTGCTAGCTGAGTCTCCAGTAACAGCAAAACCAGAGGCAATTAGAACATGCGTCCTACAGAGACACTTCCAGGTCCCAGGACAAAGTACATCCAGTCAAGGGTGGTCCTTCCAAGGCCGCTGCAAGTCAGAGGTCAAAGAGCAGCTGCAGACTGGCCAGATGTTGAGAAGCAAGCTGACTGGATGCTGAAGAAAGCTGCCCTTAGGGGCTGGAGAGATGGCTCAGTGGTTAAAAGCACTGACTGCTCTTGCAGAGGACCCGGGTTTGATTCCCAGTCCCCACATGGCAGCTAAGAACCATTTTTAACTCCAAGTCCAGGGGAATCCGACACCCTCTTCTGACCTCCACAGCACTGCATGATACACAGGTGCACCTACCTACATGCAGACAGTACACTCTTACACATAAAAAAATTAAAAAAAAAAAAGCTGCCCTTAGCAATGGAGCCTCTCAGAACTTGAGCCTGGCCCCACAGGGAGTTCTGGGCCCCAGTAACTGGACAGTGACACCGTCTTTGTGAATCTCAGGACAAGGCCCTGTTCCTTCCTGCCTGTGGGTTAGGTCACACCTGCAAGCCAGTAAACTCTGGAGACCTCCTCCCAGAGAAAGATATCAGGTCCACTGTGAGCAAAGCAGGTCTCTGACAAAACCTGGCCAAGCTCACCTTCTGCTCCTCAGGGACCTGGACTTTCCTTGCCTTCTTCATGATTGGCTGAGGCTTTAGTTCCTCCTCTGAGAATCGGTGTCTCCGAGGATCAAAAGTCTCATGGCCTGGAATGCTTGACAGGGCAAGATCAGCTGGGTCTGGTTCAAAGGTCATCAACACCTCCACGGTGTCTGGGTCCACAGGACTGGGTGTGTCCCTAGAGATCATGCCTGGGAAAAGAGTGTCAGTTAAATGCATGAGTATTTCTTTTGGGGACTGGGTTCTCAGGAGCCCCCACCCCTTATCCACCACCACAGGGTAGCCCCTTCTGTGGTCCCACAAGCCAGACACCAACTCTGATATAAAGGTTCCCTAACTAGCAAAGATGCTTATTTCATATTTTTAAGAATATGGAGAGCCAGGGGCTGGAGAAATGGCCTAGCAGTTGGGAGCACTGACTGCTCTTGCAGAGGACCCGGGCTCGATCCCCAGCATCCACATGGCAGCTGAGAACTGTCTTTAACTCCAGTTCCAGGGGAATCCATCACCCTCTTCTGACCTCCACGACATTGCACGACACAGGTGCACAGACCTACATGTAGACAGTACCTTCATACACATACAAAAATAAAATTAAAAAAAAAATTAAGAATATGGAGAGCCGGAGGTGGTGGCGCATGCCTTTAATCCCAGTACTTGGGAGGCACAGGCAGGCCAATCTCTGTGAATTCAAGACCAACGTGGTCTACAGAGCGAGCTCCAGGATAGTTGGGACTAAAGGGAGACCCTGTCTCAAAAAAATACAAAAAAAAAAATATGGAGGGGCTCTTGCAGAGGACCTGGGTTCGATTCCCAGTACCCACGTGGCGGCTGAGAACCATCTTTGACTCCAGTTCCAGGGGAATCTGACACCCTCTTCTGACCTCCACGACATTGCATGACACGGGTGCACAAACCTACATGCAGACAGTATGTTCATACACATACAAAAAAAAAGAATATGGAAACTGCTGGGCATGGTGGCACACACGTTTAATCTCAGCATTCAGTAGGGGACCTCTCTGAGTTCAAAGCCAGCCTGGTCTACATAGTGAGTCCCTGTCTCAAAAAAAAAAAAAAAAAAAGGAAAAGTATCTGCTAAAGGTTTCAGACTCTGAGTCCTACTTACTAAATCCTCGACTTAGAGTTTAAACTTCTGACTATTCAGAGCATAACCTCAGCTTAGACTCTGAAAAATGACTCACTCCTAGGAGTGATGGAGACACAGAAGTGGGTTCTGAGATTCTTCCAGGAGCTTGGTTACAAAAGGAGCCTGTATCTTTAAGCAAGGCAAGCCGGGGGGCCAGCTGAGGACACAGGTTGGGGCCGCGCGTCACGTGCCCCCGCCAGCTTCCCTTCTCCCCTCCTCCCCTGCCGCGCGCCCTCACGTTCCTGGGCCCTCCTCTTCGCGCGTGAGAGCGCGTGTGCGCGCGGCGGGGAGGGAGGACTCACGTGGCACGGGAATGTGCAGTTATGGTTTTGCCTGGAGGTTGGATCAGGGGCAGGTGTACCTAGGCGTCCCACATGGAGACCTCATGTGTCCTGATGGGGGTCACCTCCCCTGTTGTTCCTTCTGGTTTCAGCAACATCTCCAAGGACCCCCACCCCCACCCCCACCCCATATGGAGGAACGTGGGAGAACCTGCTTATGTCCAGGCTGCCAAACTTTCCCACCTGGATCTCCGGTTCTAAGATCCCAGGTTCCCCTTTGCAGGAGGAATACGGGGAGCTCCTCGGGAGGATCCAGAATTGAGATCCCTGGTCATCTTGGGCTGCACGACTCTGGGAACCAGGGTTCAGCACTCCTCACTGGGGTACCTAGTACCCAGCTTGGGCCTGCTTTTCCATTACAAGTCCTGGGAGCCAGTCCTATCTCATTTCTCCAAAATCTAGATCCATTCCAGGACAGCTGGGGCTACAGGGAGACCTTGTCTCGAAAAGACCAAAAAAAAAAAAATCTAGATCCAGATCCTGGGGTCAGTTTGCTCCCGGGTAACTAAGGTGTTCCTGAGTTTCTAGTCCAGGCTGGAACATGCGGAAACTTTGTCCCACGGAAAAACACAACCATTCATTAGACAAGCCTCTCCGATTTGGGGTTTCAGGTCCCCTTGCACATTACTCAGGGTCCCCTTGGGCAGGCCTGGAATTTGAGGTACCAAGTCTCTGTCTTTAAGAATCACGGCATCTCATTGGGCAGACTTCCAAAGGCGTCGCGAGGCCCCGCCCACGGCACAAGCCCCGCCCCACCCCTTCGCCCGCACCTGCGCGGTGGCCGCCGGCGGCTCCCAGGGTGGCCCGGGCGGGGGCGTGCCCCGGCGAGGAGCGCGGAGGAGAGGAGCCGCACGAACCCGGCCCGGGGGAGGGCGCGGGCGTCCGCGCGGGCGAGGGCACCGGCGACAGGCCCCCAGGGGGCGGCGGGCTCGGCGGGAGCCCGTGCTCCAGCAGGAAGGCGTCCAGGTCCACGTACTCCACGTCGCCAAAAGGCAACGTGCGCTCCCACAGCAGCGGTGCCAACAGACTGGGCCCAGGCACCGGCCCCGGGCGCCCCCGCGGGGACCCGCCGCCCCCCACGGCCCCAGTCGGGGCATCGGCTGGGCCCGCCGTGTCCAGGCCCGGCCCCGGGACTGGAGCTGAGGGCAGGATCGCCTTGCGCTCCTTTTCCTTCAGGATACCTGCGGGCCAGGGAAGACGGGATAGGAAGGGGACACAGAGCAGGGAACACCCCCCACCCCCAAGTCAGAGAGGAGGTGTAGAGACCCACAGCAGAGATACAGAGAGGTGAGAGCCCCAAGCCGGACAGAGACCCAGAAAGAGGTAAGGGACAGCGACAGGGAGACGGGTATTCAGGAAGAGGGAGGGACGGAAAGAGACAGGGACCCAGCAAGAGGCGGGCAGAGATCCAGAGAGAGAGAGAGACAGATCCAGAGACAGAGGGACAGAGACCCAGAAAGAAAGACAGATCCAGAGACAGAGGATAGAGACCCAGAGACAGGGGGGCAGACACGCAGAGAGACAAAGACAGAGGACAGAGACACAGAGAGAGAGAGAGAGACAGAGGACAGAGACACAGAGACCCAGAAAGGATACGTACCCAGAGAGAGAAAAGGGAAATACATGAGAAGAACGGAACAGAGGCCCAGAAGGCGACACAGGAAGAGGGCCAGAAGTTGGGGAAGAGGGGTTTAGGGACAGGATTGGTGGAGGGGGGCAGGCGAGAGAAAAAAATGACAGTTCTGTAATTCCTCTAATACCCCGACTCCTGCGCACAGTACCCTCGTCCCTTCCCCCACAACCTGAAGAGGCAGGAAGGGGTTCCACTGCTCGGGCACATTCCTCATCCCTACTTTCCATGTGACCCGTTGAGGCCCCGCCCAAGCCCGTGTCGGCACCGTGTGAGCATCCGACACACACCCCCCGCCCCCCCCCCCCCCCCCCGCGGCCCCGGCTCCCGGGCCAAGGGCAGTAAAAGCGGGGGTGGGACTTAGATGGGCTGGGACTTAGACTCCAGCATCCTTCATGGAGGAAGACTTTAGGGACCCCTGAGTCCTCCGGTTGTTAGGTTTGTCCTGGACATTGAGAGACAGGCACCTGAGTGACCGATGAAGATGGAAAGATGGGGCACCGAGTACGTAGGTCTCGTGGACCACCCCCCAACACTTAAGTCCCCGAGAGAGCGGGATTAGAACTCACAGGTGGCTGGCTCTTTGGGCTTGCTCGTCCCCTGCAGAAGGCTCCGCAGCCCAAGCAAAGCTCCCCCTCCTGGGGAGGCCCCAGCCGGGCCGCCCAGAAGCAGGGGGGCCGGGGTTCTGTCACTCAGAGGCCGAGCCATCGCCGGGCATCTGCCCCAGGTTCATGAGCTCATGGAGAAGCGAAGAGATGATCTTCTGGTCACCGGCACAGTCCTCTGGTTTGGACGAATGTGTGCCCAAGGCCGGGCGAGCGAAGCGCGCAAGCCTTCCAGGGTCAGAACGCCGCAAATCCTAGGAGCGCTGGGGGGGTCTGCGGTCCGCGCTTTAGAAACGTGCAAGAGTGTCCCGGGATGATCCTATCTCCTGGGCGAGTGGGTGACCAAATCAAGTCGGTTCCTTGCACCTGAGGATGCCCAAGGGACACAGGCGAGCGTTCCTATCAGGTGGTCGAACCTGGCTCTTGCAAATTTTGCAGTTCTCGCAAGGGAAGGAGCTTTGCAATTTGCACCCAGAGGTGTGCACCCAGGGTCGGAGGAGGCGGTAGAAGGAGGCGGCAGCCTCGAGGCGTGGCCAAAGCAAACTTCTTTCTCGGAAACAAAAAAATCCAAACCAAAAACACCCTGACCGCCACAGCGCGGCGCCCCTTCCTCCAGGCCCCCGCCCGCCTCTAGGGCCATGCATCCCAGCCGCGTGCCTCCCTCCAGCTGCAAGCTGGGGCCAATCAAGTCTCCAGCCCTCGAGACGCCCAGCCAATGGGGTCCCTGGATCTGCCAAGGCCCGGGAGGGCACGTGAGGGGCTGAGCGCGTGAAGTTGCCTCGCCTTTTGGAAGGAGGCGGGACGCTGACCTACATTTCGACCAAATGGAGGAGGTGCCGGGGGCGGGACCGTGACCCACTTCGGGCCAATGAGGCAGACGGAAGGGGGAAGCACATGGCTCTGCGCGTGCTGCGGGGGGGGGGGGCAGGAAAGAGGCCTCTTAAAGGAGCTTCGGGTCCTTATGGACAGTTTCGGGGAACCTGGAAGGCAAAACACCAATTAGCGCAGTTTAGGAAGAAAGATGGCGCTGTTCTGTAGTACCCAGATATGTCCCATCGCAACTGAGAATCAAACCACCGAGAAACAGGAAATATTCTGTCCCTTTAATAGCTTTGCTTCTGGGAGTGACTCCCCCCTCCTTGTAGGAAGGCAAGGGACAGGCAAGCGCAGTCTTCATCCGGGAGTCTTAGCGACCGTGGGAAGCACCGTCCACTGCAAAAGAGGGGACCGACTGGGGGCCAGGATCGCGAGGGGGCGGGGCCTGAACGGAAGGAGCTCTTCTACTGGGAGGCTCCTACGGGTGTGTCGGAACATACCAAGTTGAGAAGCTGGGGGTTAGTGGTCAGCTCCCGGACTAGACCAAATAGGGAGGGAAGAAGGGGGGGACGTGGATGAGCATTCGGTTGAGCTACTTAAAATTGTCCATGGAGAGGAAACAGGAATCTGAACTGTTCCATGTTGAGAAACCAGAGAAGAGGTCGTTACATTGGGATTGAACCACCGGGCGGAAGTAGGGAGGGAGAGGTATTGTACCGTGTGGATTCTCACTGGGGGGAGCGCCATGTAGGGTCGTACCATTTGGAAACAAGTGTCGACCCTACCATCTTGGAATGTGACAGAGGATAGGGGGCACGGACCAGTGTGTGATTGACCAGTGTGTGACTGTCCGATCTTATGCTAAACTGCAAAGCAGTGAAAATCAGCCAGCAAAGGTCTGTGGAAGAAGGGTGGGCTGCACCATGTTGTCCCAAGCGGGAGGGGAGAAAGAGGACTGAGGGCTCAGGCTAGACCACACAGTAAGTGCAAAGTGGTGAAAGATATATTACACTGAGAAACCACTGGCAACACAGGTGCAGGTCGGAACAAGAAGAGGAAAGGGAGTGGGCAGTGGAGACACGAGAAGCATACCATGCAGGCGGAAGTTGGGGCCTCGGCAGCGCCTTTCGGGGTGCCTGGGGTCCCTGTTCCCCCTTAAAGCCCTGTGGGCCAAGGGCTGCAGGGGTCGGCCATTACCGCTGAGGCTCTGGAAGATCTGGGAAGGAGGATTCTGGCTCAGGAGTCTCAGGGAGTGCATCTGCCTCAAGAGAAGTGTGGGAAATTGGGGGTGAGTGGAAAGGGTTGGCTCGTCCCCTTTTTGGTGCCAAGGAGCAGTGCTGGAGATCAGGGCAGGGTGCACACATAGGGGTCACCTGAAGAGAGGTGATATTGAGGGCTCTGTCGATGAGAATCCAGGTGACAGTCTCCGAGCAGGGCGGGGTGCTGAGAGAGCCCTGATAGGTGATGAAGCCAAAGGACTCTGGAAAGAGGAGCTCCAGGCTCAGGTCTTGGAGAAAGTAGGCGTCGTCTGTGGGGATATCAGGCCAGTGTGAAACGGTGTCCCTCGGGACACCCCACACATGTGCAGCCAATATATGAGGGCTGTGGATGGAGAGATGGCTTGCAAAGGACCAGGGTTTGATTCCTAGCATTCACATGGCAGTAACAACCCAGGGACCCTCTTCAACTCCCTCTTCTGACCTCCGCGGGCATTGCACAACACAGGTACACTAATACACATGCAGGCAATATACTCATACGAATAGAATAAAAATAATAAATGAAATACTTTTTTTTTTTGGTCTTTTTGAGACACGGTCTCCCTGTAGTCCCAGCTGTCCTGGAACTTACTCTGTAGACCAGGCTGGCCTTGAACTCACAAAGATCTGCCCGCCTCTGCCTCCCAAGTGCTAGGATTAAAGGCCTGCGCCACCACGCCCGGCTGAAATACTTTTTTTAAAACAAGAAATTATTTCTTTTTTTTGGTCTTTTCGAGACAGGGTCTCCCTGTAGTCCCATAGTCCCAGCTGTCCTGGAACTCACTCTGTAGACCAGGCTGGCCTTGAACTCACAAAGATCCGCCTGCCTCTGCCTCCCGAGTGCTAGGATTAAAGGCATGCGCCACCATGCCCGGCTCAGAAATTAGTTCTTTTTCTTGCAGTCTGGAGATTGAACCTAGCTAGAACTCTTGCTTACTATACCGAGCCATGCCCCCCAGCCTCTCACTGGTGGATCCTAGCAGGCTCTCTATCCCTGAGCTACAGCTCTCTCCTTTCTTTTCTTTAAAATTTATTTATGGGGCGTGTGTGGTGGTGCACACCTTTAATCTCAGCACTCAGGACCCAGAGGCAGGAGGATGTCTGTGAATTCAAAGCCAGCCTGGTCTATATATTATTTTATGTGATGAGTGTCATGCCTGCTTGTCCACTTGTGTCATGCAAGTTCCAAAGAGGGTGTGGGATCCCCTGGATATGGAGTTAGGATGGTTGTTAGACATCACGTGTGTGCTGGAACCGAACTTGGTCCTCTGCAAGAGCACTCAGTTCTCTTAACCGTTGAGGCCCTGTTTCCTTCTTTTTACCTTGTTTTGAGACTGGGGCTTGTTAAGTCACCCAGTCTGGTCTTAAAGTCACTCAGTAGTCCAGGCTGGCCTTGTCATCCTCCTGCCTCAGCCTCCCCAGTAGTTGGGACTCCACCCCTGACATGGGGACTTACTCTTGTAGGAGATTCGGGTGATGGTATCCCGGTTGAGGAGGCGACTGAGGAAGGGGTTGGAGCTGCCCGCCACCTATACAGAGGGCAGGAGGCAAGAAGACAGCAGCCTAGGGCTACCCCAAGCCCCTCCAACCCCAGAAGCAGCCTAGCCTCCCACCCTCCTCCCTGACCCCTGGACGCCAGCCACCCATCTTGCGTCCCTCACATTGACAAAGAGGCTGAGAATGGCCAGGCCGTTGGGGCCCCTTGAGGCAGCGCTGAGGTTCCCATAGAGTTCTTGATTGAAGTGAATTAGCTGCACCTGATGGGGGGAACAAGATCCTCAGCAAAGGGGGAAGAGGGAACGTTCCAGCCCTTGGGCCTTGTGATGTAGGTTAAGGCAGCCCTTTCAGGAAGGTGAAGCATTAAGCTGAGAAACTGGGGTCGCTCGGTGTGGAGGGTCACATGTTAGGAGTCACACCTCAGCAGAGAAGCCCTGATGGTTGATCTGGTGTTCAGAGCCTGCTCCATCTCGAGCTCCAAATAGCAGCCGAAGTTCGCTGAGTCGGTGGCTATAAAGAAGGGGCCCCCCAGACACATTGACCACAGGCCGGGGTGCAGGCAGGAAGGAAACATGGCGGCCAGTGTTGTACAAGGTTCCCCGGAGCTGCAGGAGAGGTGTAAGCTCTAAGGGGGGGACACAGAAAGATCGCTCCCTCTCCCATCTCCCAACCCTCCATTCTCTGCAGTGATTTATTATTTAATATAGTTTAGGCAACAGCCACTGCCCAGGCTCAGAGCTTGTCTTCCTGCAACTGCCCGGCATTGGTGAATTCATTCAGTTAACAAATGAGCCAGGCATGGTGGCTCAGGCCTGTAACCCAGCACTGAGGATGCTGGGGCAGGAAGACTGCCATGAGTTAGTCCAAGGCCAGGCTGAGCTAGAGTGAGACTCTTAAATGAAACAAACTACCACTGCAGGGCCAGTGAGGTAGCTGAGCTGGTACAGGACTTTTTTTTTTTGGTCTTTTCGAGACAGGGTCTCCCTGTAGCCCCAGCTGTCCTTGAACTCACAAAGATCCACCTGCCTCTGCCTCCCGAGTGCTAGGATTAAAGGCATGCGCCACCAAGGTCTTGCTATGCAAGCCTAAGGACCCAAGTTTGAGCCCCGGAACCCATTAAGGTGGAAGGTGAGAACAGAGTCCAGAAAGTCACCCTCTAACCCCACTGCATACAGAGTAATTTTTTTTTTTTTAATTTAAAAAAACGAGCCGGGCGTGGTGGCACACGCCTTTAGTCCTAGCACTTGGGAGGCAGAGGCAGGCGGATCTTTGTGAGTTCAAGGCAAGCCTGGTCTACAGAGCGAGTTCCAGGACAGTTGGGGCTATAGGGAGACCCTGTCTCAAAAAGACCAAAAAAAAACAACAACAAGGATTTAGTGAACTATCAGAAATGAACAATGAAAAGTAAACAACAGGGGGCTGGAGAGATGCCTCAGCGGCTAAGAGCACTGGCTGCTTTTGCAGAGGACCCAGGTTCAATTCCCAGCACTCATTTGACAGCTAAGAACCGTCTTTAAGCCTGGTGTGGTGGCGCACACCTTTGATCCTACCACTTGGGAGGAAAAAGCAGGTAGATCTCTGTGAGTTCAAGGCCAAGGCCAGCCTGGTCTACATAGCGGGCTCCAGGTCAGCTGGGACTAAAGGGAGACCCTGTTTCAAAAAAAAAGAACTGAACAGGTAGGAGAGATGGAAAATGGTGAAGCACAAAGCTGATTAATGGTAAAAAAAAAATGCTGATTAATGGCATCGTGAGCTTGTACTGTAAGTGCTAGTGGAGCAAGTGTGTAATAGGGGAACCAACTTAGACTTCGGGAGCAGTCAGGGAGGGCACCCTTGAAGAGGTATCTTTTGAATGGAGACCCCAGGGAGAGCAAGTACAAAGGCCCTGTGGTGGCCTATGTTAGAGACACCAAAGAGATGGGACTGAATGGAGGCTAGTACCAAAGAGAAGGTGGTCCTGGGGGCCAGGTGGAGGGCCTCGTGGGAAATGATGGAGAGTCTGGTATTGCTTGGCTTTTGTGAGACAAGCTTGCCTGGAACTGTGCCTGCCCCTGCCTCAGCCTCCTGAGCAGCTGGGGTGATACATAGCTCCATCATACTCCCCTTTGGTTCCAGCTCTTTTAAAGAAATGGTACGTGATGGCGCACGCCTTTAATCCTAGCACTCGGGAGGCAGAGGCAGGCAGATCTTTGTGAGTTCAAGGCCAGCCTGGTCTACAGAGCGAGTTCCAGGACAGCTGGGGCTACAGGGAGACCCT
The DNA here is from genome assembly GCA_009823505.1 of Rhizomys pruinosus. Lineage (NCBI taxonomy): Eukaryota > Metazoa > Chordata > Mammalia > Rodentia > Spalacidae > Rhizomys > Rhizomys pruinosus. Next base: position 1,379,307 of record VZQC01012362.1, read on the forward strand.
GTTTCCAAAAGACTAAAACAACAACAACAACAACAACAACAACAAAGAAATGGCGAGGGTTCCCAGAATGCACATGAGAACAAAACCACCTGGTTTGAATCCCAGCAGATTCTGGTTGTGCTTCAGTTTCTGTCCATAAAATAAAGATAATGAGATACCACCTATTCCGTGGATTATTGTGAGGATGAATGACTTTGTTAAGCTTTTGCAAATGCCTGCCACGGGATGCATTGTTGCACTTGCTACAGACACGGGAGGATGAGGAAACTGTTTGGGAAGGGAAGAACTGGTGGTCTTCAGAGAGCAACAACCCTCTCTCCAACCACTGGGTACGCCGGTTCCCACAGATCATTGCCTCCCACAGCTCATTGCCCACCACAGCACGTGTCCCTGGCCTCTGCTCATACCCAGCCCACTGGATCCTCCCTCCAGGCCCCTTACCTTCTCGCCCCCCGTGCTGAGCCTCAGTGGGGGCAAAAAGGGATCATAAAGGACCCGCTTCAGCTCCACATCCACGGGGCTCTGCCGCTTCCCCACAGCGCACAGGCTCCAGGCAGCATTCACCAGACCCCAGAAGGGAGGCCCTGGGGGGGAGGGGGCATAAAAACTGGCTTGATCCCAGGCAGAATCTGCTGTGTGGATTGATGACGCCAGGACTACCAGCTCTGATGGAGGAGGGCTGAAGTCTAGAACTCTGGTTCTGAAGAAGAAGGGGCATGGGAGCCAGAATCCTGATTGCTAGAAGACTTTTGGAATCGGTTCCTAAGACCCTCGAACACCCGCAAGCGTTCCTTATATTGGACCTATCTTTAAGTCGATATGAAAAGAACTACAAATCCCAGGAGGCCTCAGCGCTGCACACAATTCATCCATCTACTGTCTTATCCTATAGCCCCATGGGAGTTGTAGTTCGTTTGGTCTCCCGTGTCCCACAGCTGGATAAGAGTATTAGGGGAGAAGAGTTTAGATAGGGGACTACTGAAGGTGGGGGACCCCGTCCACCTACCCATTAGTTACCAGCAGGAATCAGGACCTGCCTGTGATGCCAACACCACGATCTCTCCACCCCCACACTTTTCTTGGCTTGCACTCACTCCCACTCACTACTTGAAATGCGCATGCATAATGTCCCAGGGTGAGCCGCTGGGGTTCAGAGGCTGGGCCCCACTCCTGAGAGAGGGAGGCGGGGGCAGCGAGCCCAGGGCTTGCGGAGATTGCGGGGTCCTGGAGATCCGGGACGCAGACTCCCGAGTCTGGGGTTACTCCGCGGGGGTAAGGGGGTGGGCTCCGGGTCTCCACCCAGCTGGCACCTGGCACGAAGTTTCCCTGGAGATTCTCCTTGTAGCTCCACCAGTCCTCGGGGTCAGGTGCAGGTCCGATGTGAGCTGGGAGGAGAGCAGCCTGTATCCCTGTCCTGGGCACCCCAGCCCGCCCTCCCTGGGGGCTGCTTCCCGGACCCCAAGGTCTTACCTGCCGCTCCCAGTGCGGCCCAGAGCACCAGCACTCGAGGGGCGCTCAGGCGAGCGGCACCCCCCATCCGAGAGGCCTCGGAGCGCCCCCTTCCCAGCGCCTGGCCCCCTGGCTCCTCCCTTCCCTCCTGGGACTTCCAGCCTTGCTGTGCCCCTGCCTGGAGCACCGGCTCCCAGGTGCTGGGGCTGGGACTGCACAGCCCTGTGCCCGCCCGGCCCTCGGCCCCCGCCCTGCGCTCGCTCTACCTCCCTGAGCTGCGCTCGGCCTCGCCGGCCCGGGTCCCTCGCTGTGCCAGTGCACAGCCCCTCTCGGCTCTCATCCAGCAGAACCCGGCCGCGCTCGCCGCGTGCTCCCCCCCTCCCGCCGCCTCCTCCCTAGCCCTGCTCGGCTCAGCCTTCCCTTCTTTCCCAGGCCTCCTCCTCCCTGCTCCGCTCAGCCTTCCCTTCTTCCTTCTGTCTTACCTCCTCCCTCGCCCTGCGCTGCCTTGTCGTCCTCCTCCTCCTTCTTCCTCCCCCATCCTATTCCTTCTCCTCCTCTTCCACTTCCTCTTCCTCCACCTCCTTCTCCTCTTTGTCTTCCTCCTCCTTCTCATCCACCTCCTATTCCACCTCCGCCTCCTCTTCCTCTTCATCTTCCTCCTCCTCTACCTCCTACTCCTTCTCTTTCTCCTTCTTCGTAGATTTGTTGGTTCATAGGTTCTTCCTCCTCCTCTTAGTCCTCCTCCTCATCTTCCTCTTCGTTTTCCACCTCCTCCTCCTCTACCTCCTCCTCCTCCACTTCCTCCTCCTCCTCTTGGTCTTCCTCCTCCTTCATAGATTTGTAGGTTATTTGGATCCTCCTCGTCTTCTTTCTCTCCCTCCTCCTCTTTCTCCTCCTCCCCTTAGTCTTACACCCTCCTCCTGCCTCCTCCTCCTCCTTTCTTCTTCTTCCTCTTTTACCTCCTTCTCCACCTCCTCCTCCTCTTCCTCCTATTCCTCATCATTCTCCTTTTCTTCCTCCTCCTCCTCTTCCAACTCCTCTTCCTCTACCTCCTCCACTTCCTCCTCCTCCTCTTCTTTCTCCTCCTCATACTCCTCTTTTTCACCTCCTCCTCCTCCTCCCCATCCTCCTCTTATTACTCCTCTTCTTCCTCTTCATAATCCTCCTATTCCTCTTCCTCTTATGCTTCCTCCACATAGTCCTCCTCCTCCTCTCCATCCTCCTCCTCATCAACATCATCCTCCACCTCTTGTTCCTCCTCCCTTTCCACCTCGTCCTCCTCTCCCTCCACCTCCTATTACTCCTGCTACTCTATCTCCTCTTCCTCTTCCTCCTGCTCCTCCACTTCCTCCCCTAGATCTTCCTCCTCCTCCTCTTCATCTTCTCCTCCACCACCTCCTCATCCACCACCTTCTCCTCCTTTCCTCCTTCTCTTCCTCTTCCTACTATTCCTATTCCTCCTCCTCCTCCTCTTCGTCTTCCTCCACCTCTTCTTCCCCGGGATCTTCTTCCCTAATCTTCCTCCTCTTCCTCCTCCTCCTCCAATTCCTCCACATCCTCCACCTGCTCCTGTACCTTCTCCTCTTTTTCCTCCTCCTCCTGTTCTTCTTCCTCCTCTTCTTGGTGTTCCTTCACATCCTCCTCTTCCTCCCCTTCCTCATCCTCCTCTTACTCCTACTCCTCATCCTCCTCTTTGTCTTCTGCCTCCTCCTCCTCCACTTCCTACATCTATTCATCTTCCTCCTCCTCTTCCACCTCCTCCTCCTCCTCCTCCTCTGTCTTCATCCTCCTCCAACACTTACTCCTCCTTTTTAGATTTGTGGGTTCATAAAGTCCTCCTCCTCCTCCACCTCCTCCTCCTCCTCCAGGTCCTCCTTATATTCATCCTCTTACTCTTCCTATTCCTCCTTCTATTCTTCATCCTCCTCTTTGTCTTCTTCCTCCTGTTCCTCCATCTCCTCCTCCTATTCCACCTCCTCATTTTTATCTTTTTCCTCCTCTCTTTCTCTGTGTTTCCTCCATGCCTGACATTTTCCTGCCCTCTCTGTACAATGTCTCTCTCCCTGTCTCTGGGACTCTGAGTCTCTATCTCTTCTCCTTCAGTTTCTAAACCAAATACATTGGTCTCTTTTTTTTTAAACTCTTCCTTAGCTTTCTTTTTTTTTTAAACAATTTTTATTTTTGATGTGTATGAATGTACTGTTGCCTGTAGTTGTGTCGTGCAATGCCGCAGAGGTCAGAAGAGGTATCGGATTCCCCTGGAACTGGAAGCAAAGACAGTTCTCAGCCACAACACACGTAGAGGCTGGGAATCGAACCCGGGTCCTCTTCAAAGCAGTCGGAGCTCTTAACTTAGCTAGGCCATCTCTCCACCCCACCAGGCTCTTTGTGTCTCTGTCTATCTTATCTTTGTCTCTTTACCATTTCTCTTTGTTTCTGTTTGTCTCTGTCTCTTCCCCCTGACTGACATCTTGTTCCATTTCTTTTTTTTTCTTTTTTTTTTGGTCTTTTTGAACAGGGTCTCCCTTAGCCCAGGCCGGAACTCATTTGTAGACCAGTGACTTGAAGACCACAAAGATCTAACCTGCCTCTGCGCTCCCAATGCTAATCTAAAGGCTGTGCACAGCCACTCCCGGCTTTTTTTGTTTTTTTTATGTGTATTGAATGTACTGTGTGCATGCAAATCTGTGCACCCGTGTCCGCAGTCTCGCAGGTCAGAAGAGGGCGTCGATTCCCTTGGAACTGGGAGTTAAAGACACCTCAGCCTCCAAGTGGGTGCTGGGATCGAACGTCCTTGCAGAGCAGCGGAGCTTCTTAATTGCTAGGCCATCTCCAGCCCATTGTTCCATCTCTAAACAGCACAGCCCTCACCTCCAGTCTCAATCCTCAGCCAGCTGCCTTTCTGCACCCCTAAAGCCATTAGTCCCTTCTGGCCTCAGCACCTGAGCCTGGGGGCCTCTGGGTCTGCGGGCTGCACCTGTGTCTCCTTTCCCAGGGCTGGGCCCAGGGGTGCGGCCCTACAGCCAGGGAAGCCCCCAGCAAATGTCAAACCACTAGGAGAGAAGGGGATGGAAATGGAAGAAGGAAGGCAGGACCAGAGGAATGGGGGCGGGAGGAAGGGGAGAGGAAGGAGAAGAGGAGGAGGAGAGAACGAAGAGAGAGAAGAGAAGAAGAGAAGAGAGGAGAGAGAGATAAACAGCACTATTAAAAGGAATTTAGAGAGAGAGAGGGAGAGAAAGAGAGAGGAGAGGAGGAGGAAGGAGAGGAGAGAGGGGAGGAGAGGAGGAGGACGACAAGGCAGCGCAGGGCGAGGGAGGAGTAAGACAGAAGGAAGAAGGAAGGCTGGCTGGAACAGGAGGGGAGAGAGGCCTGGAAAGAAGGGAAGGCTGAGCCGAGCAGGGCTAGGGAGGAGGCGGCGGGAGGGGGGGAGCACGCGGCGAGCGCGGCCGGGTTCTGCTGGATGAGAGCCGAGAGGGGCTGTGCACTGGCACAGCGAGGGACCCGGGCCGGCGAGGCCGAGCGCAGCTCAGGGAGGTAGAGCGAGCGCAGGGCGGGGGCCGAGGGCCGGGCGGGCACAGGGCTGTGCAGTCCCAGCCCCAGCACCTGGGAGCCGGTGCTCCAGGCAGGGGCCCAGCAAGGCTGGAGCCCAGGAAGGGAGGAGCCAGCGGGCCAGGCACTGAAGGGGGCGCTCCGAGGCCTCTCGGATGGGGGGTGCCGCTCGCCTGAGCGCCCCTCGAGTGCTGGTGCTCTGGGCCGCACTGGGAGCGGCAGGTAAGACCTTGGGGTCCGGGAAGCAGCCCCCAGGGAGGGCGGGCTGGGGTGCCCAGGACAGGGATACAGGCTGCTCTCCTCCCAGCTCACATCGGACCTGCACCTGACCCCGAGGACTGGTGGAGCTACAAGGAGAATCTCCAGGGAAACTTCGTGCCAGGTGCCAGCTGGGTGGAGACCCGGAGCCCACCCCCTTACCCCCGCGGAGTAACCCCAGACTCGGGAGTCTGCGTCCCGGATCTCCAGGACCCCGCAATCTCCGCAAGCCCTGGGCTCGCTGCCCCCGCCTCCCTCTCTCAGGAGTGGGGCCCAGCCTCTGAACCCCAGCGGCTCACCCTGGGACATTATGCATGCGCATTTCAAGTAGTGAGTGGGAGTGAGTGCAAGCCAAGAAAAGTGTGGGGGTGGAGAGATCGTGGTGTTGGCATCGCAGGCAGGTCCTGATTCCTGCTGGTAACTAATGGGTAGGTGGACGGGGTCCCCCACCTTCAGTAGTCCCCTATCTAAACTCTTCTCCCCTAATACTCTTATCCAGCTGTGGGACACGGGAGACCAAACGAACTACAACTCCCATGGGGCTATAGGATAAGACAGTAGATGGATGAATTGTGTGCAGCGCTGAGGCCTCCTGGGATTTGTAGTTCTTTTCATATCGACTTAAAGATAGGTCCAATATAAGGAACGCTTGCGGGTGTTCGAGGGTCTTAGGAACCGATTCCAAAAGTCTTCTAGCAATCAGGATTCTGGCTCCCAGACCCCTTCTTCTCAGACCAGATTTAGCTTCAGCCTCCTCATCAGAGCTGGTATTCCTGGCGCATCAATCCAACAGCAGACTTCTGCCTGGGATCAAGCCATTTTTTATCCCTCCCCCCCAGGGCCTCCCTTCTGGGGTCTGGTGAATGCTGCCTGGAGCCTGTGCGCTGTGGGGAAGCGGCAGAGCCCCGTGGATGTGGAGCTGAAGCGGGTCCTTTATGATCCCTTTTTGCCCCCACTGAGGCTCAGCACGGGGGGCGAGAAGGTAAGGGGCCTGGAGGGAGGATCCAGTGGGCTGGGTATGAGCAGAGGCCAGGGACACGTGCTGTGGTGGGCAATGAGCTGTGGGAGGCAATGATCTGTGGGAACCGGCGTACCCAGTGGTTGGAGAGAGGGTTGTTGCTCTCTGAAGACCACCAGTTCTTCCCTTCCCAAACAGTTTCCTCATCCTCCCGTGTCTGTAGCAAGTGCAACAATGCATCCCGTGGCAGGCATTTGCAAAAGCTTAACAAATTCACTACATCCTCACAATAATCCACGAATAGGTGGTATCTCATTATCTTTATTTTATGGACAGAAACTGAAGCACAACCAGAATCTGCTGGGATTAAACCAGGTTGTTTTGTTCTCATGTGCATTCTGGGAACCCTCGCCATTTCTTTGTTGTTGTTGTGTATTTATTTATTAGTCTTTTGAAACAGGGTCTCCCTGTACCCCAGCTGTCCTGAACCGCTCTGATAGCACCAGGCTGGCCTGAACTCACAAATCTGCCGGCCTCTGCCTCCCGCAGTGCTAGGAAAGGCGTGCGCCATCACGTACCATTTCTTTAAAAGATCTGGAACCAACAGGGGAGTATGATGGAAGCTATCGTATCACCCAGTTCTGTGGAGGCTGAGGCAGGGGCAGGCACAGTTCCAGGCAAGCTTGTCTCACAAAAGCCAAGCAATACCAGACTCTCCATCATTTCCCACGAGGCCCTCCACCTGGCCCCCAGGACCACCTTCTCTTTGGTACTAGCCTCCATTTCAGGTCCCATCTCTTTGGGTCCTAACATAGCCAGCCACAAGCCTTTGTACTTGCTCTCCCTGGGGTCTCCATTCAAAAGATACCTCTTCAAGGGTGCCCTCCCTGACTGCTCCCGAAGTCTAAGTTGGTTCCCCTATTACACACTTGCTCCACTAGCACAGTACAAGCTCACGATGCCATTAATCAGCATTTTTTTTTTACCATTAATCAGCTTTGTGCTTCACCATTTCCATCGCTCTACCTGATTCAGTTCTTGTTTTTTTGAAAGGGTCTCCCTTTATCCCAGGCTGACCATGAGCCCGCTAGTAGGAACCAGGCTGGCCTGGCCTTGAGACTCACAGAGAGCTACCTGCTTTTTACTCCAAGTGAGTCAGGGATCAAGGTGGCATGCGCACCACACCAGGCTTAAAGACGGTTCTTTAGCATGTCAAATGAGTCGGCTGGAATTAACTGGTCCTACTCAAGAGCAGCCAGTGCTCTTAGCCGCAGCAATCTCTCCAGCCCCAGTTGTTTACTTTTTCAATTGTCATGTCTCGATAGTCACTAAATCCTTGTGTTGTTTTTTTTTGGTTTTTTGAGACAGGTCTCCCTATAGCCCCAAATGTCCTGGAACTGCCTCTGTTAACCAGAGCATTGCCTTGAAATCCAAAAGATCCGCCTGCCTCTAGCCTCCCCAAGTGCTAGGACTAAAGCGTGTGCCACCACGCCCGGCTCGTCTTTTTTAAAATTAAAAAAAAAAAATTACTCTGTATGCAGTGGGGTTAGAGGGTGACTTTCTGGACTCTGTTCTCACCTTCCACCTTAACGGGTTCCGGGCCAAACTTGGGTCCTTAGGCTTGCATAGCAAGACCTTGGTGGCGCAGCCTTATAATCCTAGCACTCGGAGCAGAGAGGTGGACTTGTCAGAGTTCAAGGAACAGTGGGGCTACAGGGAACCCGTGTCTCGAAAAGACCAGAAAAAAAAAAAAAAAGCAAGTCTATGTACCAGCTCAGCTACCTCCACTGGCCCTGCAGTGGTAGTTTGTTTCATTTAAGAGTCTCACTCTAGCTCAGCCTGGCCTTGGACTAACTCATGGCAGTCTTCCTGCCCCAGCATCCTCGGCGGGGATTACAGGCCTGAGGCCCACCCAATGCTGGCTCATTTGTTAACTGAATGAATTCATCAATGCCGGGCAGTTGCAGGAAGACAAGCTCTGAGCCTGGGCAGTGGCTGTTGCCTGAAACTAGTATTAAATTAAATAATATTCCACTGACTCGAGAAGGAGGTTGGGAGAGATGGAAGAGCAGGAGCGATCTTTCTGTCCCCCCTTAACTTACACCTCCGTTGCAGTCCGGAACCCTATGTACACCTGGCCGCCTGTTCCTTACGCCTGCACCCGGCTGTGGTCAATAGTGTCTGGGGGCCCCCTTCTTTTATCAGCCCACCGACTCAGCGAACTTCGGCTGCTATTTGGAGCTCGAGATGGAGCAGGCTCTGAACACCAGATCAACCATCAGGGCTTCTCTGCTGAGGTGTGACTCCTAACATGTGACCCTCCACACCGAGCGACCCCAGTTTCTCAGCTTAATGCTTCGCCTTCCTGAAAGGGCTGCCTTAACCTACATCACAAGGCCCAAGGGCTGGAACGTTCCCTCTTCCCCCTTTGCTGAGGATCTTGTTCCCCCCATCAGGTGCAGCTAATTCACTTCAATCAAGAACTCTATGGGAACCTCAGCGCTGCCTCAAGGGGCCCCAACGGCCTGGCCATTCTCAGCCTCTTTGTCAATGTGAGGGACGCAAGATGGGTGGCTGGCGTCCAGGGGTCAGGGAGGAGGGTGGGAGGGTCTAGTGCTTCCTTGGTTGGAGGGGCTTGGGTAGCGCCTAGGCTGCGTCTCTTTTTGCCTCCTTGCACCTCGTATAAGGTAGGCGGGGCGAGCTCAACCCTTCCGTCAGTCGCCCCTGCAACCGGAGATACCATGCACCCGAAATTTCCTACTAAGAGTCATCCCCATGTCCAGGGTGAGTCCCAAACTACTTGGGGAGGCTGAGGCAGGAGGATTACAAGGCCAGCCGGACTACTGAGATGACTTAAGACCAGACTGGGTGACTTAACAAGCCCCAGTCTCAAAACAAGGTAAAAAGAAGGAAACAGGGCCTCAACGGTTAAGAGAACTGAGTGCTTTGCAGAGGACACAAGTTCGGTTCCCAGCAATCACACTGATGTTCTAACAACATCTAACCCATATCAGCGGGATCCACACCTCTTTGAACTTGCATGACCACAAGGGACAAGCAGGCATGGACCTCATTACATAAAATATATATAGACCAGCTGGCTTTATTCCAGACATCTCTGCTCTGAGGTCTGCAGTGCTAGAATGAAAGGTGATGCACACACACACGCCCCAATAAATAATTTTAAAGAAAAGAAAGGAGGGAGAGCTGTAGCTCGGATAAGAGAGCCTCTAAGGATCACAGTGAGAGCGGGGGCATTTGGCTCGGTTATAGTAGCAAGATCTGACATAGGTTCATCTCAGGACTGGCAAGAAAAAGAACAATTCTGACGGGCATGGTGGCGCTGCCCCTTTATTACCTAGCCACTGCGAGGCAGAGGAGGCGGACTTTGTGAGTTTAAGGCCGCCTGGTCTACAGAGTAGTTCCATGACAGGGGACTAAGAATAAGGGAGACCCTGTCTCGACAAAGACCCAAAAAAAGAAAGTTATTTTCTTGTTTTAAAAAAAGTATTCGCCGGGCTGTTGGTGCCGCCAGCTTATCCTAAGCACTTGAGGCAGGGGCGGATCTTTTGTCAGTTCAAGGCAGCCTGGTCTAACAGAGTAAGTTCCAGGAAAAAAAAAAAAAAAAAAAAAAAAGTTCAAAAAGACCAAAAAAAAAGTATTTTCTTATTATTTTATTCTATGTATGGTATATTGCCTGCATGTAATTAGGTGCACCTGTGTTGTATAATGTCTGAGGATGTCAGGAGAGGTTGTTGGATCACCTGGAACTTGATTTACAAATGGTTGTTAGTCATCGTATGGGTGCTCGTTTTGAACCCTGGTCCTTTGCAAGCCATCTCTCCATCCACAGCCCTCATTATATTGGTGGACATGTGTGGGGTGTCCCGAGGGACACCGTTTCACACTGGCCTGATATCCCCACAGACGACGCCTACTTTCTCCAAGACCTGAGCCTGGAGCTCCTCTTTCCAGAGTCCTTTGGCTTCATCACCTATCAGGGCTCTCTCAGCACCCCGCCCTGCTCGGAGACTGTCACCTGGATTCTCATCGACAGAGCCCTCAATATCACCTCTCTTCAGGTGACCCCTATGTGTGCACCCTGCCCTGATCTCCAGCACTGCTCCTTGGCACCAAAAAGGGGACGAGCCAACCCTTTCAACTCACCTCCAATTTTCCCACACCTTTCTTCTTAGGCAAGATGCACTGCCCCGAGATCCTGAGCCAGATCCCTCCTTCCCAGATCTTCCCAGAAGCACTCAGGGTAGATGAGCGACCCCTGCAGCCCTTGGCCCACAGGGCTTTAAGGGGGAACAGGGACCCCAGGCACCCCGAAAGGCGCTGCCGAGGCCCCAACTTCCGCCTGCATGGTATGCTTCTCGTGTCTCCACTGCCCACTCCCTTTCCTCTTCTTGTTCCGACCTGCACCTGTGTTGCCAGTGGTTTCTCAGTGTGATATATCTTTCACCACTTTGCACTTACTGTGTGGTCTAGCCTGAGCCCTCAGTCCTCTTTCTCCCCTCCCGCTTGGGACAACATGGTGCAGCCCACCCTTCTTCCACAGACCTTTGCTGGCTGATTTTCACTGCTTTGCAGTTTAGCATAAGATCGGACAGTCACACACTGGTCAATCACACACTGGTCCGTGCCCCCTATCCTCTGTCACATTCCAAGAGGTAGGGTCCGAACACTTGTTCCAAATGGTACGACACCTTAGCATTGGCGCTCCCCCATGAGAACATCCACACGGGTAAAATACCTCCCCGGCCATACTGACCGGCCCGAGTGGTTCAATCCCCAATGTAACGACCTCTTCCTGGTTTCTCAACAATTGGAACAGTTCTAGTCCATGTTTCGTTCCATGGACAATTTAAGTAGCTCAACCGAAATGCTACATCAACACGTCTCCTCCCTTCTTCCCTCCCTATTTGGTCTAGTCCGGGAGCTGACCACTAACCCCCAGCTTCTCAACTTGGTATGTTCCGACACACCCGTAGGAGCCTCCCAGTAGAAGAGCTCCTTCCGTTCAGGCCCCGCCCCCTCGCGATCCTGGCCCCCAGTCGGTCCCCTCTTTTGCAGTGGACGGTGCTTCCCACGGTCGCTAAGACTCCCGGATGAAGACTGCGTTTGCCTGTCCCTTGCCTTCCTACAAGGAGGGGGGAGTCACTCCCAGAAGCAAAGCTATTAAAGGGACAGAATATTTCCTGTTTCTCGGTGGTTTGATTCTCAGTTGCGATGGGACATATCTGGGTACTACAGAACAGCGCCATCTTTCTTCCTAAACTGCGCTAATTGGTGTTTTGCCTTCCAGGTTCCCCGAAACTGTCCATAAGGACCCGAAGCTCCTTTAAGAGGCCCCTTTCCTGCCCCCCCCCACCAGCACGCGACAAAGCCATGTAGCTTCCGCCATCCGTCTGACCTCATTGGCCCGAAGTTGGGTCACGTCCGCCCCGGACCTCCTCCATTGGCTCCAAATGTAGGTCAGCGTCCGCCTCGTACCAAAAGCGAGGCAATCTTCACGCGGCTCAGCCCCTCACGTTGCCCCCCGGGCCTTTGCTACAGATCCAGGACCCCATTGGTTGGGCAGTCGCGAGGGCTGGCGATTTGATTGCCCAGTCTTGCAGCTGGAGGAGCACGCGGGCTGGATGCAGTGGCCCTAGACGGCGGGGCTGGATGAGGGGCGCGCGCTAGTTGGGTCGGGTTGTGTTTGTTTGGATTTTTTTTTTTCCGCGAAAGAAGTTTGCTTTGGCCACGCCTCGAGGCTGCCGCCTCCTTCTACCGCCTCCTCCGACCCTGGGTGCACACCTCTGGGTGCAAATTGCAAAGCTCCTTCCCTTGCGAGAACTGCAAAATTTGCAAGAGCCAGGTTCGACCACCTGATAGGAACGCTCGCCTGTGTCCCTTGGGCATCCTCAGGTGCAAGGAACCGACTTGATTTGGTCACCCACTCGCCCAGGAGATAGGATCATCCCGGGACACTCTTGCACGTTTCTAAAGCGCGGACCGCAGACCCCCCCAGCGCTCCTAGGATTTGCGGCGTTCTGACCCTGGAAGGCTTGCGCGCTTCGCTCGCCCGGCCTTGGGCACACATTCGTCCAAACCAGAGGACTGTGCCGGTGACCAGAAGATCATCTCTTCGCTTCTCCATGAGCTCATGAACCTGGGGCAGATGCCCGGCGATGGCTCGGCCTCTGAGTGACAGAACCCCGGCCCCCCTGCTTCTGGGCGGCCCGGCTGGGGCCTCCCCAGGAGGGGGAGCTTTGCTTGGGCTGCGGAGCCTTCTGCAGGGGACGAGCAAGCCCAAAGAGCCAGCCACCTGTGAGTTCTAATCCCGCTCTCTCGGGGACTTAAGTGTTGGGGGGTGGTCCACGAGACCTACGTACTCGGTGCCCCATCTTTCCATCTTCATCGGTCACTCAGGTGCCTGTCTCTCAATGTCCAGGACAAACCTAACAACCGGAGGACTCAGGGGTCCCTAAAGTCTTCCTCCATGAAGGATGCTGGAGTCTAAGTCCCAGCCCCCTCTTTCTTCCCTTTGGCCCGGGAGTCCTGACCTGCTGGAGGTCGGGGGGGGGGCGGGGGTGTGTGTTCGGATGCTCCACGGTGCCGACACGGGCTTGGGCGGGGCCTCAACGGGTCACATGGAAAGTAGGGATGAGGAATGTGCCCGAGCAGTGGAACCCCTTCCTGCCTCTTCAGGTTGTGGGGGAAGGGACGAGGGTACTGTGCGCAGGAGTCGGGGTATTAGAGGAATTACAGAACTGTCATTTTTTTCTCTCTCGCCTGCCCCCCTCCACCAATCCTGTCCCTAAACCCTCTTCCCCAGACTTCTGGCCCCTCTTCCGGTCGCGTCTGGGCCTCTGTTCCGATTCTTCTCATGTATTCCTTTCTCTTCATGGTACGTGATCTTTTCTGAGGTTCTCTGTTCTCTGGTCCTCTTGTCCTCTCCTGTCTCCTTACAGTTAGTCTCTGTCCTCATGTCTTTGTCTTCTCTGCAGTGCTGCCCCCTGTCTCTGGGTCTCTATCCTCTCTGTCTCTGGAGCTGTCTTTCTTTCCTGGGTCTCTGTCCCTCTGTCTCTGGATCTGTCTCTCTCTCTCTGGATCTCTGCCCGCCTCTCGCTGGGTCCCTGTCTCTTTCCGTCCCTCCCTCTTCCTGAATACCCGTCTCCCTGTCGCTGTCCCTTACCTCTTTCTGGGTCTCTGTCCGGCTTGGGGCTCTCACCTCTCTGTATCTCTGCTGTGGGTCTCTACACCTCCTCTCTGACTTGGGGGTGGGGGGTGTTCCCTGCTCTGTGTCCCCTTCCTATCCCGTCTTCCCTGGCCCGCAGGTATCCTGAAGGAAAAGGAGCGCAAGGCGATCCTGCCCTCAGCTCCAGTCCCGGGGCCGGGCCTGGACACGGCGGGCCCAGCCGATGCCCCGACTGGGGCCGTGGGGGGCGGCGGGTCCCCGCGGGGGCGCCCGGGGCCGGTGCCTGGGCCCAGTCTGTTGGCACCGCTGCTGTGGGAGCGCACGTTGCCTTTTGGCGACGTGGAGTACGTGGACCTGGACGCCTTCCTGCTGGAGCACGGGCTCCCGCCGAGCCCGCCGCCCCCTGGGGGCCTGTCGCCGGTGCCCTCGCCCGCGCGGACGCCCGCGCCCTCCCCCGGGCCGGGTTCGTGCGGCTCCTCTCCTCCGCGCTCCTCGCCGGGGCACGCCCCCGCCCGGGCCACCCTGGGAGCCGCCGGCGGCCACCGCGCAGGTGCGGGCGAAGGGGTGGGGCGGGGCTTGTGCCGTGGGCGGGGCCTCGCGACGCCTTTGGAAGTCTGCCCAATGAGATGCCGTGATTCTTAAAGACAGAGACTTGGAGTCTCAAGTTNAACTTGAGACTCCAAGTCTCTGTCTTTAAGAATCACGGCATCTCATTGGGCAGACTTCCAAAGGCGTCGCGAGGCCCCGCCCACGGCACAAGCCCCGCCCCACCCCTTCGCCCGCACCTGCGCGGTGGCCGCCGGCGGCTCCCAGGGTGGCCCGGGCGGGGGCGTGCCCCGGCGAGGAGCGCGGAGGAGAGGAGCCGCACGAACCCGGCCCGGGGGAGGGCGCGGGCGTCCGCGCGGGCGAGGGCACCGGCGACAGGCCCCCAGGGGGCGGCGGGCTCGGCGGGAGCCCGTGCTCCAGCAGGAAGGCGTCCAGGTCCACGTACTCCACGTCGCCAAAAGGCAACGTGCGCTCCCACAGCAGCGGTGCCAACAGACTGGGCCCAGGCACCGGCCCCGGGCGCCCCCGCGGGGACCCGCCGCCCCCCACGGCCCCAGTCGGGGCATCGGCTGGGCCCGCCGTGTCCAGGCCCGGCCCCGGGACTGGAGCTGAGGGCAGGATCGCCTTGCGCTCCTTTTCCTTCAGGATACCTGCGGGCCAGGGAAGACGGGATAGGAAGGGGACACAGAGCAGGGAACACCCCCCACCCCCAAGTCAGAGAGGAGGTGTAGAGACCCACAGCAGAGATACAGAGAGGTGAGAGCCCCAAGCCGGACAGAGACCCAGAAAGAGGTAAGGGACAGCGACAGGGAGACGGGTATTCAGGAAGAGGGAGGGACGGAAAGAGACAGGGACCCAGCGAGAGGCGGGCAGAGATCCAGAGAGAGAGAGACAGATCCAGAGACAGAGGGACAGAGACCCAGGAAAGAAAGACAGCTCCAGAGACAGAGAGGATAGAGACCCAGAGACAGGGGGCAGCACTGCAGAGAAGACAAAGACATGAGGACAGAGACTAACTGTAAGGAGACAGGAGAGGACAAGAGGACCAGAGAACAGAGAACCTCAGAAAAGATCACGTACCATGAAGAGAAAGGAATACATGAGAAGAATCGGAACAGAGGCCCAGACGCGACCGGAAGAGGGGCCAGAAGTCTGGGGAAGAGGGTTTAGGGACAGGATTGGTGGAGGGGGGCAGGCGAGAGAGAAAAAAATGACAGTTCTGTAATTCCTCTAATACCCCGACTCCTGCGCACAGTACCCTCGTCCCTTCCCCCACAACCTGAAGAGGCAGGAAGGGGTTCCACTGCTCGGGCACATTCCTCATCCCTACTTTCCATGTGACCCGTTGAGGCCCCGCCCAAGCCCGTGTCGGCACCGTGGAGCATCCGAACACACACCCCCGCCCCCCCCCCGACCTCCAGCAGGTCAGGACTCCCGGGCCAAAGGGAAGAAAGAGGGGGCTGGGACTTAGACTCCAGCATCCTTCATGGAGGAAGACTTTAGGGACCCCTGAGTCCTCCGGTTGTTAGGTTTGTCCTGGACATTGAGAGACAGGCACCTGAGTGACCGATGAAGATGGAAAGATGGGGCACCGAGTACGTAGGTCTCGTGGACCACCCCCCAACACTTAAGTCCCCGAGAGAGCGGGATTAGAACTCACAGGTGGCTGGCTCTTTGGGCTTGCTCGTCCCCTGCAGAAGGCTCCGCAGCCCAAGCAAAGCTCCCCCTCCTGGGGAGGCCCCAGCCGGGCCGCCCAGAAGCAGGGGGGCCGGGGTTCTGTCACTCAGAGGCCGAGCCATCGCCGGGCATCTGCCCCAGGTTCATGAGCTCATGGAGAAGCGAAGAGATGATCTTCTGGTCACCGGCACAGTCCTCTGGTTTGGACGAATGTGTGCCCAAGGCCGGGCGAGCGAAGCGCGCAAGCCTTCCAGGGTCAGAACGCCGCAAATCCTAGGAGCGCTGGGGGGGTCTGCGGTCCGCGCTTTAGAAACGTGCAAGAGTGTCCCGGGATGATCCTATCTCCTGGGCGAGTGGGTGACCAAATCAAGTCGGTTCCTTGCACCTGAGGATGCCCAAGGGACACAGGCGAGCGTTCCTATCAGGTGGTCGAACCTGGCTCTTGCAAATTTTGCAGTTCTCGCAAGGGAAGGAGCTTTGCAATTTGCACCCAGAGGTGTGCACCCAGGGTCGGAGGAGGCGGTAGAAGGAGGCGGCAGCCTCGAGGCGTGGCCAAAGCAAACTTCTTTCGCGGAAAAAAAAAAATCCAAACAAACACAACCCGACCCAACTAGCGCGCGCCCCTCATCCAGCCCCGCCGTCTAGGGCCACTGCATCCAGCCCGCGTGCTCCTCCAGCTGCAAGACTGGGCAATCAAATCGCCAGCCCTCGCGACTGCCCAACCAATGGGGTCCTGGATCTGTAGCAAAGGCCCGGGGGGCAACGTGAGGGGCTGAGCCGCGTGAAGATTGCCTCGCTTTTGGTACGAGGCGGACGCTGACCTACATTTGGAGCCAATGGAGGAGGTCCGGGGCGGACGTGACCCAACTTCGGGCCAATGAGGTCAGACGGATGGCGGAAGCTACATGGCTTTGTCGCGTGCTGGTGGGGGGGGGCAGGAAAGGGGCCTCTTAAAGGAGCTTCGGGTCCTTATGGACAGTTTCGGGGAACCTGGAAGGCAAAACACCAATTAGCGCAGTTTAGGAAGAAAGATGGCGCTGTTCTGTAGTACCCAGATATGTCCCATCGCAACTGAGAATCAAACCACCGAGAAACAGGAAATATTCTGTCCCTTTAATAGCTTTGCTTCTGGGAGTGACTCCCCCCTCCTTGTAGGAAGGCAAGGGACAGGCAAACGCAGTCTTCATCCGGGAGTCTTAGCGACCGTGGGAAGCACCGTCCACTGCAAAAGAGGGGACCGACTGGGGGCCAGGATCGCGAGGGGGCGGGGCCTGAACGGAAGGAGCTCTTCTACTGGGAGGCTCCTACGGGTGTGTCGGAACATACCAAGTTGAGAAGCTGGGGGTTAGTGGTCAGCTCCCGGACTAGACCAAATAGGGAGGGAAGAAGGGAGGAGACGTGTTGATGTAGCATTTCGGTTGAGCTACTTAAATTGTCCATGGAACGAAACATGGACTAGAACTGTTCCAATTGTTGAGAAACCAGGAAGAGGTCGTTACATTGGGGATTGAACCACTCGGGCCGGTCAGTATGGCCGGGGAGGTATTTTACCCGTGTGGATGTTCTCATGGGGGAGCGCCAATGCTAAGGTGTCGTACCATTTGGAACAAGTGTTCGGACCCTACCTCTTGGAATGTGACAGAGGATAGGGGGCACGGACCAGTGTGTGATTGACCAGTGTGTGACTGTCCGATCTTATGCTAAACTGCAAAGCAGTGAAAATCAGCCAGCAAAGGTCTGTGGAAGAAGGGTGGGCTGCACCATGTTGTCCCAAGCGGGAGGGGAGAAAGAGGACTGAGGGCTCAGGCTAGACCACACAGTAAGTGCAAAGTGGTGAAAGATATATCACACTGAGAAACCACTGGCAACACAGGTGCAGGTCGGAACAAGAAGAGGAAAGGGAGTGGGCAGTGGAGACACGAGAAGCATACCATGCAGGCGGAAGTTGGGGCCTCGGCAGCGCCTTTCGGGGTGCCTGGGGTCCCTGTTCCCCCTTAAAGCCCTGTGGGCCAAGGGCTGCAGGGGTCGCTCATCTACCCTGAGTGCTTCTGGGAAGATCTGGGAAGGAGGGATCTGGCTCAGGATCTCGGGGCAGTGCATCTTGCCTAAGAAGAAAGGTGTGGGAAAATTGGAGGTGAGTTGAAAGGGTTGGCTCGTCCCCTTTTTGGTGCCAAGGAGCAGTGCTGGAGATCAGGGCAGGGTGCACACATAGGGGTCACCTGAAGAGAGGTGATATTGAGGGCTCTGTCGATGAGAATCCAGGTGACAGTCTCCGAGCAGGGCGGGGTGCTGAGAGAGCCCTGATAGGTGATGAAGCCAAAGGACTCTGGAAAGAGGAGCTCCAGGCTCAGGTCTTGGAGAAAGTAGGCGTCGTCTGTGGGGATATCAGGCCAGTGTGAAACGGTGTCCCTCGGGACACCCCACACATGTCCACCAATATAATGAGGGCTGTGGATGGAGAGATGGCTTGCAAAGGACCAGGGTTCAAAACGAGCACCCATACGATGACTAACAACCATTTGTAAATCAAGTTCCAGGTGATCCAACAACCTCTCCTGACATCCTCAGACATTATACAACACAGGTGCACCTAATTACATGCAGGCAATATACCATACATAGAATAAAATAATAAGAAAATACTTTTTTTTTGGTCTTTTTGAACTTTTTTTTTTTTTTTTTTTTTTTTCCTGGAACTTACTCTGTTAGACCAGGCTGCCTTGAACTGACAAAAGATCCGCCCCTGCCTCAAGTGCTTAGGATAAGCTGGCGGCACCAACAGCCCGGCGAATACTTTTTTTAAAACAAGAAAATAACTTTCTTTTTTTGGGTCTTTGTCGAGACAGGGTCTCCCTTATTCTTAGTCCCCTGTCATGGAACTACTCTGTAGACCAGGCGGCCTTAAACTCACAAAGTCCGCCTCCTCTGCCTCGCAGTGGCTAGGTAATAAAGGGGCAGCGCCACCATGCCCGTCAGAATTGTTCTTTTTCTTGCCAGTCCTGAGATGAACCTATGTCAGATCTTGCTACTATAACCGAGCCAAATGCCCCCGCTCTCACTGTGATCCTTAGAGGCTCTCTTATCCGAGCTACAGCTCTCCCTCCTTTCTTTTCTTTAAAATTATTTATTGGGGCGTGTGTGTGTGCATCACCTTTCATTCTAGCACTGCAGACCTCAGAGCAGAGATGTCTGGAATAAAGCCAGCTGGTCTATATATATTTTATGTAATGAGGTCCATGCCTGCTTGTCCCTTGTGGTCATGCAAGTTCAAAGAGGTGTGGATCCCGCTGATATGGGTTAGATGTTGTTAGAACATCAGTGTGATTGCTGGGAACCGAACTTGTGTCCTCTGCAAAGCACTCAGTTCTCTTAACCGTTGAGGCCCTGTTTCCTTCTTTTTACCTTGTTTTGAGACTGGGGCTTGTTAAGTCACCCAGTCTGGTCTTAAGTCATCTCAGTAGTCCGGCTGGCCTTGTAATCCTCCTGCCTCAGCCTCCCCAAGTAGTTTGGGACTCACCCTGGACATGGGGATGACTCTTAGTAGGAAATTTCGGGTGCATGGTATCTCCGGTTGCAGGGGCGACTGACGGAAGGGTTGAGCTCGCCCCGCCTACCTTATACGAGGTGCAAGGAGGCAAAAAGAGACGCAGCCTAGGCGCTACCCAAGCCCCTCCAACCAAGGAAGCACTAGACCCTCCCACCCTCCTCCCTGACCCCTGGACGCCAGCCACCCATCTTGCGTCCCTCACATTGACAAAGAGGCTGAGAATGGCCAGGCCGTTGGGGCCCCTTGAGGCAGCGCTGAGGTTCCCATAGAGTTCTTGATTGAAGTGAATTAGCTGCACCTGATGGGGGGAACAAGATCCTCAGCAAAGGGGGAAGAGGGAACGTTCCAGCCCTTGGGCCTTGTGATGTAGGTTAAGGCAGCCCTTTCAGGAAGGCGAAGCATTAAGCTGAGAAACTGGGGTCGCTCGGTGTGGAGGGTCACATGTTAGGAGTCACACCTCAGCAGAGAAGCCCTGATGGTTGATCTGGTGTTCAGAGCCTGCTCCATCTCGAGCTCCAAATAGCAGCCGAAGTTCGCTGAGTCGGTGGGCTGATAAAAGAAGGGGGCCCCCAGACACTATTGACCACAGCCGGGTGCAGGCGTAAGGAACAGGCGGCCAGGTGTACATAGGGTTCCGGACTGCAACGGAGGTGTAAGTTAAGGGGGGACAGAAAGATCGCTCCTGCTCTTCCATCTCTCCCAACCTCCTTCTCGAGTCAGTGGAATATTATTTAATTTAATACTAGTTTCAGGCAACAGCCACTGCCCAGGCTCAGAGCTTGTCTTCCTGCAACTGCCCGGCATTGATGAATTCATTCAGTTAACAAATGAGCCAGCATTGGGTGGGCCTCAGGCCTGTAATCCCCGCCGAGGATGCTGGGGCAGGAAGACTGCCATGAGTTAGTCCAAGGCCAGGCTGAGCTAGAGTGAGACTCTTAAATGAAACAAACTACCACTGCAGGGCCAGTGGAGGTAGCTGAGCTGGTACATAGACTTGCTTTTTTTTTTTTTTTCTGGTCTTTTCGAGACACGGGTTCCCTGTAGCCCCACTGTTCCTTGAACTCTGACAAGTCCACCTCTCTGCTCCGAGTGCTAGGATTATAAGGCTGCGCCACCAAGGTCTTGCTATGCAAGCCTAAGGACCCAAGTTTGGCCCGGAACCCGTTAAGGTGGAAGGTGAGAACAGAGTCCAGAAAGTCACCCTCTAACCCCACTGCATACAGAGTAATTTTTTTTTTTTAATTTTAAAAAAGACGAGCCGGGCGTGGTGGCACACGCTTTAGTCCTAGCACTTGGGGAGGCTAGAGGCAGGCGGATCTTTTGGATTTCAAGGCAATGCTCTGGTTAACAGAGGCAGTTCCAGGACATTTGGGGCTATAGGGAGACCTGTCTCAAAAAACCAAAAAAAAACAACACAAGGATTTAGTGACTATCGAGACATGACAATTGAAAAAGTAAACAACTGGGGCTGGAGAGATTGCTGCGGCTAAGAGCACTGGCTGCTCTTGAGTAGGACCAGTTAATTCCAGCCGACTCATTTGACATGCTAAAGAACCGTCTTTAAGCCTGGTGTGGTGCGCATGCCACCTTGATCCCTGACTCACTTGGAGTAAAAAGCAGGTAGCTCTCTGTGAGTCTCAAGGCCAGGCCAGCCTGGTTCCTACTAGCGGGCTCATGGTCAGCCTGGGATAAAGGGAGACCCTTTCAAAAAAACAAGAACTGAATCAGGTAGAGCGATGGAAATGGTGAAGCACAAAGCTGATTAATGGTAAAAAAAAAATGCTGATTAATGGCATCGTGAGCTTGTACTGTGCTAGTGGAGCAAGTGTGTAATAGGGGAACCAACTTAGACTTCGGGAGCAGTCAGGGAGGGCACCCTTGAAGAGGTATCTTTTGAATGGAGACCCCAGGGAGAGCAAGTACAAAGGCTTGTGGCTGGCTATGTTAGGACCCAAAGAGATGGGACCTGAAATGGAGGCTAGTACCAAAGAGAAGGTGGTCCTGGGGGCCAGGTGGAGGGCCTCGTGGGAAATGATGGAGAGTCTGGTATTGCTTGGCTTTTGTGAGACAAGCTTGCCTGGAACTGTGCCTGCCCCTGCCTCAGCCTCCACAGAACTGGGTGATACGATAGCTTCCATCATACTCCCCTGTTGGTTCCAGATCTTTTAAAGAAATGGTACGTGATGGCGCACGCCTTTCCTAGCACTGCGGGAGGCAGAGGCCGGCAGATTTGTGAGTTCAGGCCAGCCTGGTGCTATCAGAGCGGTTCAGGACAGCTGGGGTACAGGGAGACCCTGTTTCAAAAGACTAATAAATAAATACACAACAACAACAAAGAAATGGCGAGGGTTCCCAGAATGCACATGAGAACAAAACAACCTGGTTTAATCCCAGCAGATTCTGGTTGTGCTTCAGTTTCTGTCCATAAAATAAAGATAATGAGATACCACCTATTCGTGGATTATTGTGAGGATGTAGTGAATTTGTTAAGCTTTTGCAAATGCCTGCCACGGGATGCATTGTTGCACTTGCTACAGACACGGGAGGATGAGGAAACTGTTTGGGAAGGGAAGAACTGGTGGTCTTCAGAGAGCAACAACCCTCTCTCCAACCACTGGGTACGCCGGTTCCCACAGATCATTGCCTCCCACAGCTCATTGCCCACCACAGCACGTGTCCCTGGCCTCTGCTCATACCCAGCCCACTGGATCCTCCCTCCAGGCCCCTTACCTTCTCGCCCCCCGTGCTGAGCCTCAGTGGGGGCAAAAAGGGATCATAAAGGACCCGCTTCAGCTCCACATCCACGGGGCTCTGCCGCTTCCCCACAGCGCACAGGCTCCAGGCAGCATTCACCAGACCCCAGAAGGGAGGCCCTGGGGGGGAGGGATAAAAAATGGCTTGATCCCAGGCAGAAGTCTGCTGTTGGATTGATGCGCCAGGAATACCAGCTCTGATGAGGAGGCTGAAGCTAAATCTGGTCTGAGAAGAAGGGGTCTGGGAGCCAGAATCCTGATTGCTAGAAGACTTTTGGAATCGGTTCCTAAGACCCTCGAACACCCGCAAGCGTTCCTTATATTGGACCTATCTTTAAGTCGATATGAAAAGAACTACAAATCCCAGGAGGCCTCAGCGCTGCACACAATTCATCCATCTACTGTCTTATCCTATAGCCCCATGGGAGTTGTAGTTCGTTTGGTCTCCCGTGTCCCACAGCTGGATAAGAGTATTAGGGGAGAAGAGTTTAGATAGGGGACTACTGAAGGTGGGGGACCCCGTCCACCTACCCATTAGTTACCAGCAGGAATCAGGACCTGCCTGCGATGCCAACACCACGATCTCTCCACCCCCACACTTTTCTTGGCTTGCACTCACTCCCACTCACTACTTGAAATGCGCATGCATAATGTCCCAGGGTGAGCCGCTGGGGTTCAGAGGCTGGGCCCCACTCCTGAGAGAGGGAGGCGGGGGCAGCGAGCCCAGGGCTTGCGGAGATTGCGGGGTCCTGGAGATCCGGGACGCAGACTCCCGAGTCTGGGGTTACTCCGCGGGGGTAAGGGGGTGGGCTCCGGGTCTCCACCCAGCTGGCACCTGGCACGAAGTTTCCCTGGAGATTCTCCTTGTAGCTCCACCAGTCCTCGGGGTCAGGTGCAGGTCCGATGTGAGCTGGGAGGAGAGCAGCCTGTATCCCTGTCCTGGGCACCCCAGCCCGCCCTCCCTGGGGGCTGCTTCCCGGACCCCAAGGTCTTACCTGCCGCTCCCAGTGCGGCCCAGAGCACCAGCACTCGAGGGGCGCTCAGGCGAGCGGCACCCCCCATCCGAGAGGCCTCGGAGCGCCCCCTTCAGTGCCTGGCCCGCTGGCTCCTCCCTTCCTGGGCTCCAGCCTTGCTGGGCCCCTGCCTGGAGCACCGGCTCCCAGGTGCTGGGGCTGGGACTGCACAGCCCTGTGCCCGCCCGGCCCTCGGCCCCCGCCCTGCGCTCGCTCTACCTCCCTGAGCTGCGCTCGGCCTCGCCGGCCCGGGTCCCTCGCTGTGCCAGTGCACAGCCCCTCTCGGCTCTCATCCAGCAGAACCCGGCCGCGCTCGCCGCGTGCTCCCCCCCTCCCGCCGCCTCCTCCCTAGCCCTGCTCGGCTCAGCCTTCCCTTCTTTCCAGGCCTCTCTCCCCTCCTGTTCCAGCCAGCCTTCCTTCTTCCTTCTGTCTTACTCCTCCCTCGCCCTGCGCTGCCTTGTCGTCCTCCTCCTCTCCTCCCCTCTCTCCTCTCCTTCCTCCTCCTCTCCTCTCTCTTTCTCTCCCTCTCTCTCTCTAAATTCCTTTTAATAGTGCTGTTTATCTCTCTCTCCTCTCTTCTCTTCTTCTCTTCTCTCTCTTCGTTCTCTCCTCCTCCTCTTCTCCTTCCTCTCCCCTTCCTCCCGCCCCCATTCCTCTGGTCCTGCCTTCCTTCTTCCCATTTCCACCCTTCTCTCCTAGTGGTTTGACATTTGCTTGGGGGCTTCCCTGGCTGTAGGGCCGCACCCCTGGGCCCAGCCCTGGGAAAGGAGACACAGGTGCAGCCCGCAGACCCAGAGGCCCCCAGGCTCAGGTGCTGAGGCCAGAAGGGACTAATGGCTTTAGGGGTGCAGAAAGGCAGCTGGCTGAGGATTGAGACTGGAGGTGAGGGCTGTGCTGTTTAGAGATGGAACAATGGGCTGGAGATGGCCTAGCAATTAAGAAGCTCCGCTGCTCTGCAAGGACGTTCGATCCCAGCACCCACTTGGAGGCTGAGGTGTCTTTAACTCCCAGTTCCAAGGGAATCGACGCCCTCTTCTGACCTGCGAGACTGCGGACACGGGTGCACAGATTTGCATGCACACAGTACATTCAATACACATAAAAAAAACAAAAAAAGCCGGGAGTGGCTGTGCACAGCCTTTAGATTAGCATTGGGAGCGCAGAGGCAGGTTAGATCTTTGTGGTCTTCAAGTCACTGGTCTACAAATGAGTTCCGGCCTGGGCTAAGGGAGACCCTGTTCAAAAAGACCAAAAAAAAAAGAAAAAAAAAGAAATGGAACAAGATGTCAGTCAGGGGGAAGAGACAGAGACAAACAGAAACAAAGAGAAATGGTAAAGAGACAAAGATAAGATAGACAGAGACACAAAGAGCCTGGTGGGGTGGAGAGATGGCCTAGCTAAGTTAAGAGCTCCGACTGCTTTGAAGAGGACCCGGGTTCGATTCCCAGCCTCTACGTGTGTTGTGGCTGAGAACTGTCTTTGCTTCCAGTTCCAGGGGAATCCGATACCTCTTCTGACCTCTGCGGCATTGCACGACACAACTACAGGCAACAGTACATTCATACACATCAAAAATAAAAATTGTTTAAAAAAAAAAGAAAGCTAAGGAAGAGTTTAAAAAAAAAGAGACCAATGTATTTGGTTTAGAAACTGAAGGAGAAGAGATAGAGACTCAGAGTCCCAGAGACAGGGAGAGAGACATTGTACTCAGAGACAGGGCAGGAAAATGTCAGGCATGGAGGAAACACAGAGAAAGAGAGAGAGAGAGAGAGAGAGGAAGAGGAGAGAGAGGAGACTGTACGGCTGTGCGGCAGAGGGAGAGCAGAGAGAGAGAGAGAGAGAGAGAGAGAGAGAGACTGATACAGGATGTCAGGCCAGAGGGAAGGAGCAGCACTCAGGAGGCTGAGGCAGGAGGGTTGGCATTGAGGCCAGCATAGGTCACAGACTAAGATCTTGTTAAAGAAATAGAAATAAAACCTGGACTGGAAAGATAGCTCAGTGGTTAAGAGCATTGAGTGTTCTTGCAGAAGACGTGGGTTCAGTTCCCAGCACCCACATGGTGGCCAACAACCATCTGTAACTCCAGTTCCAGGGGATCTGACACCCTTTCCTGACCTCTGAGAGCACTGCACAGTATGGGTGGCACTTATGTGCCCGCAGGTAATATACTGAAAAACATAAAATTAAGAAAGAAAAAAATAAAAATTTAAAAAGCAAACAATGTGAGAGATATTTGACACCAAGACACACTAAATAGAGCAGCGGGGCTGGAGAGAAAGCTCAGTGGATACAAGCATTGCCTGCCCTTGCAGAGGACCCAGGTTCAATTCTCAGCACACACATGGCAGCTAACAACCATCTGCAACTGCAGGTGATTGGACACCCTCTTCTGACCTCCGAGGGCATTGCACAACATGAGTATACTACATGCAGGCAATACATGCATACACACAAAAATATAATGTTTTAATAAAACAAAAATAAAAACAGGGAGGCTCACCCACGGGGAGCCAGGAGGCTGGGCAGGAAAGACAAAGGTAAATGGAGCCAGAGAAAGATCCAGAGACCTAGAGTAAGACATGTACTTAGAGACAGAGCAGAAAGACCCAGAGAGATAGGGACCCGCCAGGCAGGAGACAGAAGAAGAGAGACAGAGATCCAAAGATGCCAGGCATGAAAGAGGACAGAGAAATAGACAGACCTGGGGGCTCACACTGAGGAAAGAGCGTATACACAGAGCTTGTCCAGCACAGAGCAGGACCAAGGGGCAAAGACTCAGCAGAGGGGGCCTAGGCACAAACCAAATGACTGGAAAAGAGAGCTGGAGAGACAGCTCAGTGTTTAAGAGGGTATACTGCTGCTCCTGATAACCCAAGTTCAATTCCCAGCACCCATGTTAGGTGACTCAAAACCACCCATAACTCTAGCTTCAGGGGATGCAACAGCTCTGGTCTCTGAGGACACTGGACTCATATGCACATGCACATGATCACATTTATTTTTCTTTTGATCTTTCTGAGACAGGGTCTCCCTGTAGCTCCAGCTGTCCTGGAATTTACTACATAGAGCAGGCTGGCCTTGAACTCACAGAGATCTGCCTGCCTTTGCCTCCCAACTGCTGGGATTAAAGGCCTGCACCACCATACCTGGCTATGATTAAAATTTTAGAGAATATTTTAGGGGTCTGGAGAGATGGCCCAGCAGTTAACAGCACTGACTGCTCTTATAGAGGACCTGGGTTTGATTCCTAGAACCTACATGGCAGCTAACAACCATCCGTAAGTCCAGGTCTAGGGGATCTGAGATGTCCTCTCTGTCATCAATGGGCATTGCATGACATCATATATGATAGGGGTTGGAGAGATGGCTCAGCAGTTAAGAGCACTGACTGCTCTTGCAGAGGACCCAGGTTCGATTCCCAGCACCCACATGGCGGCTGAGAACTGTCTTTAACTCCAGTTCCAGGGGAATCTGACACCCTCTTCTGATCTCCGCGGCATTGCACCACAGGGATGCACCAACCTACATGCAGACAGTACATTCATACACATAAAATTTAAAAAAATTGTTTTAATATAAAAAAAGACATGATTTGAAGGGGCATGTAGGACAGAGGCAGGCATGCAGGCAGGGGAGTGAATCAGCAAAGCATTCTAGGGATGAGACAGTCATGGTGACCCACACCTATCATCATAACATGCTGGAAACTGAGGCAGGATAATCATGCACTGAGAGTTCAAGGCCAGCCTTAGCTACGTTGTGATTATGAGACCAGCCTGGGCTACAGAATGAGGTTGTGGCTCAAAAAAAATATTCAAGCCAGGCCTGGAGAGATGGTTCGGCAGAAAACCAGGGTTGAAACCTCAGCACACAGCTGCTAAGAACCATCCATAACTTCAATTCTAGGGGATCTTACACCCCCTTCTGTCCTCAGAGGGTACTGCATGACACAGGTGCAAGTACAGACATGCAGGCAATACACTCATACACACAAAATAAAATAAAATAGAAAATAAAATAGAAATAGAAAATAAAATAGGATATTCAAGCCTGTAATCCCAGCATTCAGGAGTCTGAAACAGGGGTTTTCATGCTGGAAGACAACCTGCATTGCAAAATTGAGACCATGTCTCAACAAAACAAAACACAACACAACACAACAAAACAAAATAAGCATGGAGAAGCAGCAGAGAAAAACAGAGAAAAAATGTTGGCAGTGGAGACCCTGGCAGAAAGACCTGGCTGGAGCCCACAGTTGCCCACAACGTGGAGTCAGCATTAGCTGCCTTCTACAGACAGACTCAGAAACTGAGGGACACGTCCTGTAGCAGGCTGACTAGTGTTCCCTCTGCTGCCTGGGACCTGGGGCCTGGGCCTCACTTGGAAAAGCAATCTTTGCTCATGTGATTATTATTATTGAGGACTGAACTCAGAGCATTGCACATCCTAGTCCCGGGGGGGGGGTGTTCTAGGCATGGCTCTACCACTGAGCCACACCCCAGCCCCTCACTGGGGATTCCAGACAGGGCTCTACCACTGAGCCACACCCCAGCCCCTCACTGGGGATTCCAGACAGGGCTCTACCACTGAGCCACACCCCAGCCCCTCACTGGGGATTCCAGGCAGGGCTCTACCACTGAGCCACACCCCAGCCCCTCACTGGGGATTCCAGGCAGGGCTCTACCACTGAGCCACACCCCAGTCCCCCACGGGGGATTCCATACAGGACTCTACCACTGAGCATACCCCAGCCCCTCACTGGAGATTCTGGGCTCTCTATCGTCATCTCACTGTATAACGCAGGCTACTTTTCAATGCCAGATTTCCTTGCCATGGCCCCCCAAATTTTAATAAGGGGTGCACATCAGGCCTTGCTTAGAATATTTCTTCTTTCACTGCATCAGGCTCTCAGTCTCTGGACTCCTTTTGCAGGGAGGGTCAGGGTCTGATGTAGCCTAGGCTGGCCTCTAACTTGCTATCTAGCTAAGGATGACTTCAAATTTCTGCTCCTTGTTTCTCCACCTCTCTAGTGCTGAGAGAGATGGCGACATGCATCCCCACCTGATTTCTGCCGCAAGCGCTGGAGTTACACTCTGGCCTTGCGCTGGCTAGGCTAGTGCTCAGTAAGTTGCACGACATCCCCAGCCCCTCTCTGGACCTTTTCACAAAAGGTTCTCTCCATCTGGAGCCCACTTTCTCCCCCTCCCTACTAGGGAAATTCCTACTCAAACGTCTACGGAACCCAGGAGACCCCCCAACACTGAGGAAGTCATCTGACTCTGCCCCG
The DNA here is from genome assembly GCA_009823505.1 of Rhizomys pruinosus. Classification (NCBI taxonomy): domain Eukaryota; kingdom Metazoa; phylum Chordata; class Mammalia; order Rodentia; family Spalacidae; genus Rhizomys; species Rhizomys pruinosus. The sequence goes on from VZQC01012362.1 coordinate 1,407,533, forward strand.
AGGTGGACAGGGGCCTCTGCTAAGGTCTGGTAGCCACCTGTGCACCCTCCATTACTGAACACAGACAAGCATAGGGGGCTCCTGGAAAGAGAGGTTTCTTTCTTTCTGGGTGGGGCTCTGGGTGGGGGTGGCACAGATGTGGATTTCATGCCAATTCTTCTCGGCAGCTGGGAACAAAGTCTGGGTCACAAGGAACACATGGGGCTGGCCCTGCTCAGTGCTTTCATCTGTACCTCCCCGCCCCTGGGTGGGAGGTGACGCCACCAAGGCTCCCCATCCCCGAGGGTTCCCACAACCCCCACGGACCTCCTCAGCCTTCTCCCTCTGCCCTCAGCTCCCGCTGGTTCGGGATGCCAGCCAGGTCCTCCCAACTAGGATTCCTACATTCTGTCTTGGAGAGAGGTGAGGCCACTTTAGTGTTTAAACGGTAACACTGAACTTCTAGACGCCTGCTCTGGCCAGGCGTGTTCCAAACCCCAAGTGCAGATGAGCGGGATTTCTCCTCAGAGTGCACTTCTTAGCTCATCCTTGACTTCCTAACTGTCCTGTTTTCCACCTCACAAGTGATGCGATCACAGGCATTCACCACCATGACTATAGGCTGCATTTTTTTTTTAATTTTATTTATTTCCATATGTGTATGAATGTATTGTCTGCATGCAAGTCTGTGCACCCGTGACGTGCAATGCCGCGGAGGTCAGAGGAGGGCGTCGGACTTCCCTGGAACTGGAGTTCTCCTGGAATTGGAGTTTCAGACGGCTCTCGGCCGCCATGTGGGTGCTGGGGATCGAACCCGGGTCCTCTGCAAGAGCGGTCGGCGCTCTTAACCGCTAGGCCATCGCTCCAGCCCTAGGCTGCATTTCAAAACCAAAAGTTCTTTTATTTCTTCCTTAGAGACTATCCTGAGGCCCATCAAGAAAGTTCCTAATTGTGGAACTTTCTGGAAATATGAGACCAGGGTCCACCTTAGTCAACTTTCTTGCATCTCAGGGCTGGATAGATGTCTTAGCGGTTAAGAGCTACGGCTGCTCTTGCTGAGGACCAGGGTTTGATTCCCAGTCCCCACGTGTCCACTAACAACCATGGGTAACTCCAGTCCCTGGGGATCCTACACCCTGTTCTGACCTTAGCGTGCACTGCACAACACAGGTGCACTCACATACATGCAGGCAATACACTCATACACATAAAATAAAAATGATAAAAAGTATTTTTCTGAAGCCAATTTTTATTGAAACCTTGTGCATTTCATACAAAATTTCCCAATCCAATCTAGCCCCATTCCCCCTTCCCTGCCCCCCACCCCACCCCTCCCCACCAGAGCGAATGCATTCTGCCATACATGTTTTTCATCTTTTGCTCAGTCTCTTTTAAAATTTTTGATGCACTGGTCTACAGAGTGAGTTCCAGGACAGCTGGGGCTACAGGGAGACCCTGTGTCAAAAAGACCAAAAATAAATAAATAAATAAATAAATAAATAAATAAATAAATAATTTTGATGCATAAGTTTACTGTTTCGGGGAGAAGTTCACCATTTCAGTCAGTTCTTTGACCCAGTCTTTGTTGCTGTTGTTGTTGTTGTTCCTTCCAATTTGCATCACTCCAAAATACGCATATATGCATGCCACATATATCAAGATTATGACATCATAGCTTTGAACATCTTCAGCTTATGATTTCTTTTTTTTCTTTTTCTTTATTAGGTTGAAAGATATGTTTTCCTTAAGGAAGTGTTTGAAGGCTCCTCTTGGCAAGCCCAAACCACCATCAGTTCTGCCCTTGTGCTCCACACTGGGGTCTTCCCTTCCCATTGTCACCAAATGAGGTCCAGTAAGCACCACATCCTGTCTGATCTTCCTGTACTGGTCTCCATGATACAGCCTAGGTAGTCCAACAATGGCAGTCTATACTCTGAAGAGGCTGAAACTACAGTAGTTGCTCAGGCCACAAGCTGGATGTCTCAGCAGTCCCCATCTGGCACTGAAGGTTTGGAGGATTCTTGGCGAGACATGAGTCTTCAGTCCATATTGGAAGGTTGAAACCTGTGTCTTTTCACATCTTTGAAGGATGGCAAAAGCAGTGGCAGCCACAGGGTAGCTGCACTTGCCAATAAGCATTGAAGACAGGCAAAAAACTGTGCTTTTTTTTTCTTTTCTTCTTTTTACTAAAATCTCAAGTTTTTTACTGAAGGACAATTTCTCAGGCCTTATTAATTGGAGGCCTTCCTCCCCCTTCAGGCAGTGGAACTCTACTCCAAGCCCGGAGGACTGTGTGGTTCCAGCCAGATAGGGACACTGTCTGCCTCGTCCCTTCTTTCCATTACTCTGTCCACCTGCTCCTTCTCTTTCTCCCTTCCCTTCCTCGTTTACCTCCCTGTGATTTCTTGCAACCTTGCAGCCTTTAGCTTAGGAACTTCATGAGAGCCTCATCATAAGAGGCTCCAGTGACAAGAGGCACTTGTTCCCTGCACCCTGTAAGGGCGTGGATGTCAGGGGGCACCCCCAGCCCCTGCACAGCCTCATAGGGAAACTCTACATACCCCATTCCTGGGTCAGAAAGAAATTTTGGCTCATTTGGAAGACACACATAAGGGGCTGATCTCCGTGTCTTGAGCTCCGTGCAGGACACCCCTGAGATGCAGTGGGAGAAGACAGTCTCAGTGTGAAAGCTGACAAAGTCCATCCCCAAAGCAGCACAAAAACCTGGTCCTAAGCACGTGTCCCCAGCTAGCACAGAGAGGTTTGCAGTCCTCTTCCTCCTCCCTCCTAAGGACTCGCCTTTCTGAGGCAATTGCCTTCCTCCTCCCTCTGGCATCTTAACGACTTGTGCCTTGTCTCCTTTGCTCTGTCTTCAACTAAGGTTCCTCTCATTCCAGGCAGTCCTCTCTGGCTCTCCTGGGTCTGCACTACTTCCTGGCTTCAGTACACTCTGAACAGTAAGTCTAAATGCCCACTAGATGGCACCCTAAACACCCAATGCCCACTAGATGGCAGCCTAGACATCCAATGCCCACTAGATGGCACCCTAGACATCCAATGTCCACTAGATGGCAACCTAAACATCCAAATTCTTAAAGATCTGGAAACCCCCTCATCAAACTCAAAAGCTTCTATACATCAAAAGAAACAATCAAAGAAGTGAAGAGAAAACCCACAGAGTGGGAGAAAACCTTCACCGCAGAAACATCTGACAAAGCATTGATTTCCAGAATATATGAACTACTCAAAAAACAAAGAAGAAAGAAAACAAATGACCCACTCAACAGATGGAGCAAAGAGCTGAACAGAGACTTCACAAGTGAGGAAATAGAGATGGCTGAGAAACATCTTAAGACGTGTTAGGGGGATGGAGAGATGGCCTGGAGGTTAAGAGCACGGACTGTTCTTGCGGAGGACCCGGGTTCGATCCCGAGCACCTACATGGTGGCTAAGAACTGTCTGTAACTCCAATTCCAGGAGAATTCCAGTTCCAGGGGAATCCGAGACACTCTTCTGACCTCTGCAGAATGGCATGGGTGCACAAACCTACATGCAGATGGTACATTCATACACATACAAAAATAAAATAAAAAATTAAAAATAAATAAACAAAATAAAAGAAATATAAAAAAAGAAGTGTTCAACGTTACTAATAATTAAGGAAATGCAAATTAAAACTACTTTAAGATATCATCTTACTCCGATAAGACTGGCTAGAATCAAGAAAACAAAACAAATGATACCAAGTGCTGGAGAGATTGTGGGGAAAGGGGAACACTCATCCACTGCTGGTGGGAATGTAAACTCGTACAGCCACTATGGAAAGCAGTGTGGAGAACCCTTGGAAGACTTGGAATGAACTTGCCACCTGACCCAGCCATACCACTCCTGGGCATGTACCCACAAGACTCATCTTACCACAGAGATACATGCACAGCCATGTTATTGCAGCTCTCTTCACAATAGCAAGGAGCAGGAACCAACCCAAGTGCCCCTCAACTGACGAGTGGATAGAGAAAATGTGGTACATCTACACAATGGAGTTCTATGCAGCAGTAAAGAAAGACGACATCACGAGCTTTGCAGGTAAATGGCTGGAGCTAGAGGACATCATGCTGAGTGAAGTGACACAGTCCCAGAAAAACAAACGACAAATGGTGTCACTCATCTGTGGATGCTAGCACCAATTACCTAATTGTATGGCAAACTGAACAACGTCAATGTGATCTGAAAACAACTGTGTTCTTATATTGTGACTCCTTTAAAAAATAATAAACAACCACAAAAAATTTAAAAAAATAATAAAAAGATCTGTAAAACCATGGTCCAAGTACCTGCCAATGGTTTCCTTCAAAATTCCCTCCCAGCACTAGCTCGTATCTGAATGAAGAGATGTAGAAGACAGTGCCTCACTTTCACAGTTGCAGTAGGTGGTGCGCAAAGTGGACTTCCTTGGTTTGAGACCATTCATTCCTTTGTTTTGCTTTCCTGTTTGGGGTCTTCACACCCAGTCTCCTCTCTCAGCTTCCTTTAAAGAAAGGGTTTTAGTTTTTTTTCAGTCACTGCAAATTTGTTTCCAGGTTTTCTGTTCCCCAAGGACCCTCAGTTCAGCACATGTGTGATTCCAGACTAACAACACCTACCCCTCCCTTCCCCCCAGTGTCACTGTCATCCCCAACCCTCAACTCTAAAGCTTTCCTTTCCAGCTACTGCCTACATATGACCAACATTTTCTTAGGTCATTTCAAACGCCCTGTAATGTCATGTTTTATGTTTCCATGTGTTATCATCTAATGTATTTCCATGCAGAGAAATCGCAGTGAGATGTCATGTAATTATATTGTCTTTGTCTTAATGTGCTACTTGTCACAAAACAATTATAAACTGTGGCCACAAAGATTTCCTTTTTCATCGTGTGCACAAGAATTACTAGTTTTATTCTGGTATGCCTAATCAAAAATATAAATATTTTAATAGTGTGACCCAGGTAACCAAACATTTTAAAATATTTATTCCTCCACAAAATTACTAATTGTTTATGCATATGTGCTCAACTAAATTCCTAGGCAATAAAATCAAAAACCATCACATGACTGGTCTACTTTAATACAAAATTATAAAATTGGCAAATTATATGAAAAGAGCTGAACACACACACACACACACACACACACACACACACACACGCGCACACAGACTGTAGGGACCCCGTTTGGCAGAAGCACTTACGGGGGCAGCATGCAACCTCCAAGCCTGGGTTCTGCTCATCTCTTGCTTGCCTGTGAAAACCTGCCTGGAGCCAACTGTCTTTGATGCTTTGGGCAAAGCCTTGTCACATTCCTGTAGTGATCTGGATGTATATGGTGTGAAACCCTGCATGCCTCAACCCCCAATTCTGTATGTCCCAACCCCCAGAAGGTCCCGTAGAAAAACCCTGGATTACAGCAATAAACCGAGTTATTTCCCTCCTGGAATTGCTCCCAGTCTTGTCTGAGTCCATCTCTTCTTTATTCTGTCTTTCTCTTTCTCTCCTATTCTATCAGGCCTCATTTCCAATTCCTCCCCCTCCCTACCAGGGCTTAGACCATGGCCCAGGGTTCCACGTGCCCTGATCCAGGGAAAAAGAACACCCCGTGGAAGGCAGCACATGTGTGATACATTCCATGCTACAACAAACCCCCATAGAAAGGACCAAGCCTACTGGGCGTGGTGGCACTCGCCTTTAATCCCAACACTTGGGAAGCAGAGGCAGGTAGATCACTGTGAATTCAAGGCCAGCCTGGTCTACAGAGCCAGCTCCAGGCCAGCTGAGACTAAAGGGAGACCCTGTCTCAAAAAAATCCCAAAAATACCAAAAAAAAAAAAAAAAAAAAAAAAAGACTAAGCCAGACTTTGCCTCCAAGAAAACAGTCTGAGGCAAAATGAGATAACTACAATGTGTTTGGAGTAAACTGCTTTTAAGCTTTACTTATTCTTTTTTTTTTCTTATGTATAAATGTGTATGAATGTACTGTCTGCATGCTAGTTTGTGCACCCCTGTCGTGCAATGCGCTGAGGTCAGAAGAGGGTGTCGGATTCCCCTGGAACTGGATTCTCCGGAATTGGGGTTCAGACGGTTCTCGGCTGCCATGTGGGTGCTTGGGATTGAACCAGGGTCCTCTGTACGAGCGGTCGGTGCTCTTAACCGCTAGGCCATCTCTCAGCCCCAAGCTTTACTTATTCTTAACCTGAAGTCCTACTACTTCCTTTGCTGTCCAAACTGTCTGCCAGCACCCAGGAGACAGAGGCATGTGTATACCTTGGTCTGCTTTGGGTGGAGAACTTTGGAGCTTGAGAATTCCGGAGCATGGTAGCTGTGATTCTGTTTCTCTGGTTGGAGACCCATGTGGGCTCTTGCACTTGGGTCAGTCGAGGTGCTGCATGGCTTCTACTGGGGTGCATTATAGAAACTGATACCAGAATGGCCTGGACCAGGCCTGTCTCTCACCTCCAGGGGTGGGAGAGGACAGCCTGGTACTGCCATTGGGCTTTGGGTTTCTGCAGTGTTGTCCCCCTTCCTTCCTCATAGGAATCAAACATACCTCCCTTGGCCTGAACTGCTATCCTGCTGGTTTGGCTGTGTGCTGTGTGCTTGTGCTGTTGTTGTTGGTTTTTTTTATGTATATGAATGTACTGTCTGCATGTAGGTTGGTGCACCTGTGTCATGCAGTGCCACGGAGGTCAGAAGAGGGTGTCAGATTCTTCTGGAACTGGAGTTAAAGACAGCCCTCAGCTGTCATGTGGGTGCTGGGAATCGAACCTGGGTCCTCTGTAAGAGCAGTTGGCGCTCTTAACCACTAGGCCATCTCTCCAGCCCCTCGTTTTATTTTATTTTTTATTTTTATTTCTGTATGTGTAGGGAATGTACTGTCTGCATGCAGGTCTGCGCATCCGTGTCGTGCAATGCCGCAGGTCAGGAGAAGGCGTCGGATTCCCCTGGAACTGGAGTTCTCCTGGAATTGGAGTTTCAGACGGTTCTCAGCCGCCATGTGGGTGCTGGGGATCGAACCCCGGTCCTCTGTAAGAGTGGTCGGTGCTCTTAACCACTAGGCCATCTCTCCAGCTCCAACCTTGCTTGAGTTTTAATCTCTGAAACTTTCTATGTTACTATGAGACAGAGTTAACTTAGAAAAGTGTGGGTGAATCAAACTCATGTAAACTATCTACAGTGTACTTCATGGTTTTGGTATTGTCAAGCTTTGAAGGGTCTTCTTGCCTTATTAAGACTAAATCTTTGGGTGGGCATTGTGGCCCATGCCTTTAATTCCAGCACTCGGGAGGCAGAGGCAAGCCCTTTTGAGTTCAAGGACAGCCTGGCCTACACAGTGAGCTCTAAGACAGCTGAAGGCTACAGGGAGACCTGTCTCAAAAAGACCAAAGGGAAAAAAAGCAGACTAAATCTTGTCACCACATTCTTTTTTTTTTTTTTTTTTTTTTTGGTCTTTTCGAGACAGGGTCTCCCTGTAGCCCCAGCTGGCCTGGAACTCACTCTGTAGACCAGGCTGGCCTTGAACTCACAAAGATCCGCCTGCCTCTGCCTCCCGAGTGCTAGGATTAAAGGCGTGCGCCACCACACCTGGCCATCACCAAATTCTTTACCCTGTCCTTCCTTTAATGGAGTTGCCTGTAACTAAACTTATATGTTATTTTTTTATGTTTTTTAAATTTTATTTTTGTATGTGTATGAATGTACTGTCTGCATGTAGGTTTGTGCACCCGTGTTGTGAAATGCCGCGGGAGTCAGATGAGGGTGTCGGATTCCCCTGGAACTGGAGTTCTCCTGGAATTAGAGTTACAGACGGTTCTCAGCCGCCATGTGGGTGCTGGGGATCGAACCCAGGTCCTCTGCAAGAGCGCTCTTAACCGCTAGGCCATCTCTCCAGCCCCGCATTTTTCTCCTTTCAACAGTCAAGTAACCCCCTCAAAACGAACCTAACACTGGCTGGATTGGCCACTTCCAGACAGCTGTCCTTAGAAGCTCGGCTGGCCTGATTTCCCATTTGTCCCTAGAAACTGTCACCGCATTGACCAGTGGTCTGGGGACACAATTCCACAAGATGTGAGACTTTATTATGAGGAATAACCGCTGGCCTGCCGGCCAAATGAGAGACTTCCGGCCTGACAGGTAGTTTGAAGGCTTCCTTTTCCTCAACTGTCCACAGCCCGGCAAGCGGAGTGACGTCAGGAGCTCCGGAGCTTCTGATTGGCTCCCCGCGGCGCTGCAGGAGGGCCGCTAGGGTAGGTGCGGCACGCTGGGTGGCGGAGGTCTCCGGCCTCGGCAGCCCCCCCGGAGCTCCTCCTGCTGCAGTCGCCGCAGCGGCCGGGCCCAGCGCGGCCTCCAGGGCAGCGCGAGGCCGAGGCGGTGGAGGACGAGGCGCGCCGGGTCTGCGGGGTGCGGGGCGCCGGCCGCGCCGCCCAGCAGCAGGTACTCGGCGCCGGGCCGCAGGCGCAGGCAGCCGCAGGCCAGGTCGGCGTGGGGCACCCAGGCCTCCTGGCCGCCTTTGCGCACGGGCCGAGCGCGCTGCCTGTACACGGCGAGCACGCGCAGCGCCAGCCGCCACCACTCGGAGCCCGCCGCCTCCGCCGCCAGCACCTGAGCGCGCAGAACTGTGGGAGGACAGCGGCAGGGGCTGGGTTACCACGGCGACCGACCCCACGGGCCGGGAGGGCCCGTGGGGCGAGGATGGGCCGCGCGGGGGAGAAGCTGTCTGGTGGGAAGGGGTTGGAGGAGGCAGGCGGGGTCTAGTGCTATGAAGTAGAGGCCATGGACACGGAGGGAAAGTGGCCCAGGTGGCTGCCAGGGAAATGGGAACGGGGGGGGGGGTGGCTGGCTGATGGTTGGAAAGGCCATGGGAAGTGGGTGAAGGTCACCCATGCCCAGGGTCATGTGAAGCAAGGTCCAGGATCGTGGTTGCCAGAGGGGTGTGAGATGGGGCTGTTCCAAGATTGCGATTGGGAAGAGCACGCAAGGTGCTCCAGGGAGGTAGGGTTTCCGGACTGTGCTTAGGAAGGGTGTGTGAAGTTAGGGGTCAGAGTCTGGGTTGGGACGGGTGTGGGAGATAGGGGCCCAAGAAGTTAGGAAGGTTTGGGTGGAGGACTTGGATGATGGCTGGGAATGGTAAGGCTGTGCACCTTCCAGACAAAGGAAGTTAGACAGAAAGGGTTCTGGGAGCCTAAGATATGCTGGCTGGAGCTTTGGGGGTCATGTGACAATTAAAAGTAGGGACATCTGATAGGTAAGGATGAGGACTCAGCAGAAGAAGCAGGTCCTGATTCCAGGGTTGCTGTTGCTTGGCAACAAGGTCTCAGTCACTAAAGTGTCTTGGCTGGCCAGAAGCTGACTGCAGGCCTGTTGCCTCAGCCTTCTGGAAACTGCAGATTACAAGCATGCAGCCTCCGGGCCTAGCTAAGCACAACGGTTAGTGTAGCAGAGTCAGGCCCCAGACAGATGAGTTTTGCCAGGAGAAGGGCACTGGGGGGTGAATTTGGGGACCAGAGGATGAGTTGAATCCTGCAGCCTGAGAACTGAGGTCATGCTGTCATGGGTCAAATGTGCTGTAGGAGAGAGAGATCGGGCAAGACTGGGGGTGCACTCTGGCTAACAAGCTGGGTCTGTGGGGCTAGTACCCCTGTGGAGAGGATGGGGAGAGGCCCCACCTCAAAAGCTTGAGACACTGAAGTCAGTTGATCTTAAAGGGAAGGGGGCCATGGTGGTCCTGTGCAAAGGGGAGTAACTGTCATGGGTCTGCATCCGTTGGCTAGACCTGACTGTCTGAGAGGAGAGCTCATGGGCCTCAGGACTGGTGGCCGCTGTGCTGAGGGCCTTTGAAGGCTCAGATATCTGGGACCTTAGAGGAAAGAGCAGGACGAGACCAGGGCCCTGCCATTCATTGAACTAGGTCCCCCTTCTCCTTCTAGCAATCGGAGATGTCAGGCTGAAGGAGAGCATGAAACTGCAAATGCAAGAAAATGGGGACAAAGAGAGACAAGAAGGTAGGGGATGCCCCTTCCCCACTGTATCCACTGTATCCACTGTTCTCCATCAGATCCTGGCACAGGAAGGGCCCTTTAGGGCCCAGTCCCCCTTCTGATATAAGGCAAGAAAATGGAAGTCTGGGGAAAAGGCAGGTCCCCTTGTCTCCAGCACTTACCGTAATCCTGCTGGCAATACCTCTGAAGGCTCATGTGCACACTGGTGTCCGAGACATTGCAGTACTTTTGACACTGTGGGTCTGGGGAGGGTCGGGCCATCTGCATTGGACCCCTATGGCCTGAACTACAGCCTCTCCCCACACTCCATTTCAACAGACAAGCTAGACTGCCTGCACCCTCAGGAGGGGGCTGGGCACCCTCGGACCCAGTCAGCACATTCCTAACCCCTTTTGCTACCTGGAATGCTTGTCCCAGCCTCTTACCAGAGCGAGAAGCCACAGGGGTGGTAGCAAGGGTGGTCGTTGCCTCTGGAATGCCTGTCAGACCACAGGAGAAAGTAAACTCTTCAGCATCCCCCCCACCACAAGGAATCCAGGCATTTGGACTCCCCAAATGTGAGACTCCCTTGTCCTTCTAAGACCTTCTCCTTCCTCACCAAGAAAAGGAATCCAGAGCACCAGCCTCGTCCTTCCCAGTAGTAAAAAAATACCAACTATAATTTCAGACACAACGTTCACTGAAGTCCAGCCTTTCCCGTCCACTCCCAAGGTCCAGCCACTCCCCTGAGAACTGGACCATCACCTTCCGTCCCAGTTTGGGCCTCAGGGTCATGCGGTATGGGACTCACGCTGACAGGGCATCCTAGGGGAGCGACCCTGCTGGTAGCCAGGGCCACAGCGATTGCATGTCAGGCCCGTGACCCCTAACTTGCAGAAGCACTGCCCGCTGCTCTGGTTACACACGCCTCCTGCTGCTCCAATTGGGTGGCACTGGCAGGCTACGTGTGGAGAGAAACGAGGCGCTTGGCATCAAGAGGTTCCCTGCAGATAGATGCCCACTCCCAGACCCCAGCCCCAGCCCTCCTCCCTCACACCTGGGGTCCAGACCACCTTCTGCACCTCCTAACATGGGATCCTGGCTCCGTGTCTTCTCCCCTTTAGGCTGGCTTCGGGCCACACTCACCCCTGCATGCCTTGGGGCTGGTGATGGGCTGGCTGGGGTCCCTCCAGAAGCCTGGCTGGCAGTAGTGACAGTGGCGCCCAGCTGTGTGGTGGCGGCACCTCTCACACACTCCCCCGCTTCGACCTCCTGACAACCTGAATAGCTCAGAGTTGAATCGGCAGCGTCGAGCATGCTGGTTACAGGAGCAAGCTGAGGACAGGATGATGTTGCATATGGTCATTTAGGCACATCAGGACCTCTGTCCCGCACCCCCAGCTTTCTGCCTGCTCTCAGGAAAGGAAAGAATGTGGGATTTGTGACAAGTGAGACTGCTGTCGGCTCATCTCCAAGAGGTCTTAAGTCTCATTCTAAAGTTTGACATTGCACGGGTCACCAATTAGACTGTGACCCTCCTGAGAGGCTCTGTGAGGTGCTGAGAGAAGATAGGTTGCAAGTTGGGGGAGCCCTGACCTCTGCCACAGACTGTGCCACCACATAGCTCAGCACCCCTGGCCACACGGTGGCATCTCCTGTGTTTACTTTCCGAGGCTCCAAAGAGATGAAGAAAGACGTGCTTCCCCGAGTATAGCACAGAGACTAATGCTAGGCCTCCCAGCGCTCCCATGCTCGGGGCACCAGGCACCAAGTGTTTGTCACACTCATGCGAAGGCTGAGACGCTGCTGCTCTCAGTTGCCCCATTTTACAGATCGGGAAACTGAGATGCGGAGTTAAGTTTGCCTCCCAAGGATCACAGCTGGGAGGGGACCGGAAGCAGGGCCGAGTCTGTGTCCTGGACCAGCCATCTAGGGTGCTGCTACAAGGCCCACAGGACAGTAGCATGTTCCCTGGGAGTTTATCAGGTTCTCAGGCAGGGATTCCCCCATCTCACTGCTGAGCAAGGACACGAGGGAACTTTTACATTTGTTTTTTGGTACGGGGTCTCCTGTAGCCCAGGCTACCTTCAGACTTGCTCTGAATTCATGACCTTCCTGTTTCAATCTTGCAGTTGCTGGGATACAAGCAAGCCCTACCACGCTGGGTTACCTCCTACCAAACACATCCTGGGCTAACTCAGCACCGTCAGGCCCAGAGACAGAAAAGCAGTGGGCCTAGTCATTCTGTGCAGACCTGGGCTCAGGAACAGAGAACTGCACTGGTGGCTCCCAGCAGCCCAGCAGAGGGGTGGAATGGCCGGGGTGGGGGCAGTGTGCGTTCTCGTGACAGAGACCCTCCTTCCACTGAGCCTGTACTGCTCCCCGTCCAGTGAGACACTCTGCCATCTTCCAGGGACCTGGCTGGCTTGAAGTGGCAGTGCCCAGCGGCAGGCTGGGGTCCTTCCTGACCCGCGGTCATGGCTTGGCCTCACCTCTCTTCTGGATTAGCTCTGACAGAGGGGAGGCACTCATGCCACCTCAGCTCTAAACCACTGGAGTTCTGCCATCTCTCATGCAGGTCTCCTGGACCCCTGGTGGGTGTGGCCATCCTCAGGGAATCTGCATTCCTAGTGCCCAGACCCTGTCCACACCCCAGATGAAGCCCATCCCAGCCTCAGGACATGTGAGTCTCCCTGTCGGGCTCTGGGCTGAAGGAAGGCAGAGTACAGGGCCACTGTTGTTCAGAGGCGGCCAGGGAACGTGTGCCCATCTGCATCTGTCTGCTGTGGACTCCCTGCCCACAGGCCTGAAGACACTCAGATCCTCAGCCCAGAGGTAGAAAGGCAGATGGACGGAGTGGACACTGTGGCTGAAGGAAGAGAGGCCTCGGATGGGTGCTGGGGACGGAGACATCTAGGAAGACCTGAGTCTCCGAGAGTAATCTCCCTGTTGTCCCCTGCAGCCTGGCCTTCCTGCATGGGGAGGGGACCATGGCAGGTGTCAGAACTGGTGGGACAGGGCTCTGTAAGTTTCCCTGCAGCCTTAAGGAGGTACTGTCACTGTTCCTACTTTATAGGGAGGAGACCAGGCTCAGGAGAGGTCAAGTCTCCTGGCTGAGGTCTCACAACTGATAAGCAGAGGAACTGGGATTGGGTCAGGCCACGTGCTGAGGCTGCATGTCCTGCAGGTGTCCTGACACCCAGGTGACAGCACCCATCAGGATCTGGGATTGGGTCAGGCTACGTGCTGAGGCTGCACATCCTGCAGGTGTCCTGATACCCAGGTGACAGCACCCATCAGGAACTGGGATTGGGTCAGGCCACGTGCTGAGGCTGCACGTCCTGCAGGTATCCTGACACCCAGGTGACAGCACCTATCAGGATCTGGGATTGGGTCAGGCCACATGCTGAGGCTGCACATCCTGCAGGTGTCCTGACACCCAGGTNGGATTGGGTCAGGCCACATGCTGAGGCTGCACATCCTGCAGGTGTCCTGACACCCAGGTGACAGCACCTATCAGGATCTGGGATTGGGTCAGGCCACGTGCTGATGGCTGCATGTCCTGCAGGTGTCCTGACACCAAGGTGACAGCACCCAACAGGAACTGGGATTGGGTCAGGCCACGTGCTGAGGCTTCACGTCCTGTAGGTGTCCTGACACACACAGGTGACAGCACCCATCAGGAACTGGGCAAGTGGGACTGAAGCTCAGATCTGGGTCCTGTCCCCCCCTGCCGCCGCCCCCCCCCCGCAGCTGTGTGTCCTCATCTCCTCCTCTGGACGGTGAGCTAGCTGAGGGTGCATCAGCACAGACTGTGACTAGATAGTCCCCACATAGTGTTTCCCAGGAGTCAGGAAATGTCTCTGCCTGAGCCTCTGTGCCAGGCCAGCTCCTGTGTTCTGCTCTGCCCAGGACTGTCACTGATGTCACGTGGTTACCTGCAGTGGTGTTAGGAGAGCCCAGAGCCCCTGACGGCAGGTGGGGAGCTGCTCACGTGTGCACGTGTGCGGCTGACACTCGACGCAAATAGGAGGAGAATGGACCAGGTCCAAGGACAAGTGGTTCTGGGAGGGGGAGCACTCTACATTGCAACGAGTGGCCAACTGGGTTGTTCCGGGGTCCAAGTGGTTCTGGGAGGGGGGAGAGCATTCTACATTGCAACGAGTGGCCAACTGGGCTGTTCCGGGGTCCAGGTGGTGATGGGGTTTTGGGGAGGGCCCCAGGACTTACGCAGGCATGGGTGAGGGTTCCAGGGTGTGGCTGGCCTCCAGGGCTGGTCTTGATGGGATGGTCGGCAGCTCTCACACCCCGGACCAGTGGTGTTGTGGCTGCAGTGGCAGCGAGGGGGCCAGGCCCGAGCAGCGCAGCGGGCAGCGTGGCCGTGGCACTGGCAGCGGCCTCTCACCACGGTGGCCGCCAGCCCTGCCTGGCCCCCAAACTCCACACGCAGGTGGCTGGCCACCAACCAGGCCTTGGGGCCTGCTGGGGAATGAAAGGTTACCCTCTCAGGGACCTCCAGGGCCCCAGGCCAGGCAGGTCTTTGCCACAGTGGCCTCCAGGGGCCTCCGACGGCCCAGGCAGCAGAAAGGATCAGGGCTGGGGGCCCCGGAGTGCACAAGCGCAGGGTGACAGATGTCACGAGGAAGGGGCCACCCAGGTCCACAGTCAGACTGCCATTGCAGGTGGGGCCAAGGTTAGCTGCAGGAAGCTCACAGGCCTGAGAGCAGGGGGCTGTCAGCCTCCCAGCCAGCCGGGTCACCGGTGGGAGGCAGAAGTGAGGGTGCCCTCCTGCATCGTAGCATGGGTCCGAGACGGCTTGGCTCAGGAGGAGCAAGAGAGCGAGGGCAGTGGGCATGGGCAGAGCAGAGCCAGCACCTGCAGAAGAGGTGGCGCGGGGGCCACAGTGAGCCCCCACTCTGCCGCCAAGGCTCTCTGGAGACTGCATTCCACTCCAGTCTTGCTCAAGCCCCCACCCCGGCTGCTTCGAAGCGAGGAAAATAGTTCCATCTGGGGAGAATTACTGTTTACATAGCCCAGAGGGGAAGGAACGCAAGCAAAATCGGGAATTTGGCCTGAACTAATCCAGAGCTTAACACCCCAGAGTTCTCCCTCAGTGTCTAGAGGGCAGGGGCCCTGGGGAGGGGAGGGGGGGAGATGAGGGACCAGTGCACCAACAGATGGGAAACCTAGAGAGGTCAAGGGAGACAAGGGGGGGCATGGCTGAGGAAAGGCACAGGCAGGGAGAGACAGAGAACAGCAGCAGCCAGCAGGCCTTGGGCAAAGGCAGAGGGTCAGAGAGGTGGGGCAGAGGCTGGAAGATGAGACCAGGGAGGGAGGGAGGGAGGGAGGAGGGAAGGAAGGGATCAGATGGGACGGGAGGGGAGGGAGGGAAAGAAGGATGGACAGACAGATGGATGTATGGCAACACAGCTGGGAGATCCTGGCACTCAGAGGGACAAGCATGNAGGGAAGGAAGGGGAGGGGAAGGAAGGAAGGGATCAGATGGGACGGGAGGGGAGGGAAGGAAAGAAGGATGGACAGACAGATGGATGTATGGCAACACAGCTGGGAGATCCTGGCACTCAGAGGGACAAGCATGTGGCTCAGACACCCAGGAGAGCCAGAGGACAGCGTGAGGCCTGCATCCCAGCAGCAGGGGAGAGGGCGAGCTGGCGGTACCCAGCTGGGATCAGAGTAGAGGCCATTCCCACGAGGGACCCTAACCTTGTTCTCCACACCCAGAGCACGGAGAGGGATCATCTTCAAACAGCCCCAGCCTCTCTGCCACCCACCCCAATCCTCCATCTTTAACCCCCCCCCCAAGGGACAGAGCCTGAGAACAGACCTGAGCTAGGGATAGTGTGTGGGGTCTGGGCGCCAACATCCCCTGGAGTTGGAGAACAGAACCCCTACAGCCCTGGGAAGGCTGTAGCCATGCCTCCTTTAGGGGTCTAAGAGTTGGGACCACTCAGTTGAATTTAACTTTCGGGTTACCAGCCCCACCTGCTACTCTCAGCCTCAGACCTGGGATTCCTATCTCTTTCCCCTTGGAGCTCAGGCCTCCCTCAGAGTAGGTGGGGAAGCAATGTGGGGTTTGGGTAATAAAGCAGGAGATGGCAGAAAGCAGGAGGTAGCAGGAAGTGTGTGCCAGATGCCAGGACAGCAGCAGAGACCGGAAGGCCAGAGCCAGGACACAGAAGGAGCCAGAAGACCAGGCCCTCAACTACCCCACTCAGAACCGAGGACTTGGGCCTTTCTGAGCCCTGGCCTGGGCTGTCACCTGTGAATCTGGGTCTGGGTTGAGGCCCACACAGCCCCGTGTCCACTGCTATTGCACATGCACAGTGTCTCCCGGCCCAGGCCACAGGCCTGGTTCCCACCCCAGGGGCCTGGCACGGTTGTGCAACATAAGGCAGTGTAGGCTGGCTGTTAAGCCCCAGGCCCTCAGGGAAGCCCATGCTTATTGGTAAGTAATTCTGGGGTCCCACCTTCTGGCCCTTAAGATCTTGAGGGGTCAAGCTGAAAGTTGTCTGCGTTCTAGAGGAAGGGCAGGAACTGGCCTCAGCGATCTGGGCTCACAGCTGCTCTGCCTCTCAGCAACAGGTCCTGTAGGCCCACAGTCGGCCTTGCTGAGTAGATGGGATCTATCGGGGACCCAGGCTTGATTCCCCACCTTTGGCATGCACCCCCCACCTGGCCTTTAGGCCGCAGGGATCAGTCAAACCTGCCTCCAAGAGAAGAGTGTCCCGGAGTCGGTTTTCCCCGGCTCCTCCACAGGAGCAACGCTGCGATGGGCTGTCCCAGGAGTGACGAGTGGCTGTTCTCAGGCCCGGGCTAGTGGGGGTTCTGCGCGGGAGCTCAAAGCAGAGCCCGGAGAATCCAACACCACTGCCCACCCACCCCTGTCCCAGCCCACCCCTGCCCCAGCCCCTCGCCAACAGCAGCCACTCTGTCTTGCAGGGACCCCTGCCAGTCACCCCACCAGAGACTGGGTGGGACCGGAGCACTGTCGCCCCCAGCAGGCCTGCAGCCTGGTGGCCTGGAGCAAGCTGGCCTAGGAGGCTCCACGCAGGTAGGAAAGAGCTGCAGACAGGCCTGGAGCTGGCCCTGTCCACGCGGCAGAGCCCCTCCGACCCCATGTGCCGTGGAGCGATGGGTGGGATGTGCATGTCGGGAGTTCAGCTTGCTAGTCCCTGCCCCTGCTGCCTCCCAGCCAGCCTTCCCAGTCCCTCTGGAACCTCCTGACACTTAGGTGCACTGAGCATTAAGGTCCATTGGTTTCAACCCCTAAAATTGTTCTCGGAAGGCTCCGAGCAGCACAGGAAGACCCGGAGAGCAGAGCTGCCCCTAAGGGTGGGGGGACAGTGCAGCATACGGAACCCCTCTGTCTAGACAATCACGGGGGACGATGACACGTGTCAAAAGCTCCCCCACAGCTGCTGTCCCCAAGGACTTGAAGCTTTTGGCCTGAAATGTTCATGCAACGGTTGGTCGTGTCCTCGGAGCCATTGTGGCTTCCCTCTGAGCGAGGCAGGGCATGTGCAGTGTGGCCTTGAGCACTCTCCCATTCGCTATCACCCACTGTGACCTGGTATGGAAGTGGCCCAAGAGGAGACCCAAGACACGATGCCCTGCGGTGGGAAATGCCTCCGTGCAGGCACCAGGTGACCCTTGAGGCCAGGGATCGGGTAGGAGAAGGGACAGCAGAGAGAGCCGAGAGTTAGAAGGAGGCTTGTGCTCCAGGAGAAGGGGCTGCGGCCACAGACCCCACAGCAGAGAGCCACGTCCTGGACAAGGATCTGTGCTAGTAGGGGACCCATAGTACTGGGGTCCACACGTCCTGGACAAGGCAGGTGTCCCTATAGGGGACCCACGGCACTGGGGTCCACATGTCCTGGACCTGGCAGGTGTCCCAGTAGGGGATCCACGGCACTGGGGTCCACACGTCCTGGACAAGGAGCTGTGCTAGTAGGGGACCCACGGCACTAGGATCCACACGTCCTGGACAAGGCAGGTGTCCCTGTAGGGGACCCAAGGCACTGGGGTCCACACGTCCTGGACAAGGCATGTGTCCCAGTAGGGGACCCAGGGCACTGGGGTCCACGCGTCCTGGACAAGGAGCTGTGCTAGTAGGGGACCCACGGCACTAGGATCCACACGTCCTGGACAAGGCAGGTGTCCCTGTAGGGGACCCAAGGCACTGGGGTCCACACGTCCTGGACAAGGCATGTGTCCCAGTAGGGGACCCAGGGCACTGGGGTCCACGCGTCCTGGACAAGGAGCTGTGCTAGTAGGGGACCCACGGCACTAGGATCCACACGTCCTGGACAAGGCAGGTGTCCCTGTAGGGGACCCACGGCACTGGGGTCCACACGTCCTGGACAAGGCAGGTGTCCCAGTAGGGGACCCACGGCACTGGGGTCCACACGTCCTGGACAAGGCAGGTGTCCCAGTAGGGGACCCACGGCACTGGGGTCCACACGTCCTGGACAAGGCAGGTGTCCCAGTAGGGGACCCACGGCACTGGGGTCCACACGTCCTGGACAAGGCAGGTGTCCCAGTAGGGGACCCACGGCACTGGGGTCCACACGTCCTGGACAAGGCAGGTGTCCCAGTAGGGGACCCACGGCACTGGGGTCCACACGTCCTGGACAAGGCAGGTGTCCCAGTAGGGGACCCACGGCACTGGGGTCCACACGTCCTGGACAAGGCAGGTGTCCCAGTAGGGGACCCACGGCACTGGGGTCCACACGTCCTGGACAAGGCAGGTGTCCCTGTAGGGGACCCACGGCACTGGGGTCCACACGTCCTGGACAAGGCAGGTGTCCCAGTAGGGGACCCACGGCACTGGGGTCCACACGTCCTGGACAAGGCAGGTGTCCCAGTAGGGGACCCATGGTACTGTGGTCCACACGTCCCTCCAGGGCTGCCCTGTGCCCTGTGACATAAGACTGAGCAAGCTGGGTGCCCAGCCCTGCCAGGACGCCTTCTACACAAAGGCAAAGCTTGGTCTGCTGTGTAGACTGTTAGGTGTCATGTCCTTTGGAGCAGGGACAGGTGTGGTAGCTTCAGAAGAATGGCAAGGAGACGGGCAGGGCCTTGCCCTGGCTGTCAGAGGACATTCCAAGGTTTGCATCTGCTCTGGGGACTCCTCGTCCAGCATGGTCAAGATCTGTCCTCAGAGGGACCTTCCTTCTTCACTTTGTTTTTGGTAGTCCAAGCTGGTAAGACACTTAGCACCCTGAAGACATGCAGCATAGGGTGAATGGGGAAAGGGGCTGGCAGGGTTCGGGGACAGACAGACCAAGCCCGTAAGGCAGTAACCTGTTGCCCGGTTGGAGGATGGCAGGGAGTGCTCCCTAAGTAGAGGGACTTCACCCTCAGACCTGGTCGAGGGAGAGCTCAGGCCTGCGTCCACCTCAGTGATTCAGGTGGAGGAAAGGATCCGGGTAGCGCAGCCTCCAGTTGGTTTGCTCCATGGATCTTCCAGTTGTTGAGGTTGAGCATCCTTAAGGGGGCGCTCTCGAGACAGCAGCGTTAAGATGGGCCTTACTGTGCACCTGCTGAGAACCCCAAGATGGCAGCGGCAGAACCTCTGCTCAGAGCAGTCTGTGCTCACCCTGGGCGCTCCCAATACTGCACCCTAGATCTGAGGACCACCCCCACCGGGTGCCCAGGATTGAACTCCCTGCTCTGCTGGCTGGGATCTGCCTGTGAATTCTACTTCTCCCAGGATAGGAGCCTGAGTTGGGTGGACATGAGAGGTGGATTGGGATGAGAATGAGGCTCAAGTAGAGCTGTGGGGCTCTGGGGAAACTAGAGCAGCAAAGCCAGCCTGTTTCTAGGTGAACCAGGGACAGGGCTGTGTCCTCGTTAGAGCTGCCCACCCTGCTGGGATCCGTGGGAGACACCACGCATTCAAGAGGGGCCGCGAATGTTCAGATGTCCAAAGGAAGGGTGCCAGGGGTACAGAGGAAGAGCTGGGGTAGTGCGCAGGACCCCGAGGCCTGTGCAGAGAGATCAGGACACAGCAGAGTGGCGCGAGAAGACTTTTGGGAGCCCTGGGAGAGCTCAGACCTGACTGCATAAGGAACTCAGAGAAAGGAAGAGGTTTTCCATCCTGTCCCTCAGGTGGGAGCTGTGGCTGCCAGAGGCAGTCAGACTCACTGGAGCCAAGATAGGACTTACAGGTTAAACATGTTGTCTCCTTAGTGAGGGCAAACTGCGTGCAAACACACACACACAGACACACTCACACACCAGACAGTCACAGGAAGGCAAGGTGAGTGAAGAAATGGAACTCTCAGTGGTTACTGAAACTAGTCACCATGCTTGATCTGTCAAGGGCAGATAAATGCGCATGGGAAATGAAGTCTCCACACAGAAAGTTGGGTCACGGTGGTGTCATCTAAGGCAGAGCAGAAGCAACCTAAAGTACAGCAGCGGGGGCAGCAATGAGCGTGGCTTAGCTTCCCGCCCAGCAGACTGCTGTGACGACACAGCTGCAGCGTGAGCAGCTTACATGCCTCTACACGTACATGCACATCAGTAAGTCACACACAGATCAGCTCAGCTGGAGTAGGCAGCAGGCTGGGAGATGGGGCAGTGCTGGAGGTGTAGGGTCTTTTGGATGAGCAGGTGTTTGAAAGTGATGTCAGTTTATCAGCTCTGAGCACACTGAAACCACAACGCTGAGCACTGACATGGGTATATTCTCAGGTGCCCAAATCCATGCTTGTTACAGACTTGCATATAAAGGCCAAAGCTATACACTCTGGCTGGAATCATAGAGTGTTCTAGAGGCAGGCAGTGGGCCCTGCCCATTCCCTGAACCCTGGCATCACTGCCTTCTTTGACTGTTAACTGCAGCTGCAGGTCTCCCCGAGTCTGGGGATTCAGGAACTCTGGACAGCGTGGATCTGTGACACCAAAGGCAGCAAGAGGACACAGATTAGCATCATGGGTGCTGTGGCCACTCTCATTGGCAGAAGAGGAAACTGAGGCACAGTTTCAGGCCTGCCCATCAGTAGCTTTACTGGCTGAGCCATCTTGCTGGCCTGAGCACTGTAATTCTGACAGTGGATCTGGTAAAGGAGACGGCTGAGTGACGGAAACTTGCAGCAGCATAGACAGCTCAGCACACGGCTCGGGACGACCCACCAGAAGGGAGGGGAGAGGGGGAAGACAGCAGGAGCACGAAAACATTTTAAATGTATAATTGTTTACTTCTGGAACTTTCCGTTTAATATTTCCAAACCATGCTACCTTTGGAAACCCAAACATTATAAGGTGAAACTATGGATGAAGAGGACTACTGTGTGACATGTAATTCTCATGTAACACAGAGGTAGCTTCTGTCAGGACCATACAAATGACTGTGACCACAGCTAAGATAGTGCTGACTGTAGCCATTGCAGTGCTTAGACCTAATCATTCTCATTTTGAGGTGAGAAAAAGATTCAGAGAGTCAGGGACATAAGTCAGAGGTGGCCTATGGGAGGTGAGGCTGGCCTCAGAGTGACACAGAAAGGCTCCCTGGGTGGCTCTGTCCTTAGCCCTCCACTGTTTGCTCAGCAGACAGTTACATGGAGTGGGCGAGGCACTCGGCCCCTCCAGCCTCCCCCCTTACTCTGTGTTCTCGGCCCTCCACCGTGTGCTCAGCAGACAGTTACATGGACTGGGCGAGGCACTCGGCCCCTCCAACCTCCCCCTTTACTCTGTGTTCTCAGCCCTGCACCATGTGCTCAGCAGACAGTTAGATGGACTGGGCGAGGCCCTCGGCCCCTCCAGCCTCCCTCCTTACTCTGTGTTCTTTCTCCCACAGCTGTCCAGGCACCCAGGGCCCTCTGTCCACCCCTCTCCACCTTGTACTTGCTTTTTGTGATCTTTGTGGTGTCTACCATCTTCCATTGCCACCGACGCCTGGCTCTGGTGCCTGCCCCCTGGGCCTCCTCGGCCCTTGTGGTCCTGGCTCCCAGACACCTGCCCCAAGAGGGCATGTTCACCATCAACGCCAATGGCCGCCTGGGGAACCAGATGGGCCAGTATGCCACACTGTTCGCGCTGGCCAGGATGAACGGGCGGCCGGCCTTCATCCCCCAACAGATGCACAGCACGCTGGCGCCCATCTTCAGGATCAGCCTCCCCGTGCTGCACAGCTCCACCGCCAGCCAGATCCCCTGGCACAACTACCATCTCAACGACTGGATGGAGGAGCGCTACCGTCATATCCCAGGACGCTTCGTGCGCCTCACAGGGTACCCGTGCTCCTGGACCTTCTACCACCACCTGCGCAACGACATCCTGCAGGAGTTCAGCCTGCACGACCATGTGCGCGAGGAGGCCCAGGCTTTCCTGCGCGGCCTGCGGGTCCATGGGAGGCAGCCCCGCACCTTCGTGGGGGTCCACGTGCGCCGTGGGGACTATGTGCACGTCATGCCCAATGTCTGGAAGGGTGTGGTGGCCGACCAAGGGTACCTGCAGCAGGCCCTGGATAGGTTCCGGGCTCGCTACCCATCCCCAGTCTTTGTGGTCACCAGTGATGACATGGCCTGGTGCTGGAAGAACATCAACGCCTCCCTGGGGGATGTGGCATTTGCTGGCAATGGTCTGCAAGGCTCCCCTGCCAAGGACTTTGCGCTGCTCCTGCAGTGCAACCACACTGTCATCACTGTGGGCACCTTTGGGATCTGGGCCGCCTACCTGGCAGGTGGGGACACCATCTACCTGGCCAACTTCACCCAGCCCAACTCCCCATTCAACATGGTTTTTAAGCCCCAGGCTGCCTTCTTGCCTGAATGGGTGGGCATCGCTGCTGACCTGGGACAGGAACAGTCAAGGGGCCTCTAGCCCTGTGTACAGATCCCTCCTCTAGCCCTGTGTACAGATCCCTCCTGTGGCCCTGATTACAGATCCCTCCTCTGGCCCTGTGTACAGATCCCTCCTCTGGCCCTGTGTACAGATCCCTCCCCTGACCTTGTGTACAGATCCCTCCTCTGGCCCTGTGTACAGATACCTCCCCTGACCCTGTGTACAGATCCCTCCCCTGACCCTGTGTACAGATCCCTCCCCTGACCCTGTGTACAGATCCCTCCCCTGACCCTGTGTACAGATCCCTCCCCTGGCCCCGTGTACAGATCCCTCCCCTGGCCCCGTGTACAGATCCCTTCTCTGGTCTCGTGTACAGATCCCTCCTTGGGTCCTGTGTACAGATCCCTCCTCTGGTCCCATGTACAAATCCCTCCTCTGGTCCCTTGTACAGAGCCCTCCTCTGGCTATGTGTACAGATCCCTCCTCTGGTCACGTGTACAGATTCCTCCTCTGGTCCTGTGTACAGATCCCTCCTCTGGTCTTGTGTACAGATCCCTCCTCTGGTCCTGTGTACAGATCCCTCCTCTGGTCTTGTGTACAGATCCCTCCTCTGGGCCCTTGTACAGATCCCTCCTCTGGCTCTGTGTACAGATCCCTCCTCTGGTCATGTATACAGATTCCTCCTCTGGCCCTGGGTACAGATCCCTCCTCTGGCCTCGTGTACAGATCCCTCCTCTGGCCTCGTGTACAGATCCCTCCGCTGGCCGCATGTACAGATCCCTCCTCTGGTCCTGTGCACAGATCCCTCCTCTGGTCCTGTGTACAAATCCCTTCTCTGGTCCCTTGTACAGACCCCTCCCCTGGCCCTGTGTACATATCCGTCCTCTGGCCCTGTGTATAGATCCCTCCTCTGGCCCTGTGTACAGACCCCTCCCCTGGCCCTGTGTACAGATCCCTCCCCTGGCCCTGTGTACAGATCCCTCCCCTGGCCCTGTGTACAGATCCCTCCCCTGGCCCTGTGTACATATCCATCCTCTGGCCCTGTGTACAGATCCCTCCCCTGGCCCTGTGTACAGACCCCTCCCCTGGCCCTGTGTACAGACCCCTCCCCTGGCCCTATGTACAGATCCCTCCCCTGGCCCTGTGTACAGACCCCTCCCCTGGCCCTGTGTACAGATCCCTCCTCTGGCCCTGTGTACAGATCCCTCCCCTGGCCCTATGTACCAATCCCTCCCCTGGCCCTGTGTACAGACCCCTCCCCTGGCCCTTGTACACATCCCTCCTCATTTCCTTCACTGAAATCTCCACCCCTTGCCTGCTGCTGTTCACCTTTCATCCCTGTGAGATGTCTCCTCAGGACGTCCAGCCTCTCTCCACTTAGTAGATGGAACCCCGTGTGAGCCCACCTCCCAAGTCCCTACCCACTCTACTCCCCATTTCTTGTCCCCTCCCCTGCAATGCTGCATGTCCTTTCCAAGTCACTGGGCTGTGTCTGCCCAGATCCCTTTCTGTCCTCATTGTCCTTTGTGAAGTTCTTGATGTGGTTTCTGGGGACAGAGATGGGGCTTTCTGCCTGCTGTAGCGGGACAGTCTTCTTAAAGTGCCAGTCATGAGCTGCCCTCCCAGTCTGGGGTTGGGCACTGGGTGGGGCCAACCTGTATTGTGAGGCACCTGTTTGATCCCTGCCCATGCGTCCACTCAGCTTGGGATGGGGCCGGCTCCTGGCACAGAGCCAGTGCTGGGCCTGTAGGGACTGCTTCAGGTCCTCACAGTACTGTGGCCATGCCAAGGCTGATGGCTCCCACCAGGGGAACAATGGTAGCTGGGCTCCTTCAGAGACTGAAGAGTTGTATCCTTCAGCTTCCAGCCTTGGGAGTCAGCCCTCCAGGCACATCCTGTAGATTAGAGCAGCCTGACCTCCCAAGTCTGAGCAGGGTTGGCTTGTGGAGGGGAGGGTCCTGGGGCCAATGGATCAGTATGACAGAGCTGCCACAGGCTGGGCAGTCTAGAAGACAGCACCAGCCCCAGGACCTAACGGTGCTGCGGTAGAGCATCTGACCTCACCAGAAAGCACTTGTCCCAGAATCGGGGAGGACCGCAGGGAGAGGCGGGCAGGTCTGCTTCTGCCTGTGCCTGATGGGGGGGTCTGTTCCCAGGGCCTGATGGGGGGTCTGTTCCCAGGGCCTGATGGAGGGTCTGTTCCCAGGGCCCACACGGCAGGTCTGCTTCTACCTGTGCCTGATGGAGGGTCTGTTCCCAGGGCCCACACGGCCATCTTCCCTGTGTCTGCTCAGATGATCTCTCCTCCCCTTCCCTTTGTATTTCAGTTTATGTTTTGTTTTGAGATGGGGTTCACTTTGCGACCCAGATGGTCCTGGAACTCACTCATCCCATCTGGCCTTGAAGGCAAGGAGACCCGCTGCCTGAGTCTCCTGAGAACCAGGACTAGGTACGAGCCATCACGTCAGCGTTTCCTTTCTTTTTTTTTTTTTTTTTCATACCCGTGAAGGGGAATTTTTTTGGTATTTTCGAGACAGGGTCTCCCTTTAATCCCAGCTGGCCTGGAGGTCTCTATGTTGACCAGGCTGGCCTTGAACTCACAGAGATCTTCCTGCCCCTGCCTCCCGAGTGCTAGGATTAAAGGCCTGTGCCACCCCAGCTTCCACGTTTCCTCTTTAGGGACTCTGTGCTTTCCTGCATCCTGTGACCTTGTTTTAAATTGCATCTGCAAAGCTCTTGTCCCCACACAGTCACATTGTACAGTGCAGGTGGGGAACCTAGATCCTTCCATGGAGAACCAACTAGCGCACAGCGCTGGTTTCTCAGCACTGAGGCCTGTGGCCAGGCCTCCCCTAATCACATTACTTCTAAGTCCTCCTTCCCAGAGTCTCCCTATGAGAGGGTCCTTAGGGAGGCAGTGTCTCTGCTAACCTTTGACCCCTGTGCTGGATGCTTCCTCACCCACCTGCCTCTCCAGCTTCCTTCACTCCTGGTCTGCAGCCTCTGGCTTCCTGTCGCGTTGGGTTGGGTCAGTGGGGCCCAGTCCATACTTGGAAACAAAGAGTCGATTTGGCATGTTTATCCTGCCAGGGACAGTGCAAGTCCCTGCGGTCAGCGGCCCTGGGGAGCTGCAGGGCATCTTCAACTACCTGTCACCGTCATTTCACGTTGCCCTGTGAGTGTTCTGTGTCCCCCCTAAGCCCACCAGCACTTTGCTATTGTCTAAAAGGAATTTGCTAGAAATAGTGGCGGCTTGCTGTAGTAATCCAGTGTTCGGGATGCTGAGGCAAGAGCTTGGTTTCACATGTGAGGCTGCTCTGGGCTGCACAGTGAGATTGTCTCCAGAAGAAGAAGAGGAGGAGGGGATGGGGAGGAGAGAAGTCAGTTCCTGGTTGGTATTTCCCTCACTTCCTTGCCAGTGCGGTGGGTAAGACCACGAGCCACAGAAATAACATGGACAGGGGCAGACCCAGCACACTCACCCTGGTGACAAAGCCTCTGAGCCACCAAAGCACTGGGCTGGGACCTGGTTGCTGTTCTCTGCCCAGGTCATTCCATCAGAGATGACATGGGCACAGCTGGTGAGGCCCACTACCCCCAGAAGCCCCCAGGAGTTGCTATGTAATGGGAGCCCTGCAGCCCCTGCTCTGTGTGCACTCGGCTTTGCTCAGACAAGGCAACTAAGAGCCTTTACTTCACAAAAGCGCAAGCAGGAGCTGGCACACCGCCAACCACAATTTATGTCACCTTCAGTAAATGTTTGCCCAGCCCCTGAGTGGAAGATGACTGTCCAGCAAGCGGAGGAGGAGAGCCCAGGCAGGCACTTCTAGGCTCAGTCCATAATGTCCCCCAAACTCCTGTGCTGACACCCTTACTAGTGAACAGTCACAGGTCACTCGTGTGTTTACTCACTAGGTCTAGTGACCCAGACAGGATCAGGAAGTAAACACCAACTTGTAAGAATCACGTTCTACAAACCTGAGTCCCTGTTTGCCTTACCGCACCCCAACACACTGGCCCCAGGCAAGGAAACCAGCTTAGTCCAAGTCAGTGAACGATGGCCACCAAGCAAGAGGAGCTTTGTGGGGCTTAGCCTACGGGGAGGGTAGGTCTGCCGCATGCTGGGCTGGCCGAGGTCCTGGGTTCCATCCTTAGCCTACGGGGAGGGTAGGTCTGCCGCGTGCTGGGCTCACAGAGGTCCTACCGGGAGGGTAGGTCTGCCGAGTGCTGGGCTGGTCGAGGTCCTGGGTTTCATCCTTAGCCTAAGGGGAGGGTAGGTCTGCGGAGTGCTGGGCTCGCAGAGTTCCTACGGGGAGGGTAGGTCTGCCAAGAGCTGGGCTAGCAGAGGTCCTGGGTTCCATCCTTAGCCTACGGGGAGGGCAGGTCTGCCGAGTGCTGGGCTGGCAGAGGTCCTGGGTTCCATCCTTAGCCTACAGGGAGGGTAGGTCTGCCAAGTGCTGGGCTCGCAGAGGTCCCACGGGGAGGGTAGGTCTGCCGAGTGCTGGGCTGGCAGAGGCCCTGGGTTCCATCCTTAGCCTACAGGGAGGGTAGGTCTGCCAAGTGCTGGGCTCGCAGAGGTCCCACGGGGAGGGTAGGTCTGCCGAGTGCTGGGCTGGCAGAGGCCCTGGGTTCCATCCTTAGCCTACAGGGAGGGTAGGTCTGCCGAGTGCTGGGCTCGCAGAGCAAGAGCTGGGTTTCATCCTTAGCAACATAACACACCTGAAAAGCTAATTTCCTGTTGTTCTTGGCTGGAACCTATATTCCACGGGATTGGAAATTGAATCACATGCAGAGAACATTGGGGTAAGTCAGGAACCGTGTGACCTTTGCTGCCCTGGGGCTGCCAGAGCTTGTCAGGGTCAACCAGAAGGGACCTGAGAACCTTTCTACTTATCTGTGGTGGCTTCAACCTTTGGGCCCAAGGAGCTCAGGAACAGGTGCTTTCAGGAAGAAACAGTTGTCTGCCTGTGTGTGGGTGGGCCTGAGGTAAACCCAATCCAGGTGGAGGCCCAACTGCCAGCTCATTCCAAGTGTGGAGTGCAGTAGGAAGTGGGGTTATAGCTGAGCAGCCTTCTCCACCCCCCTCATCTTGGCCAGAAGAGCCCAGGTTGTAGGCTTTGACCCCAGCAGGCTGCGCCACGTAGTTCAGTACACAGACTCTGCCTACCAGCTGTGCTTCCAGCAGCATCCTTATGGCTCTGTGTTTCTGGGCAAAGGACTGTGTTTCTGAGCATGAAACCGGCCCAGCCAGAGAGACATATATTAGATGAAATGTCTGGTGGAGGCAGATCTATAGAGACAGCAGGTCTGTCGGTGCCAGGGCCGAAGATCACATCGGAAGGAGTTGCCTTGTGGGTACAGGGTTGTGTAAGATAAGAGAGTTCTAGAGATCGCACCATAAGGCCAATCAGCCAACTGCACACTTAAAAGTGCCCAGAAACCAAACCTGGTGGAACACACCTGTAATCTCAGCAATTGTCAGGATAAGGCAGGAGGATTGGTGAGACTGCCAAGGCCAGCCTGGGCTAAAAGTGAGACCCTTGGGCTGGGGAGAGGGCTCGTGGGTCCAGGTGCCTGCTGCCAGTCTGGCGACCTGAGTTCAGTCCCCAGGGCCCACATGGCAGAAGAGATCTGAGCTCTGTGAGCTGTCCTCTGACCTTCACATGTGTCCCGTGGCACATGCGTACCCCTCCATATACATGTAAACACACACACACAGTATCAAGAAGAAAAAAGTGGCTAAGACAGCAACTTTTATGGTGTTATGTTTTGTTTCTGTTGCAACAATCAGAAAATACAGACTGGATTCAAAGTTCCAAAGCTGCCTCTGCTGCTCTCTGTGCCTTAAAGCAAGTGTTCACTCTCTGTGGGTCTCAGGCTCCTCTGTTTACTACGGATACGACAACAGTGGCTTCTGGAATGGGGTGAAGCAGCCCATAAGTGGGCTGCACTGGCTGGTGGACATGCTGTCCTGGGGGACCCAACTGCTGTAAATGTTAAGGAGTCTCACCCTAGAATTCCACAGGCACACTGAGCAGAGGGACATGTGGTCCCAATTGACCAACCTGGGTTTTAGCTGCCCTGTGCAGTCTGTCACCTTCTCTCTGTGACGTTCACCTTCCCATTAGACTTTCCTGCCTTGGTTCCCAGAGAGGGCGGAGGCAGCGTGGGTGCCTCGTGTGCTAAGGACCTTGTCTGAAGCTTCCAGGCTATAGTCCCCACTGTGGGCCAGGCTGCCCTGGTGGGCCCAGCACTGGTTGGTGAGACCCTGACTGTGGAGATGTGGAGCCTAGGACCTCTCAGCTGAAAGCTCGCCCCCAAATCTGGTACTTCTTCCCCACTGTAGTTCTGGAGCTGGCTGGTGTGGAGCACGAAGGGAGGGGGGGAGGGCTGTGCTAGGAGGAAGGAGAGCTTGGGACGTCCTGGAGGCTTTGAGAGCACACGAAGAATCCTGGGGGGCATAGGAGCATGAAGAAGAGAGGATGGGGGCACAGGACACCTGTGAGCAGCAGGGTTAGGGTCCAGGTGGGAAATGAGGCTGGGAAGGCAGTGTGACACCTGGGATAGGTCACCTGGTACAAGATGCACTCTATGAGCAGCAGGGTTAGGGTCCAGGTGGGAAATGAGGCTGGGAAGGCAGTGTGACATCTGGGATAGGTCACCTGGTACAAGATGCACTCTATCTCCCAGTTTGTTTCCTTGAGATAATAGGGATGGAGAGATGGCTCAGTGCTTAAGAGTATTGGCTGTTCTTGCAGAGGACCCAGGTTCATTTCCCAGCACCCACATGGTGGCTAACAACTGTCTGAAACTCCATATCCAAGAGGCTCTGATGCTGTCTTCTGTCCTTCTTGGACATTGCAAGACACGTTATAAAATTTTTTACCTTAAAAAGTGCTAAGTCCACATAGTGAGTTCCAGGTTAACTAGCTACAGCTACAGGGAATTCCCGTTTCAAGTGCCCCCCCCCAGTAAAGTGCTAAGTACAATAGTTTTAGAAGGCTCGCCATATGATAGCACAAGTCTGAGTTGCACTCCCGTGCAAAGTCACATCACCTGCGCTTACAGGTGAAGTGGCTCTGTTGCTGCAGCTTGCAGAGCAGAACAGTCAAGTGTTGGAGAGCACTGCCCTGTTTGTATCTTCTCTATACTCTGTAACAAGGCACATTTTGTTGCAAATATTTCCCAAGCCTCTGCAGATCATGTCCTTTGATCTGCCTACCTAGTGTTCCTGAATACCTGCTTTTTTTTTTCAAAGCCAATTTTTTATTGAAGTTCTGTGCATTTCATACAAAATTACAAGTCAAATCTAGACCCTGACCCCCTCCCTGCCCCCCCACCAGAGGTCATGCATTCTGCCAAACATGTCTTTCATCTTTTTCTCAGTCTTCCTCAAAATTCTCGATGCAGAAGTTTACTGTTTCAAGCAGAAGTTCACCATTTCAGTCAGTTCTTTGACGCAGTCTTTCTGTTGTTGTTCCTTCCCATATGCATCATTCTAAAATATGCACATGTGCATGCCACATATATCATAGATTTTAGCATCTTCAGCTTATGATTTTTTTTCTTTATTAGGCTGAAAGATGTCATGTTTGAAGGCTCCTCCTTGGCAAGCCCAAACCACCATCAGTTCTGCCCTTGTGCTCCACACTGGGGTTTTCCCTTCCCATGGTCACCAAATGAGGTCCAGTAAGCACCACGTCCTGTCTT
>VZQC01012362.1:1458272-1561569 GCA_009823505.1 Rhizomys pruinosus
GCTCATCTTTTTCCCTTCCTTCCTCCCTCCCTCCCTCCCTCCCTCCCTCCCTTCCTTCCTTCCTTCCTTTTTTTTACTTTTATGTGTGAGTATTGTGCTGCATGTATGTAGGTGCACCCGTGTTGTGCAATACCTGAGGAGGCAGAGGAAGGAATGTCACTCCATGGAAGTGGAGTTATGGACAGTTGTTAGCCACCAGGTAGATCCTGGGATTCGAATCTGAGTCCTCTGCAAGAGCAGTCCGTGCTCTTAACTGCTGAGCCATCCCTCCAGTCCCCTCCCTTCACTCTTGATTTGAGACAGGGACTGGCTGTGCTGCCCAGGCTGGCCTTTAACTTGCCAACTTCCTGCCTCAGCTTCCCATGTAGCTAGAATGTCAGGCCTGTGCATATCAACCCAGCTGGAACCACTGCATTAACTGGTATAGTCAAGAAGAGGTGTCTGTGCTGAAACAGAGGGTGGTTGGGAGATTCTCAGGTGATCTGGGAAAAGAACTAGGCCAATTCAAGGTCATGCGGGTTCAAGCTTTAAGCCTGTGCATTGTTACTTTAAGGTAAACTATCTGTTTATGCAAGGGATATCATCTATGTCAGCAGGCTTCGCAACAAATGTTAATTCTGCTGGAGTTGTTCTTAGCTGGAGAGAGGCCTCGACCACGTTGCAGCGAGGGGCTCCTTTCCTTTCCTTTCCCTTCCCTGTCCCCATGATTTCTCTAGATTGTTTTGTTTGTTTGTTTTTTCTTTTTGAGACAGGGTCTCCCTTTAGTCCCTGAGCCTGCTCTGTAGACCAGGCTGGCCTTGAACTCACAGAGCTCCACCTGCTTCTGCCTCCTGAGTGCTGGGTCCCTGTCTTTTTTTTTTTCTTTCTTTCTTTCTTTTTCCTTTTAACTAAAGAACATTTATTTGTCACTAGACTTTATCCAGAGGACATAACAAAATTGTGTCACCACCCCCACCCCCCACCTTGAAGGGTGAGTACTGTCACTGTGATAAAGCAAATATCAAGTTTCAAGGATTGGAACCAACCTTAACTGACAAAGGACAATTTCTTTTATTTTTATTTTTTTAATTAATTACTTTAATTAATTAATTAATTTTATGTGTATATGAATGTACTGTCTGCATGCAGGTCTGTGCACCCGTGTTGTGCAATGCCTGCAGAGGTCAGAAGAGGATGTCGGATTCCCCTGGAACTGGAGTTAAAGATGGCTCTAAGCCACCATGTGGGTGCTGGGAATCGAACCTGGGTCCTCTGCAAGAGCACTCAGCGCTCTTAACTGCTAGGCCATCTCTCCAGCCCCCCCACAAAGAACAATTTCTATCTGAATTATCATAAAAACGTTTAAGTAAAAGAGAGAGAGAGAGAGAGAGAGAGAGAGAGAGAGAGAGAGAAAGAGAGACAGAACAAAGGGGCAATGGATGTTTCAGATGGAAAAACTTCCTCATGTTTCCTGTAATACATTCAATCTTGGCCAGAGTGTAACAAAATGGAAACAGGATTACTACAATACAACACGTTCACTACAGCACACTGTACACACCTATTCCAAGCCCACCCCCAGCCCCTAATGCTTCCAACTCAATTATCGCCCAGCCTGTTGGGCCTGCCTGCGAAGGAGCATGTCGATCTGCTCTTTGATCCAGTCTTTGTTGTGAGGCTGGTATGTCTGGGTATCAGCTGGATAAACAAGACCGCTGAGATCCGCCATACCACCTATAAAATCAAACAACTGACTGATGTCTTATGTGATGGAGGGACTGTTGGGATTCATTCTCTTTGGATGTTCTTCATACTTTTTTTTTTTTTTTTTTTTGGTCTTTTCGAGACAGGGTCTCCCTGTAGTCCCAGCTGTCCTGGAACTCACTCTGTAGACCAGGCTGGCCTTGAACTCACAAAGATCCTCCTGCCTCTGCCTCCCAAGCGCTAGGATTAAAGGCGTGCGCCACCACGCCTGGCATGGCCTGTCTTTTTTAATCCTGTCTCAGATGACCCCTAGAAGGACAATCTCCCTCCCAAGGTACTTGGAGGGGGGTGTCGGCTCACACTTGTCTCCCCAGAACTGAAGCACAAAGATGGATGAAATGGTGCTGCCTGGGCCATGTCCTGGACTGCCTGGACTATAGAAAGAGACCATGTCTTAAACACAGGCAGAGCGACAACACTCTTAGTGCCACAGCTGGCACATGTGGCTCACACTTGTCTCCCCAGAACTGAAGCACAAAGATGGATGAAATGGTGCTGCCTGGGCCATGTCCTGGACTGCCTGGACTATAGAAAGAGACCATGTCTTAAACACAGGCAGAGCGACAACACTCTTAGTGCCACAGCTGGCACATGTGGCTCACACTTGTCTCCCCAGAACTGAAGCACAAAGATGGATGAAATGGTGCTGCCTGGGCCATGTCCTGGACTGCCTGGACTATAGAAAGAGACCATGTCTTAAACACAGGCAGAGCGACAACACTCTTAGTGCCACAGCTGGCACATGTGGCCAAACAAACGGGTGCCATGTATTCAGGGCCATCCCAGCACACACCCAGCATGCAGCACCCACACCTGGCGGGGTCCCCAGCTAACCTGCCTGCTCTCTCCCTTCCAGCCGTCATGGCCAGCGCCCCAGTGCCTTTCTCCTTCCTTCACGCCCACTTCCTCCTCTTCGTCTTCGTGGCTTCCACCATTTTCCATCTCCAGCAGAGACTAGCGAATGTTCAGACCCTATCAGAGGAGGAGGAGCCCCTGGTGACCCCGGCGGCCACGGGGCTGCCAGGAAGCAGGCGGTTGCAGGGCATGTTCACCATCAACGCCATCGGCCGCCTGGGGAACCAGATGGGCGAGTACGCCACGCTGTTCGCGCTGGCCAGGATGAACGGGCGGCCGGCCTTCATCCCCCAACAGATGCACAGCACGCTGGCGCCCATCTTCAGGATCAGCCTCCCGGTGCTGCACAGCTCCACCGCCAGCCGGATCCCCTGGCACAACTACCATCTCAACGACTGGATGGAGGAGCGCTACCGTCACATCCCAGGACGCTTCGTGCGCCTCACAGGGTACCCGTGCTCCTGGACCTTCTACCACCACTTGCGCACCGACATCCTGCAGGAGTTCAGCCTGCACGACCACGTGCGCGAGGAGGCCCAGGCCTTCCTGCGCGGCCTGCGGGTCAATGGGAGCCAGCCCCGCACCTTCGTGGGGGTCCACGTGCGCCGTGGGGACTATGTGCACGTCATGCCCAATGTCTGGAAGGGCGTGGTGGCCGACCGAGGCTACCTGCAGCAGGCCCTGGACAGGTTCCGGGCTCGCTACCCATCCCCAGTCTTTGTGGTCACCAGCAATGGTATGGACTGGTGCAGACAGAACATTAACACCTCTCTGGGGGACGTGGTTTTTGCAGGCAATGGCAGGGAGGACTCTCCCGCCAAGGACTTTGCGCTGCTCCTGCAGTGCAACCACACTGTCATGACCATCGGGACTTTCGGCATCTGGGCTGCCTACCTGGTTGGGGGGGACACCATCTACCTGGCCAACTACACTCTCCCAGACTCTCCTTTCCTCAAAGTGTTTAAGCCGGAGGCTGCGTTCCTGCCTGAGTGGGTGGGCATCGCTGCAGACCTGTCTCCGCTCCTTAAACACTGACACAAGCCAGTCCCCACAACTGGTGCATGACTCAAGACATTCACAGCAAGACCCTTCTCTGTCTTATACAAGCCTCCCTGGGAGTGAATGCAAGCAAGAGATGTCCTAACATGTTCAAAGAACATATTTGTAGGTCAAGCACAGCAGAACAGGTGTAATCCAGCTCTAATATATATATATATATATATATATATATTTTTTTTTTTTTTTTTTTTTTTTTTTTTTTGGTTCTTTTCGAGACAGGGTCTCCCTGTTCGCCCAGCTGTCCTGGACATCGCTCTGTTAGCGCGGCTGGCCTTCGAACTCACAAAGTCCGCCTGCCCCTTCTTACCGGTTTTTTTGCACATTAGGATTAAAAGGCTTGCGGCCACCTGACGCCCGGCTCAGCTCTAATATATCTTGAGTGACCCCAGGTCCTTTTATTGGGGTGCCATGGTTTCTAAGCACGGCTGCCTAATGATCCCAAAGGGACAACCATCTGTAAACAATCACATCCAGAGGCAGCAGGAGAAGGTCATTCCCTCTTGAAAGGTCAGGGAAACCTGTATTTCTCATCTGCTGGTTGTTGGGACTGTGTTCCAATGGGCTCCTCATTGTCCTCAGTTTGTCTGAGAAAAGCAAAAGCCATGTTGGCATTGTAAGGTCTTAAGACTCGACCTAAATTGGAGATTTTCCAGGAAGAACCAACTGAGGTAGAAGTTGCCTAGAAAGTTGCTCCAGTCAGGCTCCTATACTGATGCTCGGTCAGCAAGCCTCAGTTTTCTCGAGATGCTTCTACCGACACCAGCCACAGACCCCCCACACCCGGCTCCCCTATTTTTTCCCCCCCGCCCATTTCATTTGTAAGCATTCCCTCGTGTGCTCAGGGTATAAACTGACACTTTTCGGTGGGACATTCTGGCTGCTGGTCATTCCTAATTCCTGACACTAGGCAGCGCCAGCCGCCTGCCTGAAATAAACCCACTTCCTTCTCATTGGAGTCTATATTTTTTCTTTGACTGCTCCCCTCAAATGAACCCAACAGGTGTAACGAGCGCATTGCAGCCCCAAGCACCTCGGCAGCCCTGGCTTCCTGGGGTATGTGTCCTCAAGACCCACACCACAAAGCCTGGGGGATTCTTGCTGCTTCAGAATGTGTCAGCATCTGTTACACAAGTGCGTGCACCCCACAACACCCTTTTCGTAGACAAAAACCATGGAGCCAGCATTACAAGCATGGCCAGGGGAATCTGGGTGAACCCCAAATATACCTTAGCAGTACAGTAAGCCCTGCCACAAAGCTGGGTCAAAAAAATCACCTTCTGTAAATTGCCTTGTTAGGGCTCAATCCTGCACACACTCACCTAAGAAAGATGCCGGGGCGGGGCACAAAACAGTTGTAGATATAATGTTAATTCGAGGGTTAGTTACAAGAGAGCAGAAAAGAAGCAAAACAACCAGCAAACCAAGAAGAATAGATAAAGCAGACGACACATCGTTGGGCCGAGCACACTCCCAATGGGACTGAGGGAACGGCCTCGAGGTCTCCCTGCCTTTTTATTCTCCAGTTAGGGGATTTCCACTGTGGTTGTGGTGAGCCCTTCCTCTGATTGTGCGGGTTTTGGTGGTTGCAGACCAGGCAGCCTTTCATTGGTATATGTCCACCTGTTCTGGACTGTGTTTTCATTGTTTTACCTGGTTGGAACTTTCTCTTGTTCTTATCTATAGATCGTTTAACCACAAGATCAGAGTTGTTCTGGGTGGTCACCTTCTTGGAGAAGTTAAATTACTTCATATCTAACTAAATAAAGTTGCCTATAAGAATCAATTTATCTATGCCAGGTTTGTTTTCGAAGCCTGGGTGAAATCTAGGCCAAGATGGAGTTAACTTGGTCCTCACATCCCCAGATCCTGACGGGATGGCATCTCTCCAGGCCTCTCCCTCACATCGCTGCTGCTGCCTCTGAGAATGCAAAAGGGCTCAGCTTCTTATACAGTGGGGTGAGGTGGTTTCTCCCATCGTAGGGTGCTATCATTCCCATCCTAGGGTAGGCTGAGGCCTAGGCCATACTGCTGACGATGAAACCCTATCTCAAAGAAGAAACCAGAAACCTTTGTGATGACAATTTCCTGTACTTCTCAGCACCTAGAGGGGAGGCAAGGTCGTCCTTCGCTCACATAGTCAAGTTCCATGGCAGAAGAATCATTGTCTCAGAAAGAAAAAAGATGAAAAATCCTAAATAAATAAAGTGTTCCTCTCCATCACAACTTTCAAGCCTCCTGAAAATGATAAGGATGTGTTTTGATGGCTGGGCGTGGTGGCCCACATCTTAATCCGCAGCTATTCAGGAGCAGAGGTAGCAGATTTCTCGGAGTTCAAGGCCAGTCTGGTCTACATAGTGAGTTCCAGGACCGCCAGAGCTACAGGGAGACCTGCCTCAACAACAGCGCAAGAAAAGTGTTTAAGCCATTCATTCACCTTAGGCACAGATGGTGGTGTTGCCAAGGGTTACAGTTAGGGTTTAGAGCTGACAATGGGTTTATCCCTCAGAGGTAGAAAGCGCGCCTATGAATCCCTGCCAGTGAGGGGCTGGGGTGTGGGCTCAGTGGTAGAGCCTGTCTAGAATCCCCAGTGAGGGGCTGGGGTGGGCCTAGTAGTAAGCCACTGTCTAGAATCCCCAGTGAGGGGCTGGGCTTGGCTACAGTGGTAGAGCCTGGTCTAGATTATCCCCAGTGAAGGTTGGGTGTGGGCTCAGTTGTAGAGCCCTGTCTAGAGTCCCAGTGAGGGGCTGGCGGTGTGGCTCAGTGGTAGCCGTCAGAATCCCCAGTGGGGGGCTGGGTCAGATGGATGAGCCCTGCCTGGAATCCCCCAAGTGAGGGGCTGGGTGTGGCTCACGTGGTGAGCCCTGTCTGGAATCGCCAGTGAGGGGCTGGGGTGGTCTCAGTGGTAGAGCCGCCTGACTTCACCAGCTGAGGGGCTGGGGTGGTGGCTCAGTGGTAGGAGCCTCTGTCTAGACTCCCCAGGAGGGCTGGGGTTGGGCTCAGTGGTCAGAAGCCCTGCCCTAGAATCCTGATGAGGGGCTGGGGTGTGGCTCCATCTGGTAGAGCCCTGGTCTAGAATCCCAGTTGAGGCGGCTTGGGTGTGGCTCAGTGGTAAGAGCCCCTGTCTAGAATCCCCAGTGAGGGGCTGGGGTGTGGCTAGTGTAGAGCCTGGTCCACGAAATCCCCGAGTGCGGGCTGGGGTGTGGCCTCCAGTGGTAGACGCCTGTCTTAGAATCCCCGCGAGGGGCTGGGGTGTGGCTCAGTTGGTAGAGCCCCTGTCTAGAATCCCAGTGGGGGCTTTGGGTGTGGGCTACAGTGGTTAGAGCCCTGCTCTAGATTCCAGTGAGGGGCTGGGTGTGTGGCTCAGTGGTAGAGCCCTGTCCAGAATCCCACAGTGAGGGGCTGGGGGTGTTGGCTCAGTGGGTAGGACGCCCTGTCTAGAATCCCCAGCGGAGGGGCTGGTGTTGTGGCTCAGTGGGTAGAGCACTGCGTCTAGATCCCGCAGTGAGGGGCTGATGTTGTGGCTCAGTGGTAGAGTCCTGTCTAGAATCCCCAGTGGGGGACTGGGTGTGGCTCAGTTGGTAGAGCCTGTCCAGAATCCCCAGTGAGGGGCTAGGGGGTGTGGCTTCAGCTGGGTAGAGCCCTGTCCAGAATCCCCCAGTGAGGGGCTGGGGTGTGGCTCAGTGGTAGAGCCCTGTCTAGAATCCTCCAGTTAGCTGCAAGAGGCATGGAATCAGTAGTAGAGACCCTGAATTCTCTCCAGTAGTGAAAAAAACAAATTTAAGTAAAAGCAGTTAAGTTTGCTTGAGGAAGGACAAAGCTCTGGACTGTGATGGATGACTCTGCACAAAGGCAGTTCAGGATGATTCATCCAGTGTTGCAGAGCTGGTGCAGCTGTTTAGGGCCCAGGCTCACAACCAAAAAGACAAAATCCTTCACCTTACCCCTTGTGCAAACCATATTTAAGGACTGAAGGAAGGAGCAGATACAACCTGACTGGCTTTAGTTGCTGTTGCTTTATATGGACAAAGTCGGGCAGAGTTCAGTCTCCAACTGGAAGGAGGTTCAGCTGCTGGGTGGGTTCCCACCAACCTGATGTGAAACCATGCTTTATTCCCCATGCATGGGAGGCCGTTTAGGAGCCATGTGTTATCTCTGAGGGGGAAGTCAGGTATTAGGTAAATGGATCAATTTAACAATCTGTATAAACCGATTATAAATTGAAAATATCATAAACCCGGGGGAAGACGCGCATAGACGCGCCAGGCCAGGATTGATGAGGTTTTCCTGGAACAACTGTCAGCCCATGAAAAGGAAACAGCCAGAATTGAGCGCCAGAGTCCAATCAAGCAGCCAGAGGAGAGTGGACTGTTTTACCTCTCATCCACCTGTGCCCCTCTTTCTAAAGCCTAGGGAAGCACCTGCGGAGCAGGGGGCGTGGTAGAATGTAAGGGCTGCGATCGGGGTGTTGGTGAAACTCAGCAATGTAGTCTGGACACTCATTTGATTCAACTTCCTTGAACACAACAACCTGTCACTCCCCCACTGGATGGTTGGGCTGTAGGTGTTTGGGCACAACACCTGCAGATAAGTTTTGCATGAAGGATGCCTTGTAACTCATGGATTATCACTTTATAGCTAAAATGAAAAAAAAAAAACTGAGAGAAAAGATGCAGGACAGTTATGGCAGAATGCATGATCTGGGATGGGGTGGGGGTGGGGGGGGCGGAGGGAAAGGGAAAATCAAGCCTGAACTGAAATGTGAGAAATAATTTGAATTGGCACAATGGCATCAATAAAAAACTAATTTATTAGAAAAAAAAAGAAATATCATAACCCAAGTGCATTTAAAACCTGCTATTGCCAGGTATAAGTGTTGCACCGCCTTTAACCTAGCACATCAGGAGGCAGAGGCAGGAGGATCTTTGGGTGAGTTCAAGGCCAGCCTGGTCTAAGAGGTGAGTTCCAGGACAGCTGGGGCTACAGGTGAGACCCCTGTCTTGTAAAGATCAAAAAAGTATAATATATAATAGTAATAATATTGAAAAAGGTTTTTTTTCTTCTCTCTCTTTTTTTTTTTTTTTTTTTTTTTGACAGGGCTTCATCCATTGAGCCCCAATCCTAGCCACGGAATTCATCGTACATCATGAAATTTTAATTTTTATTTATTTATTAATTTATTTATGTGTCTGAATGTACTGTCTACAATGTAGGTTTGAACACGCCGTGTTTGTGCAATGCCGTGCGGAGGTCAATAGAGGGTGTCGGGATCCCCTGGAACTGAGTTCTCCGTGGAATTGGAGTTACAGACGGTTCTCAGCTGCCATGTGGATGCTGGGGATCATTGGCAGCATACTGTGCAAGCCATCTAGCAGAGTCATCGCACTCTTTTTTTTCTTTTTTTTTTTGTCTTTTCGACGAACAGGGTCTCTATGTAGCCCAGCTGTCCTGAACTTGCTCTGTAGAACGCAGCGTCTTGGCCTTGAACTCACAAAGATCCACCTGCCTCTGGCACTCTTAACCACTAGGCCTCTCCTTCCACCTTACAAGGCTGTCACTCGCAGTGTCACAGAGATCCACCTGCCTTCTCCTCCCAATGCCTTTGATAACCAATTAAAGGCGTTCACCAGGGCTCACGGCACCACCTAAAATTCTGGAATTCTCCTTTTTAACATGTTTGTTTATTATTTTTTATGTGTGGTGAGGTGTACTGTGCTGCATGTGAGGTTACATTGTGTTTCAATCCTGTGGAGATGGAAGAGGGCTTTGGATCCCCTGGAACTGGAACTGGATGGTTAACCAGCATGTGAGTGCTGGGAACCCAACCCGGGTCCTCTGTAAGAGCAGCAAATGCTCTCAACCACTGAGCCACCTCTCCAGTCCTGGAAATTCAAGATAGTGTGGTCTGATGGTGAACGTCTACTCAGGACTTGGGAGGCTGAAGCAACATGCTGTATTCAAGGTGAGCCCTGTACTACATAGCAAACTCAGATGAAAAAAAGTGAAAGACCAGCGTGGTGGGCGCCCGCCTGCATCCCGAGCATACTGGGGAGGGCGGAGACACGTGGATCTCTGTGAGTTCAGGGTAGCCTGGTCTACATAGAGAGCTCCAACGGCCAAGCTGGGCTACAGGGAGACACCTTGTCTCAAAAAGGAACCCGCCACAATATATCAAGAATAGTTCTACTCTTTCCAAAAGATTCCAGTTCAGTTCAAGCACACCCACACTGGGGGACCACCAACCCCTGTAGCTCCATGTCTAGGTGGATCTGACGGCCTCTTCAGGCACATACGCATAGAAACAAAATAAAATAAGTTTTGAAAAGTGTTTAAAAAGAAAAAAAAAAAGTTCAAGGCTAGTTTTGGTGTTTTGGTTAGCTTTCTATTGCTGTGATAAAAACACTGGCCAAAATCAACTTAGGGGAGGAAATTACTGAGGGACCCCAAGAAAAAAAAAATTAAAGACAATAAAGGAACAAACAAGGGGCTGGTGAGATGGCCCCACAGGTTAAGGTGTTTCCCACCAAGTCTAACCTCTGGGATCAGTTCAATCCCTGGGATCTCATGGTGGGAAGGAAAACTGACTATTTATTTATTTATTTATTTATTTATTTATTTATTTATTTTATTGTGTTGAGTGTACTGTCTGATGTAGGTTGGTGCACCCATATCGTGCAATGCCTCAGAGGTCAGAAGAGGGCAATCAGATTCCCCTGGAACTGGAGTTTATATGAAGGTTCTAGCCCCGGCCATAGTGGGGTCTGGGAATCCGAAACCCAGGTCCTCTGGCAAAGCCAGTCCAATTACTCTTAACCGCTGAGGAGTCATCTTTCCAGCCCCAGAAGAAACTGACCTTTTTTCTTTTTTAAAATCTTTTTTTTTCCTTTCTTTTTTAATTTTATTAATTTCTGTATGTGTAATGGATGTACTGTCTGCATGGCAAGTTTGTGCACCCATGAAGTCGTGCAATGCCGCGGAGGTCAGAAGAGGGTGTCGGATTCCCCTGGAAAACTGGAGTCTCGCTGGAATTGGAAAGTTCAGACGGTTCTCAAGACTGCCATGTGGGTGTGGGGATTAAACCTGGGTCCCCTGCAAGAGCGGTCGGCGGCTCGCTTCAAACCGCTAGGACCATCTCTCCAGCCCCAAAACTGACTCCTTTGAAGTTGTCACCGTGAAGGCCAACGTCACTGTGTACCTGGCTACGGCATATTCCCTCATCTCCCACTGTCTCTGATAAAAAATAAATAACAATAAATAAACGTTTTCAATCCCCCTTCAATCTTTACTTCTTCCCCACTGGTATTGTCTCCTTGTCCCTGCATCGAGGCCTACTGGGTTACATCAAAGTCCAAGTGTGCTTTTGCACGCGTTCCTCCGCTCAGGTGCTCCTAACAAAACAAAAGAAAAAAAAATTTTTTTTTTTTTTTTTTTTTTTTTTTTCATATTTCTTTTTTTAATTTAATATTTTAAATTAATTTCTTTGAGAAATTTCATTCATCCAGGGAATCACGAAAATATTTTTAATACCGTAATATTCACCCTTCACCCCCCAAATCCCTGTCTAATGTTCTTTTATTTTATCCCTAGAAGTTCAATTTTAGGTATCTTACATTTTCTGTAGGGCACAGGTGAAGGTATACCAGGCTGTGTAGAAGAGTAATGGAAAAATTATGGGAAACCTCTTGAGACCCAGGAACAGAAAGGTCCAAGTCAGGGACTGCACACCAGGACACCTGCACCGGCAAGCCCTTAGCTAAGGGGTGGGAAGTCTATTCTAGAGAATCAGTCCTCCCAACACCAGAATCTGCAAATGCCTAGAAATCACCCTGTCCCATCAATAAATCTAACACAGGCAAAAGCCCAACTGCTATGGCCGACTCCTGGGGGGGGGGGCTGTGGGGAAGCACATCTACGCTCCCACAGGAAGGGGACAAACAGCTCTGGGCTCTAATGGGAAGGAACCAACAGCTCCATCTATCCACTCACAGGAGGGGATCCTACAGCATCTGGCTCGTGGAGGGGAAGATTGCAGCTCTGGCTCATGGGAGGGAACCACAGCTCCAACTCACAAGAGGAGACCACAGCCTGGCTCGTGGAGGGGACCGCAGCTCTGGCTCGTGGAGGGGACCCGGCAGCTCTGGCTCACTGGACTGAAGCTTCTGGCTCGTGGAGGGGACCGCAGCTCTGGCTCATGGAGGGGACTGAAGCTCTGGCTCGTGGAGGGGAGCGCAGCTCTGGGCTCATGGGAAGGAACCACAGCTCACTCACTGGAGGACCCACAGCCTCTGGCTCAATGGAGGTGAACCACAGCTCTGCGCTCATGGGAGGTGACACACATGCTGTCTGGCCCTCATGAGGGGAACCCCACAGCTCTGGCTCGGGAGGGGACCAACTAGCATCTGGGTTCATAGGGAAGGAACCACAGCTCCCATCACAGGAGGAGAAGGATACCGTGCAGCTCCTGGCTTCGTGGGAGCGTCATACATTTCAAATGTCCCTCCCTCTGTTC
Organism: Rhizomys pruinosus; assembly: GCA_009823505.1. Classification (NCBI taxonomy): domain Eukaryota; kingdom Metazoa; phylum Chordata; class Mammalia; order Rodentia; family Spalacidae; genus Rhizomys; species Rhizomys pruinosus. The sequence continues at coordinate 1,470,436 of VZQC01012362.1, forward strand.
CCACTGTTTTCTTCTGTCCATCGTGCCGACCACTTGATTAGACATGTTCAGGAAAGAACATCTTGGTTTCTGTGCCACAGAGCCAACAGTTACTTATTGCATTGAATTTCTTGCTAGAAGGACATCAATATTGGAGAAAACTACTTTTTGCTTTTTCTTAAGGAAGCAGATAGCAGATGTATTGAGAGGCTCCCTCCCTAACCCCCAGCCATGGATCTGGTTGGCTTTTTTTGGTATCTGCCTGGGAACCCAGGTATGGCTGCTTCCGGGTGTGACTCAAGATCCTCCAAAGGCTGCAGCAGAAGGGGAAAGTCCACCCCTGCCTGGGCTATAGAGCTCCAGGCCTGCCTATAAGAGAGATCTTATATAAAAATTAAAAAGGGCTGAAGATGTATTTCGTGTATGGAGGGAGTATTGCATGAATGTCCTGACCACTCTAAATTTAATTCCGCTGACCCCCACAATTTGGCAAGTGAGATTCTGAGAGTTATTCCCCAACTTCTACATGCGTGCCTTGGCATGCACAAGCTGCCCAGCCCCAACACTAAAAAGAGGGCAGTAGAGCCCTGTCTAGAATCCTAAGTGAGGGGGCTGGGGGTGTGGCTTAAGTGGTAGAAGAGCCCTGTCTAGAATCCCCAGTGAGGGTTGGAGTGTGGCTCAGTGGTAAGAACGCCTGTCTAGAATCCCCCAGTGAGGGGCTGGGTGTGGCTCGGTAGTAGAACACCTGCCTAGAACACCCCGTCCCATGGAGGTTGCTGGGCGTGTTGCTCAGTGGGTCGCAGGTGTTGGTTTGTCCTGGCCCCCAGGGGCGTCTGTGACTAGCTTGTTGACCAAAGAGAGGCGCTTTATTCTACTGGAACATCTGGGTTACTCTCCTCCTTGAGAAGGCTGAGCCCACCCACCTAGCCAGAGAACCCCGTGTAAACCCGAGGGGGGCATGAACCTCTGACTTGGTTTTTTTCACTTGTGCTGTAAGCCTGTACATAAGGCCCTGTCTCTTCAATAAACTGGTATCTGGAAGACTCCTCCGTCAATATCCGGCCATAATCCTCAACAGCCTGGAGATACTGTTCAACAGTAGAAGCCATGTGTCTATATATTAATATCCCAAATCTGGTTGGCTGTTGCCTCTCTCCTTGGAGGAATACTCACAGCGGATGCCACAAAGCTTATAAATGTCCTCATAAGTGGTTAGGAGATGTTATAAGCCAATAAGAACTTGTCTACCCTTTATAGAGAAACAACAGTTTGCGGATTAGCATACAATCCAAGCATCTGTGTCTATGCTCCAAGCTTTTAAGCTTGACTTAATAATTAGTACTGCTTAAAATGCCTGTACATCCAATAGCTTGTGCTTTGTTAGTATCGATAAAAAAAAGGGTATCACTGGAAAAGCTATCAACCATGAAGGGAACAACCTGAACAGACCGGAGCCCAAAATGACAACTCCAAAAAATTAGACTATTTTCTTCTCGCCCACTTGTGCCCTATTCCCAAAGCCTAGGGAACATACTGCGGAAGAGGAGGCGTGGGTAAATTTGTAAGAATGGCTCAGAAGATAGGGTTGAATCAATGAGACTACAGGAATACTAGTTTGACTCGCTAACGATAACAAATGCCTGTGCATAACACAGCTTCCTCTTCTCCAACACTGGACATCGGAACCTTGGGTTTTGTTCAGTAAAATTTGGAACATAAGATACTTGCAGCAAATGCCAATTACTTAATTGTATGACATGCTGAGTAACATAAATGTTATCTGCAAATAACTGTGTCATTATAATTGTAGAATCCCTTGAATAAATAAAAAAAACTAACTACGAAAAAACAAGAGAATAAAATAAATATAAAAAACAGAAAAAACTAAAGTAAAGACATACATAAAAAGAACCAAATAAAGAAAAAAAAAGATATCGACTAAGACAACAGAAAGAAGACAAGATATTTTTTTTGGGTCTTTTCGAGACAGGGTCTCCCTGTAGCCCCAGCTGTCCTGGAACTCGCTCTGTAGACCAGGCTGGCCTTGAACTCACAAAGATCCGCCTGCCCCTTCTTCCCGAGCACTAGGATTAAAGGCTTGCGCCACCACGCCCGGCTCAGCTCTAATATATCTTGAGTGACCCCAGGTCCTTTTATTGGGGTGCCATGGTTTCTAAGCACGGCTGCCTAATGATCCCAAAGGGACAACCATCTGTAAACAATCACATCCAGAGGCAGCAGGAGAAGGTCATTCCCTCTTGAAAGGTCAGGGAAACCTGTATTTCTCATCTGCTGGTTGTTGGGACTGTGTTCCAATGGGCTCCTCATTGTCCTAGTTTGTCTGAGAAAAGCCAAAAGCCATGTTGGCATTGTAAGGTCCTAAGCCGACCTAAATTGGAGATTTTCCAGGAAGAAAACTGAGGTAGAAGTTGTGAGAAAGTTGCTCCAGTCAGGCTCCTATACTGATCCCGGTCAGTTCCAAACCTCAGTTTATCTCGAGATGCTTCTACTGATACCAGCCACAGAGCCACCTACGCCGGCTCCCCTATTTTTCCCCCCCCATTTCATTGTAAGCCCACTTCCTTGTGTGCTCGGGTATAAAACTGACACTTTGGGACATTCTGCTGCTGGTCATCCTAATCCTGACACTGGCAGGCCAGCCGCCATGCCTGAAATAAACCCCACTTCCTTCTCATTGAAGTCTCCCCTCAAATGAACCCAACAGGTGTAACGAGCGCATTGCAGCCCCAAGCACCTCGGCAGCCCTGGCTTCCTGGGGTATGTGTCCTCAAGACCCACACCACAAAGCCTGGGGGATTCTTGCTGCTTCAGAATGTGTCAGCATCTGTTACACAAGTGCGTGCACCCCACAACACCCTTTTCGTAGACAAAAACCATGGAGCCAGCATTACAAGCATGGCCAGGGGAATCTGGGTGAACCCCAAATATACCTTAGCAGTACAGTAAGCCCTGCCACAAAGCTGGGTCAAAAAATCACCTTCTGTAAATTGCCTGTTGGGCTCAATCTGCCACACTCACACAAGAAAGATGCCAGGGGCCACGCATAGTAGTAGATAGAAGTTTTAATTGAAGGTTAGTTACAATCGAGCAGAAAGGAAGCCAAAACAACCAGCAACTAAGACAGAAAGATAAAGCAGAGGACACATCGGGCCGAGCACACTCCCACGGGACCAGGAGACCTGATCTCCCTTAGCTTTTATTCCAGTTAGGGGATTTCCACCGTGGTTGTGGTGAGCCCTCCTCTGATTGGCGGGGTTTTGGTGGTTGCAGACCAGGCAGCCTTTCATTGGATATGTCCACCTGTTCTGGACTGTGTTTTCATTGTTTTACCTGGTTAAACTTTCTCTTGTTCTTATCTATAGATCGTTTAACCACAAGATCAGAGTTGTTCTGGGTGGTCACCTTCTTGGCAGAAGTTAAATTACTTCATATCTAACTAATAAAGTTGCCTATAAGAATCAATTTATCTATGCCAGGCTTTTGTTTTCCGAAGCCCTGGGGTGAACTCTAGGCCAAGATGGAGTTAACTTGGTCCTCACATCCCCAGATCCTGACGGGATGGCATCTCTCCAGGCCTCTCCCTCACATCGCTGCTGCTGCCTCTGAGAATGCAAAAGGGCTCAGCTTCTTATACAGTGGGGTGAGGTGGTTTCTCCCATCGTAGGGTGCTATCATTCCATCCTAGGGTAGGCTGAGGCCTAGGCCATACTGCTGCGAGACCCTATCTCAAAAAAGAAAACCAGAAACCTTGTGTGATGACACTTTCCTGTACTCTCAGCACTCAGGAGGGGGAGGCAAGGTCGTCCTTGCTCACATATCAAGTTCCATGGCAGAAGATCTTGTCTCAGAAAGAAAAAAGAATGAAAAATCCTAAATAAATAAAAGTGTTCCTCTCCATCACAATTTCAAGCTCCTGAAAATGATAGGATGTGTTTGATGGCTGGGCGTGGTGGCCCACATCTTTAATCCCAGCACTCAGGAGGCAGAGGTAGGCAGATTTCTGTGAGTTCAAGGCCAGTCTGGTCTACATAGTGAGTTCCAGGACAGCCAGAGCTACAGGGAGACCCTGCCTCAAAAACAACAGCAGCAAGAAAAGGTGTTTAAGCCATTCATTCACCTTAGGCACAGATGGTGGTGTTGCCAAGGGTTACAGTTAGGGTTAGAGCTGACAATGGAGTTACTTCCTCAGAGGTAGAAAGGCTGCCTAGAATCCCCCAGTGAGGGGCTGGGGTGTGGCTCAGTGGTAGAGCCCTGTCTAGAATCCCCAGTGAGGGGCTGGGGTGTGGCTCAGTGGTAGAGCCCTGTCTAGAATCCCCAGTGAGGGGCTGGGGTGTGGCTCAGTGGTAGAGCCCTGTCTAGAATCCCCAGTGAGGGGCTGGGGTGTGGCTCAGTGGTAGAGCCCTGTCTAGAATCCCCAGTGAGGGGCTGGGGTGTGGCTCAGTGGTAGAGCCCTGTCTAGAATCCCCAGTGAGGGGCTGGGGTGTGGCTCAGTGGTAGAGCCCTGTCTAGAATCCCCAGTGAGGGGCTGGGGTGTGGCTCAGTGGTAGAGCCCTGTCTAGAATCCCCAGTGAGGGGCTGGGGTGTGGCTCAGTGGTAGAGCCCTGTCTAGAATCCCCAGTGAGGGGCTGGGGTGTGGCTCAGTGGTAGAGCCCTGTCTAGAATCCCCAGTGAGGGGCTGGGGTGTGGCTCAGTGGTAGAGCCCTGTCTAGAATCCCCAGTGAGGGGCTGGGGTGTGGCTCAGTGGTAGAGCCCTGTCTAGAATCCCCAGTGAGGGGCTGGGGTGTGGCTCAGTGGTAGAGCCCTGTCTAGAATCCCCAGTGAGGGGCTGGGGTGTGGCTCAGTGGTAGAGCCCTGTCTAGAATCCCCAGTGAGGGGCTGGGGTGTGGCTCAGTGGTAGAGCCCTGTCTAGAATCCCCAGTGAGGGGCTGGGGTGTGGCTCAGTGGTAGAGCCCTGTCTAGAATCCCCAGTGAGGGGCTGGGGTGTGGCTCAGTGGTAGAGCCCTGTCTAGAATCCCCAGTGAGGGGCTGGGGTGTGGCTCAGTGGTAGAGCCCTGTCTAGAATCCCCAGTGAGGGGCTGGGGTGTGGCTCAGTGGTAGAGCCCTGTCTAGAATCCCCAGTGAGGGGCTGGGGTGTGGCTCAGTGGTAGAGCCCTGTCTAGAATCCCCAGTGAGGGGCTGGGGTGTGGCTCAGTGGTAGAGCCCTGTCTAGAATCCCCAGTGAGGGGCTGGGGTGTGGCTCAGTGGTAGAGCCCTGTCTAGAATCCCCAGTGAGGGGCTGGGGTGTGGCTCAGTGGTAGAGCCCTGTCTAGAATCCCCAGTGAGGGGCTGGGGTGTGGCTCAGTGGTAGAGCCCTGTCTAGAATCCCCAGTGAGGGGCTGGGGTGTGGCTCAGTGGTAGAGCCCTGTCTAGAATCCCCAGTGAGGGGCTGGGGTGTGGCTCAGTGGTAGAGCCCTGTCTAGAATCCCCAGTGAGGGGCTGGGGTGTGGCTCAGTGGTAGAGCCCTGTCTAGAATCCCCAGTGAGGGGCTGGGGTGTGGCTCAGTGGTAGAGCCCTGTCTAGAATCCCCAGTGAGGGGCTGGGGTGTGGCTCAGTGGTAGAGCCCTGTCTAGAATCCCCAGTGAGGGGCTGGGGTGTGGCTCAGTGGTAGAGCCCTGTCTAGAATCCCCAGTGAGGGGCTGGGGTGTGGCTCAGTGGTAGAGCCCTGTCTAGAATCCCCAGTGAGGGGCTGGGGTGTGGCTCAGTGGTAGAGCCCTGTCTAGAATCCCCAGTGAGGGGCTGGGGTGTGGCTCAGTGGTAGAGCCCTGTCTAGAATCCCCAGTGAGGGGCTGGGGTGTGGCTCAGTGGTAGAGCCCTGTCTAGAATCCCCAGTGAGGGGCTGGGGTGTGGCTCAGTGGTAGAGCCCTGTCTAGAATCCCCAGTGAGGGGCTGGGGTGTGGCTCAGTGGTAGAGCCCTGTCTAGAATCCCCAGTGAGGGGCTGGGGTGTGGCTCAGTGGTAGAGCCCTGTCTAGAATCCCCAGTGAGGGGCTGGGGTGTGGCTCAGTGGTAGAGCCCTGTCTAGAATCCCCAGTGAGGGGCTGGGGTGTGGCTCAGTGGTAGAGCCCTGTCTAGAATCCCCAGTGAGGGGCTGGGGTGTGGCTCAGTGGTAGAGCCCTGTCTAGAATCCCCAGTGAGGGGCTGGGGTGTGGCTCAGTGGTAGAGCCCTGTCTAGAATCCCCAGTGAGGGGCTGGGGTGTGGCTCAGTGGTAGAGCCCTGTCTAGAATCCCCAGTGAGGGGCTGGGGTGTGGCTCAGTGGTAGAGCCCTGTCTAGAATCCCCAGTGAGGGGCTGGGGTGTGGCTCAGTGGTAGAGCCCTGTCTAGAATCCCCAGTGAGGGGCTGGGGTGTGGCTCAGTGGTAGAGCCCTGTCTAGAATCCCCAGTGAGGGGCTGGGGTGTGGCTCAGTGGTAGAGCCCTGTCTAGAATCCCCAGTGAGGGGCTGGGGTGTGGCTCAGTGGTAGAGCCCTGTCTAGAATCCCCAGTGAGGGGCTGGGGTGTGGCTCAGTGGTAGAGCCCTGTCTAGAATCCCCAGTGAGGGGCTGGGGTGTGGCTCAGTGGTAGAGCCCTGTCTAGAATCCCCAGTGAGGGGCTGGGGTGTGGCTCAGTGGTAGAGCCCTGTCTAGAATCCCCAGTGAGGGGCTGGGGTGTGGCTCAGTGGTAGAGCCCTGTCTAGAATCCCCAGTGAGGGGCTGGGGTGTGGCTCAGTGGTAGAGCCCTGTCTAGAATCCCCAGTGAGGGGCTGGGGTGTGGCTCAGTGGTAGAACAGTTTGCGATTAGCATAAATCCAAGCATCTGTGTCTATGCTACAGTTTAAGCTTGACATAATATTAGTACTGCTTAAATGCCTGTACATCCAATAGCTTGTGCTTTGTTGTACGATTAAAAAGGGTATCACTGGAAAGCTGTCAACCATGAAGGGAAACAACCTGAACAGACCGGAGTCCAAAATGACAACTCCAAAAAATTAGACTGTTTTCTTCTCGCCCACTTGTGCCCCTTTCCAAAGCCCAAGGAAAAACTGCGGAAGAGGAGGCGTGTAGTATTGTAAGGGCTGCAGAGAGATAGGGTGAATCTGAGAACTACAGGAATATAGTTTGGACTCCTAACTGATCAACATGCCTGTGCATCAAGCTTTTCCCACTGGACTATGGGAACCTTGGGTTGTTCAAAAATTTGGACATAGATACTTGCAAAATGCACCAATTACCTATTGTATGACATACTGAGTAACATCATGTTATCTGCAAATAACTGTGTCATTATATTGTAGAATCCCTTAAAAAATAAAAAAAAAATAAAAAAATAAAAACATGGTATCTGCATTCTTAGCACAGATGACCGCGTCTTGTCTTGTTCTTCCTTTAAATCCTCACTCTCACCCGACCCCTTTGGGAATAGCAGTAGCGCAGGGCGTACAAGTGGAGGTCCCAACCGATATCAGGAAAGAAGGGAAGACTGGCCAGCACTTCGGATAAGGGGATAAGGTAAGAGCAGGGATATTGAAATGGGTGCCTTATGTTCTCATTCTCTTTTGGTGAAGAGCAACAGGTTGAACTTTTAAAGAAAACAATGGCACAGGAATAAACATAAGAAAGAAAAAAGGCACAGGAATTAAACATAAAGACAGCTAAATATTTCATAAAAAACTTACAAAAAACTAGTCCTGATTCCCTGTAAAGACAACCGAGGGACCTGAATAGTCATCCCAGCAGCCACCCCACAATGGGGAACCACCAATGTGGTCTGGAGACCATTTGGTACAGCTAGATCTCTCTGCACAGATGGGGAAATAGCACTTTTCAAGGAACTATGTTCCAGGAGGAATTGTTTGTGATGTTTGGCATGTGATTTGTTGACTGTGTGTCTGTGGTTTGCCGTGTGCTGTTGGTTTCAAGTTGTGCATGGAGAAAGTTTAGACATCTCCAAGGTCCAGTGAAGGCATGGACTAGGATGACAACGAGGGAATCTCTCTGTTGATCTGCTGGTGAGCCTTGGATGGCGCTAATGGAGATTTGGCTCTGTGTGCCGGAGACCCTTTCTTGATAGGCTTTGAGAAGCTGCATTCGCTTGTGGGTTTTCACCCATGGTGAGGACATGATTATGCACCGTGGGTGCTGTTTTGGCTCCCTCCCTGGATTGGGGAGCATCTGTTCTTCCCAGCCTTCCCAGGTAGGGGTATTCAGAGAAATTGTGAGGAGGCCCTTCCTCTCCCTGTCCATTTGCTAGAGGTTTTTGAAATGTGCTTGGAATCTGCCCTGCAGTCTGGGGTCCTGGCTTCCGCCTTCTGGCCACAGTTCGTGGCAAGGTCACAGAGGCTTGGAAAGCGGCAGCGTGTGCCCTGGAGCATTTGTGCAAGCAAGCAGTCCATTAGCCGGGTCCTCTCCATACTCCAGTTCTATGCTGTCAACTTGATTTGTACAATTCCGGCTTAGTGGTGTGCCCACCGCTTTCATCCACTGGACTGTTTGTGATGTTTCAGGCCGCCTATCTACAGAGTGACCTCCCTGCAGCTGCTCTGACTGTAAGAAACGCCTGCCTTGAAAAGACTAAAGGTAGAATATGAAAACTGTTTACATTTTCAGTTTGACTGTTTGTAAGCTTGGTTCCAATCTAGTCCAATGATCTGTTTGTGGACCCCTCTCCTGCTCTGGAAACATTGGATGGCTGGTGGAGGGAAGGGTCTGGGCTTACGATTTCTGTGTCTTCACTGAGGAAGCATAAAGTCCCAGGCAAGAACCCGGGCAGTGTTCATTGTGGTTTTAAAGGTGCTAGTTTGATTCCAATACTCATGAAGACAGACTGGACTCCGCTACCAAGTTGTACGTGTTAAGTAATTCGAATGCCATTCTCAGACATGTTTATATTAAAGTCCTAGGAGAATTTAACAGGCCTTGAGTTCTAACAAAACAAACTTTGCTCGATAAATTGTCTTTTCTTTAAGGACCATTGGTAAAAGTCTCTTTAAAATGTAAATGATATTTTGGTTCAATTTAAATAAGAAAGTTTTTGAATTGAAATGTTTTTGTGTTTCTTACAGCCATCTTCAAGCGTGTAGTGTGACTGCAGTGCTGAGAGGTTTCCCACTTTCAATTCATTATAGCTTACACAGTTTAAATCTATTTAGCTGACTATAAAAAAAATAGATTCAATTCATAGAAAATGTTTGTTTACCCTTAGTTTACAATTTTTAATTGGATTAAAGTATGCTTATTATTCAGTTTATGATAGATGTTGTTAATTATTATTTAGTCTCATGGTTATTACCATACGTTACTGTAATCTGGTTATTGACGTCTAATCCTATACATATTAATATTTCTCGCCCTTCCGTCTACTGGTACACCTTGTTTTCCTGGTTCGTGTCAGGTTAGTGTAGAGCCCAGGCCGGCCCATTGGAATGCAGATACACACCTAAGACTCGGAGGTCCAAAAACCTGCTCTAACAGGCATGGCCTTTGGCTTATGCTAAAGCAGGCCTCCACCGATTACTCAGGAATCAGTCTCCTTGCCTCACTTCGAAGCCAGACTAGACTCCTGCAGAGTGTGCTACCCACCCCCTCTCACTGAATCCCACTCCCACCTTCGCTTCTTCCTAAATTACCAAGCCAGGATGCCATTCTGGGCTTGGCTCTTTACTTTCCCTGAGCTAGCCCCTGGCTACCCTGAATTAACTTGTGCTCCGAAGAAACTTAGTACCTCGTGGCCCTTTCCATTCCAGGGGGTAGCGTGCATAAACCCTTACAGTTAGCTGCTGATTGTTTCTGACATTATTATATAACATTATTGTTGTGCACTAATAATGGTTAATAGTATTATTGAAATTAATAATAATAATGTTATACTTGTTGATGCTTGTGAATCAATTATTATTATTCCAAAGTTCTTTAATAGCAAGACAAGATGGATTCGTTCCAACTACAACCCTTTGGGCCTGTCTACTGTTTGGAATCCCATTTTAGATTTGTAACTACATATGAGGGACAGTTTGGCTTAGCAGAGGGACAGCTTGGATTATTAACCAGAAGGGACAGGTTAGGGAAAGAATGAGTAAAGCTTTAGGTTAGTATAGTTCATTGAAGGCATAATGGGTTGCAATGGGCCTAAGAGGTGGCATATGGATCAGCAGTGGTTTGATTACTAGGACATTTTATCTAATTATGTAAAAATAACCTATAACAAATTACTAAAAATTTCATGAGTTTTCATTGGGCATCAAAAGATACGGCTTTCTTCTTTACAGGTCAACTAACAACATCTTTCTTATGTATGTATGTATGTATGTATGTAATGTATGTATGTGTGTGCAGACGTGTGTAGGATGTGTGTACTTGTGTTCTAGTATGATATTAATAGTATATATATATATAATTATTGGTTCCGTTTCGAGACCAAGGGTCTGCCCTGAGCCCCAGCTGTCCTGGAACTCACTCTGTAGACCAGGCTGGGGCCTTGAACTCAAGAGATATTCCGCCTGCACCTCAGCCTATTGCTCGGAAGTGAATCTGAGACTGCTGGGCTGGTATGCTGAGACGGTCCAGCCCAGGTATTCACCTTCAGGCCATGTATGTTCCGCTCCCCAGGAGGCTGGCAGGCTCTTGGAAATATCTGCAGAGGCTCTATTAACTGTCCATTTACTTGCTGTTCCATTATTGTGGAATAACACAGGAGCACGCACTGCTTCAACACAGCCTATCGCCCGTACCCTGCCTGGTGATGATCACTTTTTCTTGTCCTGACCTCAGTTTCCTTTCTAGTGGGGTCTTAACAGGACATGGGACAAGTGAAGGGGGAGGGCACTAAGCAGACCTTCCACAGTGGATGGCACAGCCCTGTGCTCCCTCCAGCAGTGCATGGCTGGGGTGCTGTCATCCAGGACATTCTGCTGTTGGAGCGGTGCAGACTAGCACAACCAACAACACTACTCTGGCGCCAGCTTCGGGGCTTTGGATCGCTCCAAACCTAAACATTTTTTTATAAACAAAAGAGGGAGGTTGGTATATATTCTTTCTGTATTCCAATCCTTTTTGATGCATTTTTAATTTTGGTCTTGAAAATTAACACAGTGGGAAAGATTGTTTGTTCTACACAGGTAAAAAACAACCATCAACCTAAATTCTGAAATGCACTAACTTGTTTGGCTGTGCACCAGAATGTGTACGTCAACCTCATACCAGACGCCGTACGACGATCCATCGGGGAACATGTAAGTAAAGACTCACCACCTCACGACCTATCAGACTCTGTACCGCAGTGCACACACGCCCCTCCACCACTGAGCTTCACCTCCTCTAGAGATCCTTCCTCGTCACGTAGAACCTTACGCCACAGCGGTTCTGGTCTGTGCTCCTCCCCCCCTCCTGGTAACTGTTGATTAATGGGGCCCTGAATGAAGTTTTCCTTCCAGATGCTGAGAAACCTTCTACCTCCTCCCCTTTATAGAAAGAAAGAAAAACAGATGGTAATCTTTGAAGCTGTCATTCTCTCCCGACAGCACCACATTCTATTCAGAGACCTTACTCCGCTCCGATCTCGCCCTCAACCTGTTATCGTGTATTTTCTTATAAAGACAGTATAACTACCCTTTTATATTGACTGATAGGCATGGGAACCATGAAAGATCAATTCCTTATTTGGAGCAAATATAATAAGTTTAATTATAAGCTGAATGTTGAATGAACCAAATATGTGTGATTACAGGAGAGCTCTATGTCAGCAATAGATGTATTGCATGCGATGTTGGCTGGGCGAATCCAGCCGAGCCCCCAAAATTATAAAGGCCTGTTTGCCTATAAACTGGATATCTGCTAGGAGGGCGGAGTCCCTGTTGTGAGGCCCTGGTAATCCAGCATGCATAAAAAGTTTGAGAGTCACTTGCTATGTACCGTGGGCCTCTGCCCATGCCAGAGAGCATTCACCACAGGCCACTATTGCGAAACCGCACCATATGTCTTTTGAGTCACAGCGGGACTCTCTTGTCAGTATTCAGCTCACACCTTCCACTGCCTGGGATTTCTTGCCCCACAGGGCACTCGTGGTGTCTCTTCTCTCTTATATATTATATATATATATATATATACCATGCCCCCATCTTAATTGGCTATAGCTCTCCCTTGGAGGAATAATTCATGGCTGAATGCCATAAGCTTATATCCTCTAGTAGTTAGGAGATGATATAAGCACAATTAGGAACTTGTCATCTTTTTAGAGAAACCACAGTTTGTGGATAGCATACCATTCAAACACTTGGTTATGCTTAGCTTGCCATAATAGTTAGTTGTCTGTTTATGCCTTAAATGCCTGTACATCTACTTGCCTTGTGCTTGTTAGTAGGTATTAAAAAGTACCCTGAATAAGCTGTCAAACCCATGAAGTGGAAACAACCTGAATAGTCCAAAATGACATCTCACGAGAAAAGGACTCCTAACTGCTTTGTGTTCTCACCCGACTTGTGCCCTTCCCAAAGCAGGGAACAATTGTGGAAGAGAGGCATGGTGAGAAGTAAGGGCTGCAGAGAGATTGAGGGAATGAATCATGAGACTATAGCACTATAGACTGGACTCTTATTTGATAACATGCTTGTGCCTAACAAAGCTTCTCCAATTTGGATATGGGAACTTGGGTGTTCAAAAATTTTGACATAGATAGTTGCTAATTGGTTTTACTTGAATGTTACTTACATTCATTGCTTATGTTTGACAATCAGTTTACTTCATGGTTGGGATTTTTTTTTTTTTTTTGTCTTTTCGAGACAGCCTGTCCGAAATCGGGGGGGGGGGGCTGTGGGGAGCACATCTACGCTCACAGGAGGGGACCACAGCTCTGGGCTCATGGGAAGGAACCACAGCTCCACTCACAGGAGGGGACCACAGCTCTGGCTCGTGGAGGGGAGCGCAGCTCTGGGCTCATGGGAAGGAACCACAGCTCCACTCACAGGAGGGGACCACAGCTCTGGCTCGTGGAGGGGACCACAGCTCTGGCTCGTGGAGGGGACCGCAGCTCTGGCTCATGGAGGGGACTGAAGCTCTGGCTCGTGGAGGGGACCGCAGCTCTGGCTAGTGGAGAGGACCGCAGCTCTGGCTCGTGGAGGGGACCACAGCTCTGGGCTCATGGGAAGGAACCACAGCTCCACTCACAGGAGGGGACCACAGCTCTGGCTCATGGAGGTGACCACAGCTCTGGCTCATGGAGGGGACCACAGCTCTGGCTCATGGAGGGGACCACAGCTCTGGCTCGTGGAGGGGACCACAGCTCTGGGTTCATGGGAAGGAACCACAGCTCCACTCACAGGAGAGGACCGCAGCTCTGGCTCGTGGAGCGTCATAATTTCAATTCCTCTGTTCCCACTGTTTTCTTCTGTCCATCGTGCCGACCACTTGATTAGACATGTTCAGGAAAGAACATCTTGGTTTCTGTGCCACAGAGCCAACAGTTACTTATTGCATTGAATTTCTTGCTAGAAGGACATCAATTTAGGAACAAAAAACACTTTTTGCTTTTGTTTAAAGAGACAGATGTATTATTTTCTTTGTCATGGTCAAGAATCTGGTTGGCTTTTTTGGTGTCTGCTGGGAACCAGGTATGGCTGCTTCCGGGTGTGACTCAAGATCCTCCAAAGGCTGCAGCAGAAGGGGAAAGTCCACCCCTGCCTGGGCTATAGAGCTCCAGGCCTGCCTATAAGAGAGATCTTATATAAAAATTAAAAAGGGCTGACAAGATGATTCAGTGTATGGAGGGAAGTATTGCATGAAGTCCTGACCACCTAAATTTAATCCCTGGACCCCACAATTTGGCAAGTGAGATTCTGAGAGTTATTCCCCAACTTCTACATGCGTGCCTTGGCATGCACAAGCTGCCCAGCCCCAACACTAAAAAGAGGGCAGTAGAGCCCTGTCTAGAATCCCTAGTGAGGGGCTGGGGTGTGGCTCAGTGGTAGAGCCCTGTCTAGAATCCCCACTGAGGGGCTGGGGTGTGGCTCAGTGGTAGAGCCCTGTCTAGAATCCCCCAGTGAGGGGCTGGGTGTGGCTCAGTGGTAGAGCCCTGTCCAGAATCCCCCAGTGAGGTGCTGGGGTGTTGCTCAGTGGTCCAGTGTTGGGTCCTGGCCCCCAGGGGATCTGCTGACTAGCTTGTTGACCAAGCGCTTATCTTGCTGGAACATCTGGTTACCCTCCTCCTGAGAAGGCCTGACCCACCCACGCCAGAGAACCACCTGTACCGGGGGGCATGAACCTCTGACCTTGGTTTTTTTCACTTGTGTGTAAGCCTGTATATAAGGCCCCTCTGTCTCTTCAATAAACTGGTATCTGGAAGACTCCTCCGTCAATATCGGCTACACCTCAACAGCCTGGAGATACTGTGCAACAGTGACAGCCAAGTGTCTATATATATCCCAAATCTATTTGGCTATTAGCTCTCTCCTTGGAGGAATAACTCACAGCGGATGCCACAAGCTTATGTCCTCTAGTGGTTAGGAGATGTTATAAGCCACAATAAGAACTTGTCACCCTTTATAGAGAAACCACAGTTTGATCGGTGGGACCTCCACTTGTACGCCTGCGCTACTGCCTATTACCCAAAGGGTCGGGTGAGAGATGAGATTTAAAAGGAAGAACAAGACAGACAGAGGTCATCTGTGCTAGAGAATCAGATACCATTGTTTTTATTTTTTTATTTTTTTTTTATTTTTTAAGGGATTCTACAATCATAATGACACAGTTATTTGCAGATAACATGATGTTACTCAGTATGTCATACAATTAGGTAATTGGTGCATTTTGCAAGTATCTATGTCCAAATTTTTGAACAACCCAAGGTTCCCATAGTCCAGTGGGAAAAGCTTGATGCACAGGCATTGTTGATCAGTTAGGAGTCCAAACTATATTCCTGTAGTTCTCAGATTCACCCTATCTCTCTGCAGCCCTTACAATCTACACGCCTCCTCTTCCGCAGTTTTTCCTTGGGCTTTGGAAAGGGGCACAAGTGGGCGAGAAGAAAACAGTCTAATTTTTTGGAGTTGTCATTTTGGACTCCGGTCTGTTCAGGTTGTTTCCCTTCATGGTTGACAGCTTTCCAGTGATACCCTTTTTAATCATACAACAAAGCACAAGCCATTGGATGTACAGGCATTTAAGCAGTACTAATATTATGTCAAGCTTAAACTGTAGCATAGACACAGATGCTTGGATTTATGCTAATCGCAAACTGTTGGTTTCTCTATAAAGGGGACAAGTTCTTATTGTGGCTTATAACATCCCTAACCACTCAGAGGAACATAAGCTTTGTGGCATCCGCTGTGAGTTATTCCTCCAAGGAGAGAGGCTAATAGCCAAAGATTTGGGATATATATAGACACTTGGCTGTCACTGTTGCACAGTATCTCCAGGCTGTTGAGGATTAGCTGATATTGACGGAGGAGTCTTCCAGATACCAGTTTATTGAAGAGAAGCAGGGCCTTATAGAACAGGCTTACACACAAGTGAAAAAAACAAGGTCAGAGGTTCATGCCCCCCTGGTACACAGGGTTCTCTGGGCGTGGGGGGCAGGCCTTCTCAGGAAGGAGGGAAACCAGATGTTCCAGCAGATAAGCGCTTGGTCAACAAGCTAGTCAGCAGATCCCCTGGGGGCCAGGACACCCAACACTGGACCCACTGAGCAACACCCAGACACCTCCACGGGGATTCTGGACAGGGCTCTACCACCTGAGCCACACCCAGCCCCTCACTGGGGGATTCTAGACAGGGCTCTACCACTGAGCCACCACCCAGCCCCTCATGGGGATTCTAGACAGGGCTCCACCACTGAGCACACCCCTAGCCCCTCACTAGGGATTCTAGACAGGGCTCTACTCCCCTTTTTAGTGTTGGGGCTGGGCAGCTTGTGCATGCCAAGGCACGCATGTAGAAGTTGGGGAATAACTCTCAGAATCTCACTTGCCAAATTGTGGGGTCAGGGAATTAAATTTTAGGTGCAGGACTTCATGCAATACTCCTCCATACACTGAATCATCTTCAGCCCTTTTTAATTTTTATATAAGATCTCTCTATAGGCAGGCCTGGAGCTCTATAGCCCAGGCAGGGGTGGACTTTCCCCTTCTGCTGCAGCCTTTGGAGGATCTTGAGTCACACCCGGAAGCAGCCATACCTGGTTCCCAGCAGACACCAAAAAAGCCAACCAGATGTCTTGACCATGACAAAGAAAATCAATACATCTGTCTCTTTAAACAAAAGCAAAAAGTGTTTTTGTCCAAATTGATGTCCTTCTAGCAAGAAATTCAATGCAATAAGTAACTGTTGGCTCTGTGGCACAGAAACCAAGATGTTCTTTCCTGAACATGTCTAATCAAGTGGTCGGCACGATGGACAGAAGAAAACAGTGGGAACAGAGGAATTGAAATTATGACGCTCCACGAGCCAGAGCTGCGGTCCTCTCCTGTGAGGGAGCTGTGGTTCCTTCCCATGAACCCAGAGCTGTGGTCCCCTCCACGAGCCAGAGCTGTGGTCCCCTCCATGAGCCAGAGCTGTGGTCCCTCCTATGGAAGCTAGAGTGTGGTCACCTCCATGAGCCAGAGCTGTGGTCCCTCCTGGTATGGAGCTGTGGTGGCTTCCATGTGAGCCAGAGCTGCTGGTCCCCTCCACGAGCCAGAGCTGCCGTCCTCTCCACGAGCCAGAGCTGCGGTCCCCTCCACGAGCCAGAGCTTCAGTCCCCTCCATGAGCCAGAGCTGCCGGTCCCCTCCACGAGCCAGAGCTGTGGTCCCCTCCACGAGCCAGAGCTGTGGTCCCCTGCCGGTGATAGCTGTGGTTCTCTTCCCATGAGCCAGAGCTGCGCTCCCCTCCACGAGCCAGAGCTGTGGTCCCCTCCTTGAGTGGATCTGTGGTTCCTCCCATGAGCCCAGAGCTGTGGTCCCTCCCGGTGAGCGTAGATGGTGCTCCCCACACCCCCCCCCCCCAGGTCGGCCATAGCAGTGGCTTTGCCTGTGTTAGATTTATGATGGGGACAGGGTGATTTCTGGCATTTGCAGTTTCTAGTTTGGGAGACTGATATGCTCTAGATATAGACTTCCCACCCCTGAGCAAGGGCTTGCCGGTGCAGGTGTCCTGGTGGTGCAGTCCCTGACTGGACCTTTCTGTCCTGGGTCTCAAGAGTTCCCATGAATTTTTCCATTACTCGTCTACACAGGCCTGGAATAAACCTTCACCGGTCCCTTACAGAAAATGTAAGACACCTAAAATTGAACTTCTAGGGATAAAATAAAAGAACATTAGACAGGGATTTGGGGGGTGAAGGGTGAATGTATTAAAAATATTTTGTGTCCATGAATGAAATTCTCAAAGAATTAATAAAATATTAAATAAAAAAGAAATATGAAAAAAAAAAAGATAAGAAATTTTTTGCTTGTTGTGTGTAGGAGCACCTGAGCGGAGACGCGTGCAAAGCACACTGGACTTTGTGTAACCCAGTGCCGAGGACAAGGAACATATACCAGTGGGGAAGGAAGTAAAATGAAGGGGGGATTAAACAACGTTTATTTATTGTTATTTATTTTTTATCAGAGAATGGAGATGAGGGATATGCACTAGCCAGGTACACAAGTGACGTGGCCCTTCAGGTGACAACATTCAAGGAGTCAGTTTTGGGGCCCACCTGGAGAGATGGTCCTAGCGGTTTAAGCAGCCGCCGACCGCTCTTGCCAGGGGACCCAGGTTTGATCCCCAGCACCCACATGGCAGCTGAGAACCGTCTGAACTTGAACCAATTCCAGCGAAACTCCAGTTTCCAGGGGAATCCGACACCCTCTTCTGACCTCCGCGGCATTGCACGACTTATTGGGTGCACAAACTTGCCAATGCAGACANATATCTTGTCTTCTTTCTGTTGTCTTAGTCGATATCTTTTTTTTTCTTTATTTGGTTCTTTTTATGTATGTCTTTACTTTAGTTTTTTCTGTTTTTTATATTTATTTTATTCTCTTGTTTTTTCGTAGTTTAGTTTTTTTTTTATTTATTCTAAGGGATTCTACAATTATAATGACACAGTTATTTGCAGATAACATTGATGTTACTCAGATGTCATACAATTAAGTAATTGGTGCATTTTGCAAGTATCTATGTCCAAATTTTTGAACAAAACCCAAGGTTCCATGTCCAGTTGGGAGAGAAGCTTGTTGATGCACAGGCATTGTTGATCAGTTAGGAGTCCAAACTATATTCCTGTAGTCTCATGATTCAACCCTATCTTCTGCAGCCCTTACAATTACCACGCCTCCTCTTCCGCAGTTGTTCCCTGGCTTTGGGAAAGGGGCACAAGTGGGCGAGAAGAAAAAGTCTAATTTATTTGGAGTTGTCATTTTGGGCTCCGGTCTGTTCAGGTTGTTTCCCTTCATGGTTGAAGCTTTTCCAGTGATACCCTTTTTAATCATACAACAAAGCACAAGCTATTGGATGTACAGGCATTTAAGCAGTACTAATATTAAGTCAAGCTTAAAGCTTGAGCATAGAACACAGATGCTTGGATTGTATGCTAATCCGGAAATCAGGAAAGAAGGGAAGACTGGCCAGCACTTCGGATAAGGTGGATAAGGTAAGGAGCAGGCATATTGAAAATGGGTGACTTAGTTCTCATTCTCTTTTGGTGAAGCAACAGGTTGAACTTTTAAAGAAACAAGGCACAGGAATTAAACATAAGAAAGAAAAAAGGCACAGGAATTAAACATAAGACAGCTAAAGATTTCATAAAAACTTTACAAAAAACTAGTCCCTGATTCCCTGTAAAGAAAGAGGGACCTGATAGTATCCCGGCAGCAACCCCACAAATGGGGACACCAATGTGGGTCGTGGAGACCAGTTTGGTAAGCTAGAATCTCTGCAAGATGGGAAATAACACTTTCAAGGAAGCTATGTTCCAGGAGGAATTGTTTTGTGATGTGTGGCATGTGTTTGTTGACTGTGTGCTGTGGTTTGCTGTGGCTGTTGTTTCAAGTTGTGGCATGGAGAAAGTTTAGCATCTCCAAGTCAGTGAAGGCATGGACTAAGGATGGACACAGAGGGAATTCTCCTGTTGACTGGTGGTGAGCCTGTGGATGGCGCTGATGGAGATTTGGCCTGTGTGCCGGAGACCCTTTCTCTGATAGGCTTTGAGAAGCTTGCATTCTCTTGTGGGTTTTCACCCATGGGGCAGGACATGATTATGCAGCCCGTGGGTGCTGTTTTGGCTTCCCTGGATTGGGGGCATCTGTTGCTTCCCCAGCCTTCCCAGGTGGTGGGTATTCAGAGAAATTGTGACAGGAGCCCTTCCTCTCCCGTCCATTTGCTAGAGGTTTTGAAATGTGCTTGGAATCTGCCCTGCAGTCTGGGGTCCTGGCTTCCGCCTTCTGGCCACAGTTCAGGTGGCAAAGGTCACAGAGGCTGGAAGGACAGGCGTGCCCCTGGAGCATTTTGCAGCAAGCATTCCATAGAGGTGTTCCTAGAAGCCAGTCTTCTATGCTGCAAATTGAGCTTGTAAATTCCAGGCTTAGTGGTGGCCCACGCCTTTAATCCAAATGGATGTTTGTGAGTTCAGGGCCGCCTAGTCTACAGAGTGACCTCCCAGCAGGCTCTGACTGTAAGAAAGCCCTGCCTTGAAAAGACTAAAGGTAGAATATGAAACTGTTACATTTTTCAGTTTGTAGCTGTTTGTAGATACTCTGGTTAATCTAGTCCAATGTTTGTTCTGTGCCCCTCTCCTGCTCTGGAAACATTGGATGGCTGGTGGGGGAAGGGCTGGCTTTACAGTATTCTGTGTTTCACTGAGAAGCATTAAGTCTCCAGCAAGAGCCCGGGGCAGTGTTCATTGTGTTTTAAAGGTGCAGTTTTGATTCCAATACTCAGGAGACAGACTATGGACCTCCATGCTACCAAGTTGTATCGCTTAAGTAATTCGAATCCATCTCAGCATGTTTAACTTAAAGTCTAGGAGAATTTACAGGCCTTGAAGTTCTAACAAAACAAACTTGCTCCAATAAATTGTCTTTTCTTAAGGAACATTGGTAAAAGTCTCTTTAACAATGTAAATTGATATTTTGGTTCAATTTAAATAAGAAATTTTTTGAATAAAACTGTTTTGTGTTTCTTTAAGCCCATCTTCAAGCTGTGTGTATGTGTGACTGAATGCGAGTTCCCACTTTCAATTCATTATAGCCTTACACGTTTAAATCTATTTAGCTGACTATAAATAAAAATAGATTCAATTCATAGAAAATGTTTGCTTTATACCCCTTAGTGTTAACAATTTTTAATTGGATTTATAGTATGCATATTATTCAGTTTAATGATAGATTGTTGTTAATTATTATTAGTAATTGTTATTAATAGTTATAGTAATTGTTATTGAATATAATTATTAATAATAATTTATAGAAATTCAGTCTAATGGTAAATTGTTCATTGTTAGTGTCAGGTTGTGAGATCCAGAAGCCCATTGGAATGCAGAGACACCTAAGACCGGAGGTCCAAAAACCTGCTCTACCAGGCATAGCCTTTGGCTATGCTAAAGCAGGCCACCACTGATTACTCAGGAATCTTCCACCTTGCCCCTCGCCCTTTGGAAGCCAGATTCCAGATTCCCGACCCACCCCCCTCTCACTGAATCCCACTCCCACCTTCTTCCTTAAATTCCCAAGCCAGATGCCATTCTGGGCTTGGCTCTTTCTTTCCCCTGAGCCTAGCCCTGGCTACCCTGAATTAAACTTTGCTCCGAAGAACTTAGACCTCGTGGCCTTTCATTCCAGGGGGAGCGTGCCATAACCTTACAGTTAGCTGCTATTTTTTACAATTATTATTTATAATTAATGATTGTTGTGACTAATAATGGTTAATAGTAATTATTGATAATTAATAATAATAATGGTTATAATTGTTGTGATTATGAATAATTATTATTATTCCAAAGTCCTTAATAGCAAGACAAGATGGATCGTTCCAAGACTACAAACAACTTTGGCCTGTCTACTTTTGGGAATCCTCAATCTTTAGATTTGTAAATAATATAGGGACAGTTAGGCTTAGCAGAGGGACAGCTTAGGAGTTATTAACCAGAAGGGACAGGATAGGGAAAGAATAGTAAAGTTTAGGTATAGTTCATTGAAGGCAAGTGGTTGCAAATGGGCCTAAGAGGTGGCATATGGATCTCAGCTGTTTTATGAGTTACTAGGACATTTATTCTAATTATGTAAAAATAACCTATAACAAATTATAAAAATTTCATGTTTTTCATTGGGCATCAAAAGATACGGCTTTCTTCTCTTACAGGTCAAACTAACAAATCTTTCTTATGTATGTATGTATGTATGTATGTATGTATGTATGTGTGTGCATACGTGTGTATGGATGTGTGTACTTGTGTTCTAAGTATAGTATATATTATTTTTTGGTTCTTTCGAGACCAGGGTCTGCCCTGTAGCCCCAGCTGTCCCTGGAACTCACTCTGTAGACCAGGCTGGCCTTGAACTCACAAAGATCCGCCTGCACCTGCACCTATTGCTCGGAAGTGAATCTGAGACTGCTGGGCTGGTATGCTGAGACGGTCCAGCCCAGGTATTCACCTTCAGGCCATGTATGTTCCGCTCCCCAGGAGGCTGGCAGGCTCTTGGAAATATCTGCAGAGGCTCTATTAACTGTCCATTTACTTGCTGTTCCATTATTGTGGAATAACACAGGAGCACGCACTGCTTCAACACAGCCTATCGCCCGTACCCTGCCTGGTGATGATCACTTTTTCTTGTCCTGACCTCAGTTTCCTTTCTAGTGGGGTCTTAACAGGACATGGGACAAGTGAAGGGGGAGGGCACTAAGCAGACCTTCCACAGTGGATGGCACAGCCCTGTGCTCCCTCCAGCAGTGCATGGCTGGGGTGCTGTCATCCAGGACATTCGTGCTGTTGGAGCGGGTGAGACTAGCACAACCAAACTACCTCTGGCTCTAGCTCAGCTCGGCTTGGATCAGCTCCAAAACATAAAAATTTTAAAAACCAAAAGAGGGAGGTGGTATAATATCTTTCTGTATTCCAAACCTTTTGATGAATTTTTAATTTTGCGTTTGAAACTAACAATGGGAGGATGAATTGTTGTTCCCACAGGTAAAAACAACCAACCTAAATGTCTGAAAATGCACTACTTTTGGCTGTGCAAGATTGCACTGGGAAATACCAGAGCAGAGAGTGACTCCATCGGAACATTCCAAAGAAAAAGGAACCCTCAGATTGCCACGAGTCACCAAGACACTGAGCATCTCGCTGAGTTAATTTGGTGGTTGACTGTTTATAATGGGCCCTGGAATGAAGTTTTACCTTCCAGATGCTGAGAAACCTTCCTACCTCTCCCCTTTATAGAAAAAGAAAAACATGATGGTAATTAAGGTCATTCTCTCCACAGTAAATTAGAGCCAACTGTTATAGTGTAATTTCTTATAAAACAGTATAACTACCCTTCTTTATTGACTGATAGGCATGGGAACTATGAAAGGATAATTCTCTATTTGGAGCCAAAATATAATATTTAATTTATAAGCTGATGTACTGAGAAAAATATGTTGATACAGGAGAGCTCTGATGTCAGCAATAGATTTTCTGCCGAGATGTTGGCTGGGAGAAATCCGCCCAGCCCCCAAAATTATAAAGGCCTTTGCCTATAAATGGATATCTGCTAAGAGAGAGGCAGGAAGTCCCTGTTGTGAGACCTGGTATAAAGCATGAAAAAGTTTTGAGACGTCACTTGCTAATGTACATGGCCTCTGAATGCCAGAGAGCATTACCACAGGCCACTATGCGAAAAGCAAATATGGTCTCTTTGAGTCAAGCGGGACTCGCTGTCAGTATCAGCTACCCTCAACTGCCTGGAGATCTATGCAACAGTGGCACCAGGTGTCTATATATATATATATTATATATATCCATCCCCAATCTAATTGGCTATAGCTCTCTCCTTGGAGGAATAATTCATGGCTGATGCCATAGCTTATGTCCTCTAGTAGTTAGGAGATGATATAAGCCACAATAGGAACTTGTCATCTTTTATAGAGAAACCACAGTTTGTGGATTAGCATACCATCCAAACATCTGTGTCTATGCTTAGCTTGCCATAATAGTTAGTGCTGTTTAAATGCCTGTACATCTAATTGCTTGTGCTTTGTTAGTAGGATTAAAAAGCTACCCTGAATAAGCTGTCAACCCATGAAGGGAAACAACCTGAATGAGTCCAAAATGACATCTCCAGAGAAAATAGACTGCTTTTGTTCTCACCCACTTGTGCCCCTTTCCCAAAGCCTAGGGAACAAATTGTGAAGAGGAGGCATGGTAGAATGTAAGGGCTGCAGAGAGATTGGGTGA
Source organism: Rhizomys pruinosus (assembly GCA_009823505.1). Lineage (NCBI taxonomy): Eukaryota > Metazoa > Chordata > Mammalia > Rodentia > Spalacidae > Rhizomys > Rhizomys pruinosus. The sequence goes on from VZQC01012362.1 coordinate 1,493,825, forward strand.
ATGAATCATGAGACTATAGCAATATAGACTGGACTCTTATTTGATCAACATGCTTGTGCATACAAGCTTCTCCAATTGGACTATGGGAACCTTGGGTTTGTCAAAATAGAAATAGATACTTGCTAATTGATTTTACGTGAATGTTACATTACATTCATTGCTTATGCTTGAACAATCAGTTTACTTCATGGTTGGATTTTTTTTTTTTGTCTTTTCGAACAGCCCGTCCGGAATCCCCCAGTGAGGGGCTGGGGTGTGGCTCAGTGGTCAAGCCCTGTCCAGAATCCCCCAGTGAGGGGCTGGAGTGTGGGCTCAGTGGCCGAGACCCTGCTAGAATCCCCCCAGTGAGGGGCTGGGGTGTGGCTCAGTGGTAGAGCCCTGTCTGAAATCCCCCAGTGAGGGGCTGGGGTGTGGCTCAGTGGTAGAGCCCTGTCTAGAATCCCCAGTGAGGGGCTGGGGGCCAAGCTCAGGGTAGAACCTGTCTAGCATAAAGCAAGGTCCTGGGTTTCATCCCCAACATTACAAAAAAATTAATTAAAATTGACAGTGATGATACTTGAACTGAGAGTATGGAAAGCAATAAATTGCACCCTATCAATGGGTGGATCTTATTTCGTGAATCCAATCTGCAAACACTGTTATTACGGACCAGCTCCGGCATCCACTGTGATTTGGGGTAGTTACATAGTTGTGTAACCCAGACCACAGTTGATAAGAAGGGGCAGGTTAGGTGTGTTAACACATGCATTTCATGTGAGCACTCTGGAAGCTGAGGCTGGAGGATGGTTAATTTATGAGCCTAGCTACAGAGGGAGATCTTGTGAAAAGGAAAGAGGGAGGGAGGGAGGGAGGGAGAGAGGGAGGGAGGGAGGGGACAAGAAACCCTGCCTTAGGGACCAGCCAGATGGCTTAGCATGTAAAAGCTTTTGGCCTCCGAGCCTGATGACCTGAGTTCAATCCCTGCGACCAATGAAGAAAGGAGAGGCTGGCTGCTGCAAGCTGTGCTTCGAGCTCTGCGTTTGTGCTCAGGCCCACATACACAACACAAACATAATGTAAATAAAAACTTGTTCCAGGGGCTGCAGAGATGGCTCAGCGACTTAAGAGCATTCGTTGCTCTTGCAGAGGACCTGAGCTCAGTTCCCAGCACTCATACTGGGCAGCTCAGAACCATTTGTAACTCTGGCTCCAAGGGATCCCATGTTCTCCTCCACCTTCACAGGTGCGGACACACAGAAAATAAAACTAAAACAAGGACAAAGATCTCCAGAACTGGAATAAGCACCTGCCCTTTCCTCTTGTTAGAGGATTCTCTTATCTCCCGCCCAGGTTGACCAGAGTCCGTCTGCTGTCTTCTGCTCCATGCAGGATCTCAGAGTGAGATTCCCAGGTGGCTAGCCTCCTCCACAGCTTCAGCCCTACAAGTTTTCCCTCTTCCAGTGTGCTGTGATCCCGGTAGTTTTCTGCCAGGGCCTTACCCTTGGGGGGGGGGGATAGCCATGCTTCTCTGGATGACCCTTTCCCCTCCTCCAAGGCTTCTGTCCTTCGTGGGAGTCACAGTCCCATGATCCTTTGTAGCAAAACCATAGGCCTGTCTGTCTGCCCTGGGATTCTGCAGTCTCTCAGCTTCCCCTAAATGGAAACCTAGGCTCTTGATCTTCACAACTCTGAGGGCCCAGGCTGGGCACCGATACATCTGACATCCTACATATGCACCTCCCATCCCCGTAACACTGGGCCCGTCCCTCCCAATAACCTGATCTCAACAGAGAATGAAACTAGAACAAAATGTAGTGCCCGTCTTGGAAGACACAGACACACATCTAGCATCGCATTGCTCAGCCTCTGCCTTCTCTTTGTTTCTTTATTGTTATTTTTTTTATGTGTATGAATGTACTGTCTGCATATAGGTTGGTGCACCCATGTCGTGCAATGCCATGGAGGTCAGAAGAGGGTGTGGGATTCCCCTGGAACTGGAGTTAAGGTGGTTTTCAGGCGCCATGTGGGTGCTGGGGATCGAACCCGGGTCCTCTGCAAGAGCAGTTGGCGCTCTTAATCACTAAGCCATCTCTCCAGCCCCGGTACTTGTTTTTTCTTCTTTTTTTTTTTTTGAGACAGGGTCTCCCTTTAATCCCAGCTGTCCTGGAGCTCGCTCTGTAGACCAGGTTGGCCTTGAACTCAGAGATATGCCTGTCTCTGCTTCCCAAGTGCTAGGATTAAAGGCATGTGCCACTACGCCTGGCTGGTGCTTGTTTTCTTATCTTGAACTCGCCATGTAGCCCAGGCTGGTCTTGAAGTCCCTATGTAGCTGAGGTGGACCTTGAACTTTGACTGTCCTGCCTCAGCCCCCAGTACCACTCCCCAGTGTTGGGATTACAGGTGCAAGCCAGCACTCAGAGATGAATATTCATTCTTGGGAGCACTGAGCTACCACACAGGAAGGCCAGTCAATAGCCTGCTAGAAAGAGCAGGTGGAGAGGAAGGGGGCTGGCCCTCATAGAAAACAGAGGTCTGGACACGCAGCACCTCCTCCCCTGACCTAGCCTTCTCTGTCCCTGCCACTGTGTCAACATGTCCCACAGTGCCATGTTGGGTGTCCTCATCCTGGGTCCAGGGCTGACTGCAGCCCTCACTCCACATGTGGAGCTGCAGAACTGTCTGAAGATACCAGTCAACCATAGACGGTTATTGTGATTTGTATACTGTCTCCCCACAGGAGCTCAAGTGCTGACCACTTCAGACCCCAGCTGGTGGCGCTATTTGGGGAGGGTCTGGAAATTCTGGGAGGTGGGGCCTGGACCAAGTGGGCCACTAGGGGTGGGCCTTGTGGGACCCTCATCCTGCCTCCTCTCACTCTCATTTTCTCTCTCTTCCTCCTCCTCCTCTTCCCCCCTCCTCCTCTTCCTCTTCCTCCTCCTTTCCTACTCTTCCTCCTCTTCCTCCTTCTCTTCTTCTCCTCTTCCTCCTTCTCCTCCTCCTTCTCCTCCTCCTCCTCTTCCTCCTTCTCCTCCTCCCTCCTCCTTCTCCTCTTCCTCCTCCTCCTCCTCTTTCTTTCACAGCTTAATGAAGCCAGTGGAGCTCTTCACAGCCTGAAGCTAAGGCTGGGGCTCTCCCAAGCTCACATCCCCCACCCCCACCTTTTTGAGACAGGGTTTCCCTACAGCCCCAGCAGTCCAGGAACTCTCTATGTAGACCAGGCTGGCCTTGAACTCAGAGATCCTCCTGCCTTTGCTGGGATTAAAGGTGTGCGCCACCATGCTTGGCCCAAGTCCACATTCTTGGTCCCTTTTGTCATCCTCTCCTCCCCCCACCCCCACCCCACCCCACTTCTTGTTTCCCCTAGAAGCGCTTTTTTCAACGAACCACAACAGTCGGGAGGATGAGGCAGGAGGATTGTCACAAGTTTGAGTCTAGCCTGGGCTACACACCAAGACTCTGTCTCAAAAAAAAAAAAAGTTAGGTGTAATCTCAGTACTTGGGAGATGGACGAAGGAGAATCAAGGGTTCAAAAAGGCCAGCCTCAGCTACACAGGGAATGCAAAGGCCAGCCTCAGCTACACAGGGAATGCAAAGGCCAGCCTCAGCTACACAGGGAATGCAAAGGCAGTTTGGGCTACATGAAAGCCTGTCTCAAAAAAACCAAAAAGGAAGAAAAGAAAAAAAAAAAAAAAAAAAGGCAGCCAAGACCAAGAGAAGAAGGGGATAAATAAAGGGGTTGGTGGCACTCAGGAGGAGCAAAGTTCAAGGTCATCCTCAGACAGGATGTTTCTGGTTCTTTCACCCTCTACTAGAACCCAGGAGTCTGCCTCTCTTCCCTTCTTCCCTTCCCCTCTCTCCTGACCCTCACAGACAGGTGGCCATCCAATGGGGGGGAGGGGGGCGCACGGCAAAACACACCCTGGAGGTCTGCGAAGGAAGCAGCAAGCTTGTTTGCACTTGCCAGCAGCAAATGAACACCCATTCCCAACCACACAGCCGGGGAGGGGTTCACCAGTGGGCCAGGTAGGCAGGGTCAGGCACGTGGCAAATCAGCAGCAGTGGAGGCAAGAGGGGGTATGGGCGCCCAGGGTCCTGAGTGGTAGGAGCGGCTCTGCAGGGTGGCGGCGACCGCTCTGCCCCAGGTCCTGGGAAAGCCCGGGATCCATCACCCATCACCAAGGATCCTGGAGCAGGTCCCAGAGCCGGGTGCTGCCGGAGTCAGAGAAGTCCACAGAGAAGATGCTGGGGCCAGGAGGCCCAGCGCCCAGCGGTGGGCCCCCACTCACGGCCTCCAGCCAGTCCAGGGAATCCGTAGGGGCCTTCGGAGAGGGGGTCGGGGAGCTTGCGGGGGACGGACGTGAAGAGGAGAAGACGGAGGAGAGGCCTTCGGAGTCCGGGGAGGGGGACAGCACGTCGAATGAGCCAGGGAAGTCCAGGGGGAAGGGAGGTAGCGGGTCTGCAGGAGGAGGCCAGCTTGGGATGTCGGCTCTTGCTCTCCACCCAGTTTTCCAGCCCAGCCCTCCCTCGGACCCAGGACTCTCCAAGTTCAGCTCCTTCTCCCCCAAATGCAGGAGTTCGGCCCGTACCATCAGGCTCCAACTGGTCCTCCAGGATGTCATCGATATCCCGGTTGGGAAGCAGCTGTGGATGAAGCACAGGCCGAGTGACTCTGGGGTCCAGCTTCGACCGCAGCCCCCCAACCATGCATCAGCCAATCATGCGTCCCCTAACCATGAAATCCCCCAACCACGCGCCCCTCCCACCTGCGCCCTGCGGATCGCTTCCTGCAGCTCCTCCTCCAGAGTCAGGCCTGCCTGAGAAGGGGTAGGGACCAGGGCCGGAGCCAGAGCCGGAGCCGGAGCGGGAGCGGCAGTCGGAGCCTGAGCTGGAGTGGTTCCCAGCGGGTCCGCAGCTCCAGGAAGCTGCAGCCTGCCAGATGCCGAACTTGCCTTCATCTAGAACCAGGAAAGGGCCAAGTTGCCTAAGCCCCAGTCGCCGCCGGGTCCCTTCTTTACCCGCTCCACCTCTTGGTCTTGATCCAGCCCTTTCTTTGGCCTCGCCCCTTTTTATTTTTGTTTTCATGTGTATGTGTGTTGATGTGCATGCCACGGTGTGCGTATGGAGGGCAAAGAAACCTTGTGGGAGGGCGTTTGATTCCATCCTGGGGGACTCGGGAATCGAATTCACTTGGCGGCAAAGGCTGTTACCCCGCTGAGCCAGCTCGCCGTCCCCCGCCCTCTTCTCTCATTGGCTTCCCTGGTTGCTATTGACTACACCCCTTATTATCACGGCCACGCGCCACCAACACACGGTTGGCTACTCCTTTCTATCGCCCCACCCACAACCACGCCTCCTTCTCCTGATTGGTCCGTGCGCCCTGCCCCGCCCCTCCCTCACCGCGCGGGGCTTCCGGGCGGTTCCCTGCGCCTTGGGCCTGAGCCGCGGCCAGTGAGCGCCCTCTTCTTTGTCCTCGCGCCGGGGCTTCTGCCGCTCGCGGGGTGGAGCGCCGCCGCGCATGCGCTCCAAGAGCTTCGACTTGGTCCCTGACACAGGGAGGCCCCGTAGGCGCAGCTGCTGCCGAAGCTCGGAGACCTAGGATTGGGGGGGGGGGGGAGGAGATGAGGTGCCGAGCCGGCTCTGGGGCGCATGCACTTGGAAACAGAGAGGAGGGATTGGAACCCAGACCTAACGGGTTAGAGGCTGTGGGGTTGAGTTGTGAGCCCAGGCGTGGGACACTGCACCCCAAACTCACCGTCAGCTCTTCTAATTTAAGGGTCTGAAGTTCCAGCTTGTGTGGAGGGGGCGAGGGGCTGGAGACTTCTGGTGGGGAGGGCTTCATCCTGGGCCGGGATTAGGAAGACAAAGATCCTGTCCTTAAAAACAGGGGCTCCGGAGGGTGCAGGAAAACTTAAGCCTGGATATGTGGGTGTGGGCAAGGTGCGACGGGGGCAGAGGGCTCAGCAGGACTTCTGGGGAGGAGGGGGTTCCAGGCCAGGCTCCCTGCCCTTGCCTCTAGGTTTGAGGCAGGATGGGACCTGAGTTTCTGGGTCCCTGGATGGTAGAAATGAGGGTCCTACCGAATATGTGGCTGCTGTGAATTCTCTTCCCGCAGAGGCGGCTCCAGGGGACCCAGGGCTGACCCCTCTGCTTGGGGATCTGCCCTAGGCCCTTGTTTCTGCTCTGGGGGCATGTACAGGTGGTATGTCAAGTTCCCCCTGGACTTAGGTTCCCTCCAGCATTTTGAGTTCTTGGCAGATTCCTGAAAGATCAGGTAAGGCCCAGAGGTCATGCCTGCGCTCTGGAGGATAGAAAGTCAAGACCAGGTTCGGGTGTGGTGGTGCCCCACCTTTAATCCTAGCACTTGAGAGGCAAAGGCAAGGCAGATCTCTCTGAGTTCAAGGCCAGCCTGGTGTACAGAGAATGAGTTACAGGCCAGCTGGGGCTACAAAGTGAGGCCCTGGCTCAAAACGAAGCACAGGGAAAGAGGGTGCTTGGCTTTCCTGCCCCATGCAATGTTCGGGGCCAGTTCGGCAGGAACAGACAGACATATGGGACGCTGGGAGGGCCGGGCAGGAATGGACTGTCATGGGCACATACTCTTCACTCCTGTCAACACTCACCTTTTGGGGGGACCTCCAAGGACAATATGCTGGCTTAGAGGGCAAGATGCCAGGACTGAAGAAAGAGTCAGGGACGGAGGGCAAGGCTGGTGCTGCAGCTGGGATCCATGGATCTGAACCAGAGGCTGGAGCGACTGTGGAGGGCCCTGAGAGGCAGCAATCGAGCCAGTCAAGGCCGAGGAGAGAGGGGCGGAGCAGCTGGGGTGGGAGGGTGGGGGAACAAGACACAGAGCTCTAATGGGTGGGGAGGCCCAAAGTTCTGACAGGTTGGGGTTCTGCTGTCCTGGGGCAAGCACAGTCCTGGGGGACCGGGAGGGGGACAACTCGGACAGCCCTGCCTTCCTTTTGGGGATCCGCACTTACTCGAGTCTTGATTCCGCCTATGGATCCGAAGCTGCAGGACTATGGAAGAAGAGGGAGGTGGTGGATCAAGGAAGGCCAGCAAGGGAATGTCCAAGAAAGGCTGGCTTAGCGGGTAGGGTCTGTGGGAGCTGCAGTTGTTGGCGGGACATGTGTGCCCGACCCCTTCACACACCCCTTGCAGGCGGGTGGGCCAGCAGCCTGCTCCCTCTCCCTTCCTGGGGCCTCCCGCCTGCTCTTGCCAGCGAAGCATCTTGAGCCAGAGCTGCTCTGGGACTTGGAGCCAGCGAGCAGCCCTACCCCGGGCTCCACCTGCAGCTTCAGGACTGTGTGCCCACTCAAGCACGTTCGCCATCTTGGTAGTCGGGCCCATCAACATCCCACGTTCTTTTATTGGTGCACCCCTCTTCTGGGCTACCTCTGGACCTCCCCACAGCCAGGGCTCTGCAAACATACTCCTGAAACTCTAGTTTTGCACACGTGTGCGTTCATAGCCTTTACACAATTTTCACCCCTGGCTCACTCTGACCTGGCGTGCACTGAGGCCTCCCGCTGCACATTCCCATTCCTCTCTACAGGTTCACAGCTCTGTATATTGGTTAACAAATCATAACAGATGGACACTGTCCAGACTTGAAAGCTCATGGTCCCCCAGCCACACTCCCAGCCCCCACTCTGCTCCTCTACTTTGCAGAACATGCACCCTAGGTACATACCCCACCCCACAGTTCAGCAAGCCATGTGCATGTCCCCCCACCACAACTATTCCTGGCACAAGTGACTGTGTGCCTGCGGCTCATGGTCCATCCACGCACTTCGGAGAAGAATCACTGGGGTTCCGGACCCCGGACCCTTCCCCCACATGCACAGGGATGCAACCTCTCACCAGAACGGAACTTGGAACGGATGATTTGGGAGCGCTGGGAGGAGGCTGCTAGGGTCATTGTCAAGGCTCGGGTGGAGACCTGGACTGGGGAGAAGGCAGGGCCATCAGAGGGCAGGGTCAAAGTGGACAGTAGGACACTGCCCTTTGGGAAACCCAGGAGATAGCCTCAAAGATTAGGGACAAAAGCACTGGGCCAAAGCTGCTGGATGGGGAGAGGCTTGAACACCAGGGACAGAAAGGAAGAAGGGCTCGGGCCTGCACCCCTGGGAGTGAGGAAGGAAGCTGGGGCCTGAACCCCGTGCGTCTGACGAAGGAGGGCTGGGACATGGACCCGGGGAAAGGACTTGAGACTGGAGTCGTGGGTCTGGGGAAGGGAGGTCTGGGGTCTCAACTCCTGGATATTGGTTAGAGGAAGGACCCAAGTCTCAGAGTCCTGCACCCTACGGAGGAGAGCATTGGAATCAGGACCTTTGGGTCTTTGAAAGTGGAGGAAGGGGTCGTCTGGACCCCAGAATCCCAAAGGACAGTCAAGGACCAGAACTCTATGCTCTGGCAAACTAGAATCCAAGGTTTTAGGTCCCCCAGGGGAGGCTGACAGGTCTCTAGGGGACACACAGGGGTCCCTGCCACAGACACCTGAGACAGAATGTGTCAAGTGTCACACAGCAGGTCCTGTGGGAAAGGTATAGGGACCAGAAAGGAGAACCAAAGGTGACTGAAGGGTTAATGAGGATCCCTGCCGGCACCCCAGGGGGGCTTCTCACCAGGTGGGCTCCTCTCAGCTGCTCAGCTGTGTCTTGAGGCTGGTGGTCTCTCGAACTGGGCTGCAGACTTCAGGCTCCGCCCTGCCAGCCTAGGGCCGCCCTTAACTCCGCTTTCTGGGATGTGCCTGGAGCCCGGGAGCCGCCAGGGATCAGAAGCCCCGCCTCGAACCAGAGAAGCGGGGCTGGGCGGGCGGACGTGGGGGGTCCCCTGATGTCTCCTCCCCCGCGTCCTGGGCTGTGGGGTCGGGTGGAGCAGCCTCAGGGGATAGACAGGAGCAGGTGGGGGGCCTGGGCCCGGGTTAGCTGCAGCGACAGGTGGCCGTGCCCGCGGCCTGCCTGCAGGTGCCACCTGTTGCCTTTTTCCCCTGACACAGCAGAGGAGTCAAGTTCAGAGGAGGGGAAAGTTCACACATGAAGCTCAGACCCCTGGTTCTAAGAAAGGAAGAAGGCGCAGGAGTCTGGACTCCGGTGTGACGGAGGAGAGCTGAGACCTAGACCCCTGGGTCTGAGAAAGGGCTGGGGTCTGCCTCCGTTGATTTGATGGAAAGAGGACCGGAACCCGAGGGTCCCAGAGTAGAGGTGCTAGGCGTTGCGATTCTGCTGCGTGCCCAGTAGGGTATGCAAAAAGCTTCAAGAGTCAGGGTACAGACTTAGGTAGGAGGGAGAGACCATTGGCAAGCCCACAGGGTCTGTATTCAGCAGAGCACGGTGCCGGCAGTGTTCCGAGTTGTGGGGCAGGGCTAAGTGCTCCCGGGTCACATTACATGCTAGAGGGCAAGATGAGACCATCGCTAGAAATATCTCCCTGGACGCGGCAGGCACCCAAGGTTCCAAGCATAGGCCCCAAAACCTTGAGAAAAAAAAAACTTTATCATTTTTTTTTTTTTTGAGGCAGGGTCTCCCTTTAGTCCCCACTGTCCTGGAGCTCGCTCTGTAGACCAGGCTGGCCTTGAACTCACAGAGATCCGCCTGCCTCTGCCTCCCAAGTGCTGGGATTAAAGGCGTGAACCACCACGCCCAGCTAACATTATTATTATTATTATAGGTGTATGGGTGTATTGCCTGCTTGGGTTCAAGTGCACCCAGGTCGTGCAATGCCCCCAGAGGTCAGAAGAGGGTGTGGATCCCCTGGATCTGGTGTTGGTGTTGGTTGTTAGCTGCCATGTGGGTACCGGGAATCCTCTGAAAGAGCAGCCAGTGCCCTTAATGGCCGAGCCATCTCTCGAGCCTCACTTTAAAAAACCTTTAAGGGTCCTTTTTTGTTCTTTGTTATTTTTAGACAGGGTCTCACTGTAGCCCCAGCTATCCTGGAACTCGCATCGTAGACCAGGCTGGCCTTGAACTCACAGAGATCCGCCTGCCTCCGCCTCCCGAGTGCTGGGATTAAAGGCGTGAACCACCACGCCCGACAAGTCCCGTAAGTTTTGATAAGTGAGACGCTGCCAATACCAATACCACAGATACTTTTATTACTCCTTGGCACTCACATCGCAAGCCCATCTTCCCAGCCTCTACCAACCCGACAACTCAAACTCCCAGCGCTCCACGCGGGAAGAACTACAACTCCCAGAATGCTCGGTGCTCAGGCGGGCTCCAGTGAGTTGGAGCCGATGCAGGTTCAAGCTTCGCGCGCTCGCTTGTTATTGGTTTTTCAAGGAGGCGTGGCCACTGGGGGTCCGTGGCGATGATTGGCTGGCAGCTCCTGCTGCTCCAGATCCCACAGGAGGCGACGGAGCCTGCGTAGCTCTCGGTGAAGTGAGTCATCTGTTACCGGGCCGGAGAGGCGCAGGCGCGAGCTGCCCAGGGGCAGGATGAGGGGAGGATGCGAGGAAAAGCTTTCGAAGATGTCCCCTGCCAGGCCGAAAAAGACTGAGTTAGAGGCTGAGCATGGGTGTGAGGCAGCACCCATGGCTCTCTCCCTAAGAGAGAAAACAATTCTCAGCAACTGCTGACGTAGGGTCCAAAGCACGATTGTAGTTCAGATTACCAATGGGCGCTGCTGCCTGGGAAAACCGCTATGTAGTTGGGTTCCTAGGTCCTTGGACTGACTGGAAATTCGTCCAAATTCCTGAGAATGGAGGGGCCCGACTATGTAACTGAGTTAGGATTAGGAGTGCTTGCATTTACAATGCTGGGAACGGACCCCAGAGCCCTGCAGATGCTACAATCAGAAATTTTAGGTCCAGGGAAAAGAAAAGGGCTAGGGACCAAACAGCTGGGGACATGTACCCAGGTCCCAAGGAAGATGGCTCTCCTGCTTCCCCGTTTATGCTCACCAGTGTCCACTGCATCCCGCTCTGCAGGGGGTGGATCCCAGGCTGGCGGTGGTCCACGGCCAGGACCCAACTGATAGTGGCTAAGTAGATGGTGGAGCTGAGCATAGGTCAGGGTGGGGTAGTCAGTTCGGAGGCTGCTCCATGAAGCCTATGGGAAGAACAAGTGAGAAGTCCGGTCATAACCTGGGCTGGGTAGAGCAAGCCGATTTTTTTCTTGGGAGGCTGAGGCCAGAAGATTGAAAGTTCAAGCCAAGCCTGGACAACGCGTAGTGAAACCCTGTCTCAAGAGATAGAAATAAAGCCAGGCACGCCTTTAATCCCAGCACTCAGGAGGCAGAGGGAGGCAGATCTCTGTGAGTTCAAGGCCAACCTGGTCTACAGAGTGAGTTTCAGGCCAGCTGGGGCTACAGGGAGAGAGAGAGAGAGAGAGAGAGAGAGAGAGAGAGAGAGAGAGAGAGAAGCATGTGCCATGCCCTGGGCTTAATCCAAAATTCTGCAAGAAAATCAAATCAGTCGAACTAGAAATAAGTGAAATTAAGTGATCTACCTGAATCAGGTAGTTTGCTTCTCTGAAAAACTTTTGTGGGGATGGGTCAGCGTTATTACCAGTTTCCAAAACGCAGTTTCCACTCGGTGAATTTTTTTTTTAAATATGGAATGCTTCATGAATTTGCGTGTCATCCTTGTGCAGGGGCCATGCTAGTCTTCTCTGTTTCGTTCCAATTTTAGTGTATGTGCTGCTGAAGCCAACTTTTTTTTTTTTTTTGAGGTAGGGTCTCCCTGTAGCCCCAGATGGCCTGGAACTATGAAGACCAGGCTGGCCTTGAACTCCCAAAGAGCTGCCTGCCTCTGCCTCATCAAGGGCTGCGATTGAAGGTGTGGGCCACCATGCCTGGCTTCTCAGTTCATCTTTTAACCATCATTTTTCTTGGTCTCATACCAGATTTCCTGAATCAGCATGTCTTAGAGAGGGACCTAGGAAACTTATTTCTAGCAAATTCCATGGGCATTCAGACATTTCTGTTGGGTGGAGATGACTTGTGGTCTCAGGGAGCTGGAAAGATGGCTCAGTGATAAAGAGCACTGGCTGTTCTTGCAGAGAACCCAGGTTCGATTCCCAGCAGCCACATGGTGGCTAACAACTATCTGTAACTCCAGTTCCAGGGGACTGGAAGCCTTCTTCTGACCTCTGCAGGCATTGCATGACATGGGTGAACTTACATACCTGCAGGCAATACACTTGTACACATAAAAAAAAATTTTTTTGAAAGGTCAAGGTCAGGTAGATCTGACCAGAAGTCACCTTGAGCAGAGAGGTACGGGGCACACATAGTAGGTTCACAGCAATGGAGAGCTTCCGGAAGAACTCAGTGGCAATGTCACCTAGCCCAGCCCCCTGCAGCCAATCCAAGACGAGGTCCAAGTTAGTTCGGATTTGGACGGCCCGAGACCACTGATAGAAAGGTCGGCCTTGACCTGTATAGGAAGGGATGAGAGGTAGTGGGTGGACCATGTCCTTCTACTTTCCAGGCAGTCTACATGTGACGCAGGGCACCCAAAGGCAAGGCTGGAGCCCGGGGTCCCTGAGTGCAGGTCCGGCTCCCAGCCCAACCCTCACCTCGTTCCATCAGCGAATTGAGAAGGGACGCATTGGAGAAGAAGAACAAATAGCCAAAAGTCTGTGACACGAGGTCGGGATGCAGCTCACACTGGCCTGTCAGTTCCAGAGCTGCCTGGAACACACCCAGGGTGGGCCTCAGACCAGGAGGCATGGCCTCCAGCTCCGCACCAGGCCCTGGGAGCTCCGCCCCAGCGGTGAAGGGGTTACTGTCCAGGAGAGCAGGCAGTGTCGAGTACAGAGTCTGAGGAGACACAGAGGCGGATGCTAGTGGCTAGATTACAACTCCTTGGAAGCTGCGTGGCGGCTACAGCACACAGATAATGGGAATTCTATCCTGGGCTTCTGGGAGCCGTAATCCATTGTTCCTTGATCTTCCCAAGGGGCTCCACGACCAAATCCCTACATTTTGATGGGTTTCTAGCACTTATTAGGGCCTCCTGGGACAATTCAACTCTTGAGGGTTTCCGGGAGACGTCTTGGATAGTTTAGGAGCGAATCTCATGCATTACGCACTTGGGGTTCTCACAGCTCAGTAGGACAGGACACTGGACAAAGGGGCCTTCTTCGGTCAAAGATTTGACCAGAATTCCCAAAGGAAATTATAAGAATGGAGAGTCAGGAAGTGGGAGTGCAATGGAGTGTGGTGGCAGCCAGCCAATGGAAAGTGTGATCAGGCCAAGGACAGGAAATGAGGTCAGAGACAAAGAAATAAGAGCACAGTTGGCAAGGATGTGCAGGAAATGAAGCCCCAGAGGAAGGGGCTCTACAGTCAAGGCTGCTCCAAAGAAGTGGCCTGGTCTACAGAGCAAACTCCAGACCAGCCACAGCGAGACAGTGAGACCCTGTCTCCAAAAAAGCTTGAAAAGGTGGTAATAGTGATTCAGCTGGTTATGAGTTCAGCCTGTCAAGAGAGGAAGTGATGTCAGCCCAAACAGGAAGTATTATCACAAGAGCAAAGTACTAAAGTGAGGCTAGAAATGACTCCAAGGAGAGAGAAATCCTGAGTCAAAGAGGAAGTAACATCAGAGCAACATGATACAGATTATGAACAGAAGGTGAGGGTGCTTTAGCCCAGAAGCAGGGACCCACCTTGGTGAGGTAGTAGACCGACTGCTGAAAAGTACACATGATGACCTCATCCAGAAGGGCCAAGGCCTCGTCACACAGTTCCAGGTCGTTGCAGAGCTGTGGGTCTGAGGACAGGCCTGGGGGTGAGAGAGGGAACCAGAGGCTGGCTGCTTGGAGCCCAGGTCTCGGGGTTCAGGGTACAACGGGAAACCACGACACCGTGGGCCAGGGCTCACCCTCCTGGTCAGCGTCTTTCTCCATCTCTAGGACCTTCTCTTGAACGAAGCTCAGCAGCTCGGTGGTGTTGGCCATCCATAGCATGAGTGGCCGCAGCTCCACTGACACGGCCTCAGGAGTCAGGGGTACCTCAGGGACTCCCTCTGGGTGGCTGAGGAAAGAGGGGGGGATGCCTATGACCTCTGCCCAGGACTTCTCATAAAGACCAAACCCCAAAACTCACATCTTCCCCTAAGGAGGTACAGGGCTTGCACTAAAGCACCCATGGACAGGAACTGGGCTTCAGCCCTGACCCCGTGACCCTCTAAACCTGTCTGCCCCAGATTTCTCTTACTTTTCTGGCTGGCGGTCTCCAATTTCCTTAATCTTTTCCTGTGGAACAGTAAGACAGAATCAATGTGACGGGAGTGGACTGAGGGGACCAAGACTGTACACCTTGGTTTGTCTAAAAGTATCTTGTGTGTATGTGTGGTGTGCGTATATGTATCTTTGCATCTGTGAGGATTCGTGTGTGTTCACATGTATGGAGGCCCTAAGCTGGTGTCCGGTTTCTTCGCTCACTCTCCGCTTTGTCTGTTGAGGCGCAGTGTCTCGGACTGTGCCAATTCCAGCTAATCTAGTTATCCAGCCACTCTGCCTCCTGAGTCCACCTTTTATATGAGTTCTAGGGGGTTTGAACAAAGATCAGGGTTACATAGCAAGTACTTTATCCACTGAACCACCTCCTCAGTCCCCCCCACATACCTCCCACTTTTTAAGACAAAGTCCTACTTTGTAGCCTAGCCTGGCTTTCAACTTTTGGCTTCTGGACTTTTCTTTCTTCCTTCCTTCCTTCCTTCCTTCCTTCCTTCCTTCCTTCCTTCCTTCCTTCCTTCCTTCCTTTCTTTTTTGGTCTTTTTGAGACAGGGTCTCCCTGTAGCCCCAGCTGACCAGGCTGGCCTTGAACTCACAAACATCTGCCTATCTCTGCCTCCTAAGTGCGCCACCACGCCCGGCTTGTCTTTTTTTTTTTTAAATGTGTATGAGTGTATTGCCTTCATGTATGTAAGTGTACCCATGTTGCACAATGTCTGCAGAGGTCAGAAGAGGGTATCAGCCACCATGTAGGCACTGGGAATCAAACCCAGGTCCTCTGAAAGACCAGCCAATGCTCTTAACCACTGAGCCATCTCTCCGGGTCTCTCTCTAGCTCCGGGTCTCTCTTTAGTCCCAGCTGGCCTGGAGCTCACTCTGTAGACCAGGCTGGCCTTGAATTCACAGAGATCCGCCTACCTCTGCCTCCCAGTGCTGAGATTAGAGGCGTGCATCACTACGCCCAGGTCTTTCTACTTTTATTGTGAGACAAAGTCTCACTAAGTTGTCCAAGCTGATCTTCAGCTTTCTCTGCAGCCCAGGTAGACTCTGGATTTGAAATCATCTGCCTCACACTCCCAAGTAGGTGTAATGCTGGGTCTGGGAAGCTACAGGAGTCCTCCCATTCTAACCCTACACTCACAAGCTATTCCCTTCCGGTTCCATCGCTCAACTGGAGTTTCTTCTTAGCCCGTAGACGATCCATGACTCTCTAGGTCTCTGCTCAGTGAGACTGAGCGTTTCCCCCTCACCTCCGCTACTTCCTCCTGTTACTTCTGTAACTCTGGACCCAACCTCTGACCAACGGTTTCCTTTGTCACTGTTCCAAGCCCCTGTCCCAAACAGCTGTCCACGTGACTGATTCTCAGAGTGGTCTTTCCCAACTTCTCATCCCACTGCATCTCCCCTCAATTCCCAGAGTGGTTTTCTTCATGATCCCACACTGAGGCACAAAGGCCATACCAAGTTTAAGGACAGCCTGGGCAGTTTAGTAAGACCTGCCTCAAAATAAAGAGTGCTGGTGTGCGGCTCAGGGGTCGAGACCCCGCCTAGTAGGCTGGAGCCCTGGTTCCATTCAGGGTACCACAGAACAAACAAATCTGAAATCCTCTTCAATCACAGCCCCCTAGGGGCACCCTTAATTCAGTCCCTCTCAAAGCGTCCTGGGAAGTGGAACTCACTGGTTGAGTGGGGAAGAGATATATCCTGGAATAGATGTAACGATCAAACGGGTGTGGGTAGGTCAGGGGGTGCTGAAGAGACCGCTGGGGGTGCGGAGTGTGGGTGAGTGGGCATGTTGCTGGGGATGAGAGGGGGCTATGGAAAGCCTTGACGGCCGGGTTGGTGGACGTGGGGGGCGCTCACCCAGACGGCTTCCTTGATGAGCTTCGCCAAGCGGCCGAGCAAGCGGGGCAGGTGGCCCAGCTCCAGTTCGCGCGCTGAATGCTGCACGCACAGCGCCAGGAGCGTGGCGGGCCCGAGCGGGGGCAGGTCCCCGACGCCCGAGGCTGCGGCGCGCACGATCTCCCCCAGCAGCGCCTCCTCCTCGCGCGGTCGGAACCGCAGCACCAGCTCGCGGCCGTCCAGGTAGGCGGCCAGAGCCTCGCCGCGCTCCTGTAGGCCGCGGCCGCACAGGCGGCAGGAGAAGGCCCAGCCGGGGCCGGGCGGCGTGGCCCCCGGGCGCGCGGGCAGCCAGGGCGGCCTGGTGGGCCCGGAGCCGCCGGCGCGGGGGTCCTTGTACATGAACAAGAAGTGCTCGCCCAGCCCCAGCAGGTCTCCGGGGTGCAGCTCGGCCTCCCGCAGCAGGAGACAACCGTTGTGCGTCACCGGGGCGCCCCGCGCAGGGCGCACCAGAGCCGGAGGCTCGGGGCCCGCGCGCACCGTGCAGTGCCGCGGAAGGATGTCCGGGGCGTTGAGGAAGGTGTCCACATATGGGGCGGGGGACCCGCCTCGGGAAGAGGAGGGCCCTCCCCGGCCAAACACGTGCTGCTCTCGGGTCATAACGTACACCACGAAGTCCTAGAGGGAAAGAGGAGTGCGCTGGGGTGGGCGCTTCCAAACTGCGAGGTTTCCCACCCCGGACTCTCCACCCCACTCCACGCCCTCTGAATGAGTGAACACCTCCAGGGAGGTCTTCTGGGATCCCAAAGGGATCTCTTGAGCATCGTTCGGTCCTGAACAACCTCCTCCAAGGCATTTGCTAGCTCTTTTTTTTGAAAGGAAAAAAAAAGTTATTTTGTGTTTGTGTTTGTGTTTGTCTTTGAGTCAGTTTCTCCTTCCACTATGTGGGTTTCTGGGCTCCTGGGTACGGCCACCTCAGCTGCCCTGGCTCCACCCTTTAAGGAGACCCTTCACATGCACTCTATGAACAGGGGTTTCCAAACTGATTGTTCTCCAACACCTCGTCTCAGCTCTCTTGAATGGACTGTGCAGCTCTTAAGAGGGGCCTCTTCCATATCACCCAGCAGAGGATGGAGGGCCTTCCAGGACAAAGTATGCCCTTACTAAAACGGATTGTTCATCATCCTCAAAAAAATAGAACTTTAGGAGCTGGAGAGATGGCAAAGCAGTTAAGAGCCCTGGCTGTTCTTGCAGAGGACCCAGGTTTGGTTCCCAGCACCCATATGGTGGCTAACAACAGTCTGATCTCCAGTCCCGGGGGACCTGACACCTTCTTCTGACCTTCAACACTGTACATATGTGGTGCATTTACAAACATGCATGCAAAACACACACAATTTAAAACAAAATGAAATCTAAAAAAAAAAACTCAAAACTGGATGTACCATCTGACCCTCTTCCTAAAATAAACAATGTTCACGTTCTCCTCTTAGTATTTATACAAACACATACATACAAACACAGCCTAGCAGCACAGTTTGGTAACGTCAGCTATTCAGAAGGCTGACGCAGGATGATTTCAAGTTCAGAGTCAGCCTGAACCACTTATGGAGCTTCTGTCTCAAAGTAAGTAAAGGCCTGGCTGTGGCTCAGTGGTAGAACACCTGCCTAGCATCCTCTGCTGAGGGCTGAAGAAATGGCTGTGTGGCAGAACACTTGTCTAGCATGTTCAGTTCCAAGCACCCACGTGGTGGGTGACAAATGTCTGTTACTCCAGTTCCAGGGGCTCTGACACCCTCTTTTGACCTCCATGGGCACTGCACGTACAAGTGCACTTGAACATATGAATCAAAACGCTCAGACAAATGAAATAAAAATAAAGGGAACCAGGCGTGGTGGCACACGCCTTTAATCCCAGCACTCCAGAGGCAGAGGCAGGCGGATCTCTGTGAATTCAAGGCCGGCATGGTCTACACAGTGAGTTCCAGGCCAGCTGGGGCTACAGGGAGGCCTTGTGTCAGAAAGACAAATAATATAAATAGCCAGGTGTGGTGGCGCACGCCTTTAATCCTAGCACTCGGGAGGCAGAGGCAGGCGGATCTTTGTGAGTTCAAGGCCAGCCTGGTCTACAGAGTGAGTTCCAGGACAGCTGGGGCTACAGGGAGACCCTGTCTCGAAAAGACCAACATATATAAATAAAAAATAAGAAACAGATGTTTGTGAGGCACATCCTTTTGACAATGGACTGGCCTTTGACCAGCTCCCAACCGGCTCTTTGCTACTTGGGAACCTTGCTGGGACCTCCAGAGGATCGGAGGCCGCCTCAACCCACTGTTGACTTTTGCCAGACTACCATTGCCAGTACGGCTCTATTGTAAGGAGAGGTGGTGCTGACCTGAGCATCCTGGTAGCCCTGGAGCAACAGGAAGTAGGGACGGTTGGTGGGCGCCTGGATGAGGCACTGAGTCAATTGATCAAAGTCTCCGGGGTCTGTAGGCCCCATCTGGGCGTCAGCCGCCCCTGGGGCCATGCTAAGTGCCTGCTGCCTGCGTTCCTGCTGCCGCCGCCGCCGTCCCTGCAGGCTCAGCTCAGACACACTTCGCCGCAGGGACAAATTTTCCGAGCGCTCCTTGCCCCCAGACCCGGTGGGGGTCCCAGATCCTGACCCTGGACCTGGGCTGGCCAGCGCGGCCCCTCCAGATGCGGCCCGAGAGCGGTTCTTCTGTGTTCGCCACGAGGGGGCGCCCGTGCCTGCGGCGAAATGGAGAACACAGAGGCTCTTCTTGCCTGAGCCACCTCCATCTTGGAGTTTTGAGCATGTAAGTACATCACATGTGTGCAATGCCCCTGGAGCCCACCAGAGAGACTCAGATCCCCGGGAACTTGAGTTACAGGTGGTTGTGAGTCAGCATGTGGGTGCTGGGACCGGAACTGGGTCCTCTGCAAATGCTCTTAACTCCTGAGCCAGCTCTCCAGCCTGAGAAATTTACTCTTTTAGCACGAATTTAGGGAGCACCTACTGTGTTGAGGACTGATCGAGATACTGAGTAACAGTGAAAAATGTTCTCAGACGGAATGGAAACAACCCCCTCCGGAAACCCTTTCCTAGCCGTCCACAGGTCCCCAGCCCACAGTAGGTGCTCTCTAAACAAGTAATTTTTTTCCTTTTTTTTTTTTTTTTTGGTATTTTTGAGGCAGGGTCTCCCTTTTAGTACCACCTGTCCTGGAGCTCACTCTGTAGACCAGGCTGGCCTCGAACTTACAAAGATCCGCCTACCTCTACCTCCCGAGTGCTGGGACTAAAGGCTCGCGCCACCACGCCCAGCTTAAACATGTGTTTTATACATTATAAACCTGTAAGCGTCTGAGACTTGAGAAGGTGGGGAGTTCACTTGTCCATGTCTCCTCGCCACCCTCCCGCCCTGGACATCGCAGCCTTAAAATATTGGGGGAGGGGGATGAAATAACTGTTATTGCTTATGTTGTTGTTCTCTTTTTCTCTTTCTTTATTAAACACATGCCAAGCCCTGTCCTATATGTCCATAATTCTTCAGAAATATCATCCAGAACTTTGTTGAGAGTAAAAGTTAAAGAGTGGATGGATGAACTCAAGGGATCATATTTATATTAAAAAAAAAGCTATATCACTACTGTATCTTCTAGAGGGAGACTGAGGAAGAGACCTCATGTAGAGCCCACCGCAGAGTATCTCTACCTGTTATCCTACCCGCCTCACCTCCCCGACCCCACCTCCTCCCCTTCAGAGCACGGCCTGCCTTCTGGTTGGGGACACTCCACACCTGTTGCCTAGGGTCCCGCCCCTTCCCCGTGGGCCCCGCCCCTCGCCCTTTAGTCCCACCTCTTCTCCGTAGGCTCCGCCCCTAGCCTGTAGGCCTCACTTATTCTGTGGGCCCCGCCCGTGGCCCCGCCCGTGGCCCCGCCTCCGGTGGCCCCACCCCCTCTCCCTGTAGGCTCCGCCCCTCTGCGGGCCCCGCCCTCGACTCACCGTCTCCGTCCGCTGCTCCAAAGGCCTCCTGCTCCAGGCGGCGCGCCTCCTCGCGTCCACGCAACTCGAAGCGCCGCGCCCAGCCTGGCCGCGCGCGCCACAGCTCCTGCACCAGCAGGGGGCGCTCCGCGTCGCCCAGCACGCGCAGGTGCTCCGCGCGCCATTCGCTGCCGCCCACGCCCGCCGCCGGTCGGCCCAGAGCGTCGCACAGCGCGAAGGCGTCCACGCAGCCGCCGTCGCCAGGGCCCGCGCCACCCGCCAGCCCGTAGCGCTCCAGCGCTTCGGCCACCAGCTCGCGCGCCGTGGAGCGCGCCGTGGCCAGCACACTCTTGTAGTTGGCGCCCGAGGCCAGCCCCGCGCCGAAGATCTTGAGCACTCCGGGCGGCGCCACAGCGCGCGGGGGCGGCGGGGGCTCGGGCGCCACGCCCGCCGCCAGCTCCGGCAGCTTCTTCTCGCTGGCCCAGCGCTGCGCCCCCGGGGTGCCGGGGCCCCCCGCCACGCCCGCCCCCGCGGCCCCGGTGCCCGAGCCCCGGAACAGCTGCGAGATGCGCTTGGCGCGGCTGCCCGACGCGCCCCCCGCGGCCTTCACTGCGCCCACGCGCCGCAGCTCCACGTGCGGGGCCGGCGGGGGCTCGCTGCTGCGGCTGCCCGTGTCGGACGAAGAGGACCTGGGAGGGGGCGGAAGTAGGAGATGGAGCCCCAGACAGGTGTAAGGCGAGAACAGACAGATACCCAGAGAGATGAAATACCAGAGACAGAGACCCAGGGAGAGACAGGTGGGGTACAAAGACCCAGGGAGAGACAGAGGTGGGGTACACAGACCCAGAGAGAGAGAGCGAGACAGAAGTGGGGTACAGAGACCCAGGGAGAGACAGAAGTGGGGTACAGAGACCCAGAGAGAGAGCGAGACAGAGGTGGGGTACAGAGACCCAGAGAGAGAGCGAGACAGAGGTGGGTACAGAGAGAGAGACAGGTGGGGTACACAGACCCAGAGAGACCGAGACAGGTGGGTTACAGAGTCGAGAGACACAAGAAGTGGCATACAGAGACCCAGGGAGAGACAGAAGTGGGTACAGAGACCCAGAGAGAGAGAGACAAGTGAGGTGCAGAGACCCAGAGAGAGACAGAAGTGGGGTATGGAGACCCAAAGAGACAGCGGTGGGGTACAGAGAGAGAGCAAGACAGGTGGGGTACACAGAGATCCAGAGAGAGACAGAGGTGAGGTGCAGAGACCCAGAGAGAGAGAGACAGAGGTGAGGTGCAGAGACCCAGAGAGAGAGACAGAGGTGAGGTGCAGAGACCCAGAGAGAGAGACAGAGGTGAGGTACAGAGACCCAGAGAGACAGAAGCGGGGTACAGAGACCCAGAGAGAGACAGGTGGGGTACAGAGACCCAGAGAGGCAGAAGTGGGGCACAGAGACCCAGAGAGACAGAGGTGGGGTACAGAGACCCAGAGAGACAGAAGCGGGGTACAGAGACCCAGAGAGAGACAGAGGTGGGGTACAGAGACCCAGACAGACAGGTGGGGTACAGAGACCCAGAGAGACAGAAGCGGGGTACAGAGACCCAGAGAGAGACAGAGGTGGGGTACAGAGACCCAGAGAGTTAACAAGAGAGATGGAGAGATAGGGAGACAGGTGGGGGACAGATACCCAGAGTGCAAGAGAGACCCAGACAGAAAGAAATACACGGACAGAAGACGGACAGCAGAGAGAGAGAGAGAGAGAGAGAGAGAGAGAGAACAGAGACTCAGAGTAAGAAACAAAGAAGGGAGGGCACCAAGGTGGATGGAGGCAAAGAGAGACAAATAATAAATCAATAAAGGTATGTCCCAGACAAATAATAAATCAATAAAGGTATGTCCCAGGGAGGGAGGGAAATTCCAAGGTGAGCAGACAGGGGAGGAAGGAAGGAGGGGAGGAAGGAAGGAGAATCAAACCCCTGTGACTCGCCTGCTGTGTCCCATCCCAGTGCTTATCTGGCTGACCCATGGCCTGGTCCCTGCACTCCCATGTCACAGGGTCCCGCTC
The DNA here is from genome assembly GCA_009823505.1 of Rhizomys pruinosus. Taxonomy (NCBI): domain Eukaryota; kingdom Metazoa; phylum Chordata; class Mammalia; order Rodentia; family Spalacidae; genus Rhizomys; species Rhizomys pruinosus. The sequence goes on from VZQC01012362.1 coordinate 1,515,865, forward strand.
TTCCCGCTCACTTGTCTATTCAAGACAGGAACCACAGCCCACCCGTGGAGGGTTCCTGGCCGGACTCCGTGACAAGCAGGGACCAGAGGCAGCTCCGGGCGGGCCACTCACTTGACAGAGGCAGCGCTGGGCCAGCGCCGCCCCAGCTTGGCCAGCTGCTTCCTTGGGGAATTGATCCACAGGCCCACTGGGAGATGGAGCTTGCCGAAGCGGGGGCTTCCGCCCTCCTTTCGTTCGCCAGATAGCATGGCCCTAAGGAAAGGGGGTGAGGTCCCAAATCCTGAGGCCTAGAGTGCTGGGGGCCGGAAGCTGGGGAGAGTGGGGAGGGAGGGAGACCAGACTCCCTAATCCCAGGGCGGGCGGAGAGGGAAGGGGCCTCAAGATGGCCCGTGGTTGTGGCTCTTACCCTGCTTCGGGTCCGTAGCACCCGGAGGCCCTGGCTCCGATGGCCCCAGTGATGTCCCAGCCCCTCTGTAAAGTGTTTGCCTCTGCCCCAGCTCCCAGCACTGGGTGGGGGACAGGAAAAGGCCAGAGGAAACCCGGCAGGAAGAGCGGGGAGGGGGCGTCCTGTGAGGGGACCAGGCCTGGGGGAGGAGGGCAGGGCCGGGCTGCCCGTCCTGGGCCTCGACTCGAGCTAGGTCGTTGGCTGGACCTCCTGCACAGGGACCCAGGGGTTCCAGCCACCATTCCCATCAGATAGGGCTGCAACTCTCAGGGATGCGGACCTCTGCTCTTCGGGAGGCACGAGTGAGGCGGGTACTAAGACAGGACAAATCTTTATTAAGAGTCAGACTCCCCGCCACCCTCGCTCTCCTCCTCCTCCTTCGAGGACTTAGTTTCGGCCACTGAACCCGGCTCGCTCTGTGTAAGTTCTGGGATCTTGTTTTCTATCTGTGAGGGCCTGGTACCCAAACTTGAGGTCTTCAATTTACTCCTGGCTTTCCTGAAGTGAATTATTCTGGGGCAGAACAGAGGGGTGCAAGGGGTAGGTCATTAGGTCATGAGCTGAGTGAGGAGCACCGCCTCCCGTCACCCCCATAAATCTAACCTAGTGGTTTGAGGAAACACTGCCTTCCCAAGTGAGCACCACCCCACAGTCAGGCTCCCAAGCCTGCTTCGACACCACGCAGTGGGCAGCCCTAACCTCCGTCCCAGCCCAGCTGCCATCCGTGTGACTCCAAGCCCCTCCCACAGGTCCTGGTGACGCACCCAAGCCCCTCCTGCGGTCCCTGCTTGTGCGCCCACGTCCCTCCTTTCCACTCAAGTCCCACCCCGTCCCTCTATCCAAGCCCCGCCCCCTCCCCAGCTCACCCCTTCAACCTCTTCCCAACCAATCCTCTCCACCAAGGCCCTTCCCTCCCCCCAAGTGCCACTTCTCAGTGGAGGGCTCACGCGGCAATGATGCAGGCCCCCAAGATTATGACTCCCAGGATCAGCAGTACTATGAGGCGGTATTTCAGATTTTTCGCGGGCTTCGGCTTATTCGCGACCGTGGTGACAGCCTCCATGTCCCAGGGCTCCGGGGCCTCCTCCTCTTCCCCCTGGGTTATAACGTTCGGTGCCGGCTTTTCTCCTAAGATCCTTAGGGGCAACACTGCCAGAGGAGAAGCCAGAGGGCAGGTCCTGCCAGCGGGTGAAGACAACTCACCCCAGGACCCCAGCCCGCTACACTACGGGATGCACTCCAAGAACCCAACCCTGCAGCAAGAGGTAATGCCTCTGGCAGGAAGCCACGCCCCCTGAGTGCAGCCCTGGCCGGGGCCCCGCCCGTGGCTGCGGCAAGCCCCCTCGGCAGAGGTCACGCCCTGTGGCTGAGAGCACGCTTCTAGAGCTTCTCCCCTGTTCTAGAGCAACACCCCAGCACCGACCTATGACATGAAAATGGATGATGGTGGCCGGACCCGAGCTGACGGTGCCCAGCTCGCAGCGGTAGTTGCCCTCGTCCTCGGGAGTCACAGATGTCTTGCTCAGGTAGGGTTCTTTCCCCTTGGCCAACAAGGTCTCAGAACTGTTCGCCCAAACCTAGACCCAAGTTCAAGGGGTCATAGAGGCCAGGGGAATGCAGGGTCTGAGGGAGTACCGGGGTGAGGAGGTCACAGGGCCTCAGTTCAGGGGAGCCAGCAATCTGGAGGACTGCAGGGCAGGCACCCGCCATTGGGGGAGGGGCGGAGCGGAGGGATGGGGGCCGGGCCTGGGCGCTCTCAGGGGGATCTGTAGAGGGCGCCTCTAACGGGCCATGTTGGGTGCAGGACAAGGGATGCAGGGGCTCACAGAGGCCTAGTGGACTTGGGTCAAGGGTGACAGGCGCTCATGTCCCCACCCTGAAAAAGCTGTAATCCGAAAGTCCTTCAGAAGCGCGATGCCAGCTGAGCTGACAGTCCAGGAACATGTCCTCCATGCGATGCACCTCCACAAGGCGCTCTGTGAAAAGAGGAGCTGTGACAGGCCACGTCTGCGTGACCCTGGGCCTGCCACTGCCGCTCATCTCTCTAGGCCCGCCCTGTGGGTGATGGGCTCACCCCCACAGTCCATGGATTTCCGGCAAGCATGGACCTGCTTCTCGCACTGATTACACCAGATCAGAGTCTGCAACATCATGCCTGAAGGGCAAAGGTTAGAGTTGTAAGTTCCCACTAAGAGGTGAGCCCAAAAGGAGAATTTGGCAAGACCCAAGGGCTGGGGTAACTGAGTGGTCCAAATCTTGAGGTTGTCGGTGCCCCAACGAGGTTCAGTAAGGAATGAAATAAAATACTACCCACTACCCAAGGAAGGCCTAGGGATCGTGGCTCAGATGGAGGTGACAAGCCACTGAGTTCTAGAGGGGAGTTTGGGGGGGCTCATAGGGTTAGGTTGAGGGTAGAGGGGCAGCTTCTACGTCTGGACTCACCACATTGGTTGGGACAGTAAACTGCCTCCGGAGGGGGAAGGAGGGAGGAAGAGAGAGAGAAAGAGTCAGATTTTGGGGGGGGGGTTGGGGAGAAGGATGTGGGGACCCCAGGCTGGCCTCAAACTTGCTACATAGCACAGCATGATCTAGAACATCTTAGTCTCCCGCCTCTGCCGGCCAAGTGCTGTCATGGCAATAGCCCACCACCACCACACCAGCCTCAAATTTGCAATCCTCCTGCCTCAGCCTCCCGAGTGCTCTAAATTAATGGGAGAGAGAGCTGAGGTTTGGGTAGGAAGGGGAAAGTTCTGGAGAAGGGGATCCCAAGGGGAGGGCTGGGGCGCTGCAGACAAGAGTCCCAGACTAACCCTGCCCTCACCTTCTTTTTGGAACCGAGCAGCAAGAGTGGCAAAGATGTCCTTCTGCAGATGGAGCATCCAGAACAGCTCCTTGACGAAGAGCTCTCCTGGGAGGGAGCAGAGCGAGGTGGAGGGCTCCACAGACTCAGGGTGAGGTGCTGAGCTCAGCAGCGCACACTCTACAGCGTCTCACACATCTTGGGGTGGCCTGGAACTCACTACTTAGCTGAAGATGATCCTGAACACCTGATCCTTCTTGGTCTCTGCCTCCCAAGTTCTGGGATTTCAGGCCTGCACCACTGTGTTCCACCCTCTTTGTTTTAACCTTTTGTTTTTTAAATTTTATTAGTGTGTGTGTGTGTGTGTGTGTGTGCGCGCGCGCACGCGTGCACCTGTTTGTATGTACACCACATGCCTGCAAATGCCCACAGAGATCAGAAGAGGGTATTGGAACCTCTGGACATGGAGTTACAGGTGGTTGTGAGCCGCCTAACATGGGTGCTGGAAACAGACCCTGGTCCTCTGCGACAGCAGTGACAGCTCTTAACTGTTCACCCATCTCTCCAGTGCTCTCTTTTTTGTTTTTTTGAGAAAGGGTCTCACTATGTAGTCTTGGCTGGCCTGGAATTCATTATGTAGATCGGGCTAACCTTAAACTCGCAGAGATCTCTCTGCCTCCTGGACGTTGGGATGAAGAGTACGAGCCAGCATGAGAAGCCCCAACCCGCCTTTTTTATTTGTTGAGATAGGATCTGACTATGTGACTCAGGCAATCTTCCTGCCTCAGTTTCCTGGGAGTGCAGGCACGCACTACCTGTTTGGACTGGCACTCCACACTCTGGCCCTCCAGGGAAGGACACAGCTCTCCTGAGAGGAAGCAGAGCAGGACAGAATGCTCCCTAAACTCAAGGATTTAACACAGGGCTTGGCCACTGGGACCTGCAATGCACATGTGTTAATTCATTTACTTCTCACAACCATGGAGGGAGGGAAGCTCTTGTGCTCTCCACTTTAGAGCTGAAGAAGCTGCCAGGTCCCTTCTGCAAGGTTACATGGCTGAGAAATGGCCAAGACTGGCATCTGAACACCTTTTTAGGTGTCACTGGCAGTGGCTTCTCTGAGATTCTGTCCCCAACCCCTGGTGCATTTACCTTTTACATTACTGTCCGTGATGCGTTTCAGATCCTTCAGGAAACTCCAGGATGCTTGTTCCAGGGTGTCTTCATCTGTGTGTGGAGGGCAGATATAAATCCCCAGGGTCGTTTTTTTTTGGGGGGGGGCTTGCCTCATAGAAACTACAGTGCCCATGATGCCATTGGGCAGGCCCTGGTTAAAGGGTTAACAGCTCTTGCTTCCTGGGAGTTGTACTTTTTATCACTCAAGCTTGCTAGTAACAGTTATTTGTTAGCTCTAGGAACCGTTGGATTCTGCATCACAAGCTTTGCTATTCACCTGGCTCAGGAGTACCTGTGCCCAGCCCCTGTCATCCCTGGACCAGGACTTCTGGCCTCAGACCCTCTTTTCCCAGGACCCCAAGGAGCGCACCCCCTGCCCTGCTCTCCTCACCCACAGCCCCCACATAGGCATCCTCAGTCAAAGGCAAATCCTTGAAGTCCTTCACTGCCTGTTCTACCCTCTTCATCACATTTTTGTGAAGTTCAGGCTCCAGGTGGCCAGGCAGGTAATTTTGCTCCAAAGTCTTCAGCGCTGACACCACAAATGGATCACATATGATGCAGAGTCTCACAGGGGACAGGCAGTGGGCTAGAGCCGTCAGGAAGAGGGGGAAACTCGGCCCCATGGAGGCCAGCGCTCACAGCTCGTCAGCTCTGCCACAGGGTCCTTTCACCCCCAACCGAGGGCAGGGTGACACTAAACAGAAGCCAAAGATGGTCTTAGAGGACCGCAAAGTTCAAAATTAGGCTCTCTGAGGATCCCCAAATTAAAGGACATATCCTTAATAAGGCTCAAAGTGTCAAACTCACCCCCAACCCCAGAGGACCCCAACTTTTGGGTATTCCTCGCATCCCTGTAAGCTATTAAACCAGATTACAAACTCAGGAGTACCTCTGTGCTTCCTCCGTGCAGACTTCCCCAATGCCCAACCCACCACGGGCCCCCTCCACAACTCCCCCAAACTAATACAGATTCAGAACTCTGAATCTCAGAACTGGGTCACCAAGGCCCGCAAACCCTCAATAGTCAAACCACAAAACTATCCAGAACTGGGGATGGTGGTATTTGGGAGGGTGAACAAATTAAATATATTCATAAATAAACTGCTAATATAGAACCAACTTGGGTATTACCAAACTAAAAAGGTTCTTAGAACAAAAATACCCCCAAATCCTTAAACCCGAGAGTCCTACAAACTACAGCATGCGTCCAAGTCACCCTCCAATTTCAGGGGAACCTGTTCACGCTTCTCCCAAACCGAGACCCCCCAACTTTCAGGGAATACCCTTCTCAGGTCTCCAGCACCTTTAAGCAGTACCTTTTAACAGCTGTTCTCTGACCTTGCGCCCTCGAGCGCCAATGCTTCGACCAACTCAGTCCAGGTTCTGAGGACTTTTTACAATATTTTCCCACAACTAAGATTAAGCTTTTTTCTTGAAAGACAAGGGAGAGGACTCTGCGGCTTTTGTACTGGCTCTGAGTCACCAGAAGTCCCCTCTTCTGATCCCACCTTCTACATGGGGGACCCCAATTCTCTTATTTCCTAGGGCTTTCTTTGGCCCCGCCCAGAAGCCCAACTCTTTAAGTATCATTGGACTGCAACAAAGAAGACCCCGCCCATAGCTCCATGATGTCACAGGGTGGGCCCTCTTTCATAGAACTTTCCCAGTATTGACCTACCTGTTCTGGCTTCCAGAGCCATATTCTAGATCTCTGCCCTTGGCAGCCCTCCTTCCCCCTCCACCCCAGGTTTTCGGGTGGGGTTCCTGCGGGCTGGTTGTACACCCTAGAGTCCAGACATGAAGATGGGGAAGTGGCTAAAGATCTGGGACTACAACGACCAGAAAGCCGTGAAGTTTTCTCTCTCTCTCTTTCTCTATAACCAGCCCCATAGCCTTATGGGAGATGTAGTTCACTAATGATACTCTTGACTGCCTTGTCTTCCTAAACCCAGGAAAGGTGTGGATCCAGGAGGACTTCCCAGGAATTCCAGGCCAGCCTGGGCTTCATAGTGAGTTCTAGGCTAACCTGGGCTATAGAGACCATGTCTCAGAACAGAACAACAGCAACAACAACAACAAAAACCCAACACATGACAGGTCTGGTGGCCATTATGGAAAGTTTCAGAGAAACATACTGAGGGAAAATGTCCACAAATCCAGCAGCAACCATTGCCAGATCTGAGTAGGTACCCTACCCCAAGGTTTCAGTCATGAGAATGTCCCTGGAAGTCCCACCCCACACCACCCGACCCTGCCCTTCCACTGTGTCACACATTTGCACATGCAACATACACAGATCTCCAAAAACGACAGAGACACTGATGGGCGTGATGGTCCTTTAATTCAGAGCTGTACCCTGAAACTCCCTGAGACAAATAGAGGCTTGGCTTCTTAGCTGGGAATATGATTACATTCAGTGTTATGTAAAGAACCTCCTTTCACCCTTGAAAAAGCAGCAAGGATATCTGACATCTGAGTCGAACACCCCATCCTTCTTTGCACGGAGCCTCTGCTACTGCAGGGACTTAAACTGGGTTCATGGATCTGGAAGACCTTCACACCCTCACCCAGAACCTGTCCAAAGCCAGATTTGATGGCTTTGTGGGTTCAGGACACACAGTAGTTAGCAACACCCGTGGTTCCCCTGCAGGCCTGCCTGATCAACTCCAGAAAACAGACCCCAGGTCCCCAGCACTAGCGCCAATCTATGCAGCGCTTAGCTTTAAAACTTTTGAGGCTAGGGCTGGGTGTGGGGGCGCACACCTTTAATCCTAGCACTCAGGAGGCCGAGGCAGGTGGATCTCCATGAGTTCAAGGCCAGCCTGGTCTACAGAGTGAGCCCCAGGCCAGCTGGGACTAAAGGGACCCTGTCTCAAAAACACCAAAACAAAACAAACAAAAAACCCTGTACTATCTAGGATTAGAGCTGCCTTACAGTGCTCCAGTCGTCAGAAAAGATGTTTTGCTGGCTTCCTTCTCTGGAAGTCTGGAAACGAGTGACCACTAGCTCCAGGTATCTTCCACAGACATGCTCCAAAGCTACTCTGATGACAAGGCCAGCTGGCTCTAAATAGGTCAGGCCAATCTGAAAAGATTGCGTGAATCAAAGGGTTCATCCTGAGCCTGCAGTGGGGACAAGTCTGCGTTAATACCCACCCACTCAGGTAGGAAGGCCGCCTTAGGCCTAAAGATCTTCAGAAACTCTGAGTTCGGCAGGGTGAAGTTGGCTAGGTAGACAGTGTCCCCACCAGCTAGGTAGGCGGCCCAGAAGCCAAAGGTGCCGATGGTCATGATGGTGTGGTTACACTGAGTGAGCAGCGCAAAGTCCTTCCCTGGGGTCCCCTCCTTTCCGTTGCCGGCAAAGACCACATCCCCGTGGGACGTGTCGATGTTGTCCAAACACCATTTCATACCATTGCTGGTGACCACAAAGATGGGGTCTTTGTACCGGGCCCGGAACCAGTCCATGGCTCGCTGGAGGTAAGCTCGGTCACCCACCACGCCCTGCCAGCGTCTGGGCATTACCTCTACGTAGTCTCCACGACGCACGTGAACACCCACGAAGGTACGAGGGCGGCTGCTGGTGGGGCCCAGGCGGAGTGCACCCAGCACCCGCTGAGCCTCGTCTCGGAGGTGATCGTGCAGGGTGAACTCCCTCTGGATCTGTGCCCGGAGATGGTGGAAAAAAGTCCAAGAGCAGGGGTAGCCGGACATCTTGAGGAAGAGGTCCTCCAGGTGCGAGTACTCCTCTGACATCCAGTCATGTAAGTCTAGACGCCGCCAAGGTGTGAGAGCATCCACTTCGGGGTCCAGCACAGGCAGGGAGATCCTGAACACGGGAGCCAGGGTGGCATGCATGCCAGGCAGAATGAAAGGTCGCCGGCCATTGAGCTGAGCCAGGGCCAGCAGGGTGGCATACTGGCCCATCTGGTTACCAAACCTGCCTGCAGGGGAGAAGGTCCACATCCCCGGGAGGGAGGCAAGATGTGGGGGACAGGGAGAGGAGGCATCGGGTGTCAGCAGTGGCTGAGTGAGACACACCATGGCCACCGGGGACTTCAGCAGATCGTAGTCTGGACACAGGACAGAGAGAGTTAGGCCATTTTGAAAGAAGTTTCCATTCAGATGGAGAAACAAGGAGATGGCAGAGAACACGCTGACCAACAGGAATGCCAGACAGAGCTGCCTGCGGCTGGGACTCCACATGGCTATGGGAAGAGAAGTGAGTTAGAGTCAAACAGGAGAGGCCTGGAGTCTGTGGCACCTCAGGCCCTGGGAATCAGGACTCTAAAGGAAAACACTCTTGAGTGTAAGTTTGGGAGAAGCTAGGAGCCTAAACTCTGAGTCGGAGGGGCAGAAAGCTCTGACTCCTCCAGGGATGGAGTGGGAGAGATGCAAAGAACAGTGAACGAACGGTTGCAAGATACAAGGCCCAGGGGCTGCCGGGAACCTTAATCTCTTCCAACCTCTTTTTTCAGGTTCACCTGCTCATGAGGGTGTATTCCATCCCCCAGGTAATGATGGGTCCAAGTGACCCATGAGGGGCCGGAGGTAAGGAAGGACTTTTAGAACTGCAGGAGTCACTGCGCCTGGATGTCTGTGCTTAGACTTGAACAAACGTGTTTATCTCACATAGGGACCAAGGACAGCCCAAGGAAATGACTCCACTCAAGTCTCACTTGGGGAACCATTGCTTTTATTGGGGGATTACTTACAAGAGGATGGGCGTTTACATCACCCAGAGGCCCAAATCCAGCATGGGTGCATACTCACAAAGGTTGCATCCCTAGAACCCAGAACCCAGGGTCCTGTAAGTCTTGTAAGTTTCTAAGTTCTCTTAACCTGGTAAATAAATCTCCTGACTTCCTGAGTCCTAAGTACATTGTTCCCGGCCGGAAGGAATGCAATGTTACGGAGAGAGGCTGAGGGTGGCCTCGGAACCCTAAAATAGGATTAGGCTCAGAGGTGCCTAAAGGTCCCAGTAGTCCCTGGGGGTCTGGCATGCCCAGGGCCAACTCACCTGAGCTCCTGGTGGGAACAAACGGATTCTTCTGGCCTGAGCTTGCAGTCCCAAAATGCGGCCCTCATCGGCCACGCCTGGAGGCCAGGAGGCCTAGCTCTGTAGCCCTCTCTCTCCAGACCTCCTCCTAGAATAGACAGAACTCCGAGACCTGTGGAGGGAGGGAGATCTGGTTCCACGGTGCACAGCTTCCGCCCACCACGCCAGGTAGGTAGCAGGAGGCGGAGCCGCAGCGGTACCTGGCGCCGCACCCGAGCGGGCCGGGTAGTGGGGCACCGTGCCCTCTCCTCCACTTGGGTGGGTGGGGCGCAGCGTCCTGGCCCTTTCCTCTCCGGCCACAGGGCCCCACGCGGGGCAGCTCAGTTGGCCTTCTGAACCAGCCACATCCTTGCATAGACCCGAGGACCCGCGCCCTGCTGCAAGGCTGGACCCCAGAGCTCCGGTCCGGCGCGCTCTCCTCTCCGGTGCCGGGATTTAGCATCTGCTCCCAGCACCTGGATGCTCTGGGGAGGAGCCACGCCCCAGCAGGGCCGACCCAGACACCTGGTCCTGGCCTGGGGGGACATCCTCAGACTCCTCCTACACCCCTTCCACACCCTCCCGGGAGGATGGAGAACCTGTTTGCTAAGCAGCCCCGGAGTCCAGAACAAGCCTGCGCCGGTCCCCTTAGCTCAGGCACACCCTCCGCCTGCAGAGACCTGGGCAGCGTCCACACCACAGGCCTCAGTCCTCCTTGGAGAACCATAGAGTCTGGGATCCACCTGCTGCTTTGAAGAACTCTTCCTGACAGGGAGGACGGCGGGAACCACTGAATCCTTACTTTCCGCTGGCCTCCTCTAGGGGCTGAAGACAAAGGCCTCATCTGTCCTGCAGATCGTAGTGCTTTGTGTTGGACAGGGCCCTCCCTGCAGCCTCCCCCTTCAACCCCCACCTCCGCCTGTACCTGAGCCTTCACACCTTGCAAGACTCAGGAATTCCACTCGGCCAGCCAAAGATTGGATCACTTTTTTTTTGGCTTTTCGAGACAGGGTCTCCCTGTAGCCCCAGCTGTCCTGGAACTCACTCTAGATCAGGTTGGCCTTGAACTCACAAAGATCTGCCTGCCTCTGCCTCCCAAGTGCTAGGATTAAAAGTGTGCACCACCAGGCCTGGCTTTAGATCGTTTTTTGAGGGTATGGACTAGGCTGTCCTCAGACCCTGGGGTCCAGACTGCAGCTTCCCCTTTCAGATCTAGGGGTCCTCCCCAGCCTCCTCCCTCAGACCCAGGAGCCATCCCAGGCCTCCTCCCTCAGACCTGGGAGTCCTCCCAGGCCTCCTCCCTCAGACCCAGGAATCCTCCCCAGCCTCATCCCTCAGACCCAGGGGTCCTCTCTAGGCTCCTCCCTCAGACCTAGGGGTCCTCTCTAGGCTCCCCCTCAGATCCAATGGTTCAGGCCCTAACCCTCCTCTTTCACACTCAAGGGTCTTCTTCCTCTCTCAGACTAAGGGGTCCATTCCTCACCCCCCCTTCTTCAGACCCAGGGATCTATGCCACAGCCCCCTCTTTCAAACCCAGGAATTTGCTCCAGCAGAGCTTCAGCTCCAGGAAGTAACCCAGGTCTCTCCCCTGGCTGAAGACTTTCCTTTCCCATCCCCCAGGGTGTCTGGGGAGCACCTGTGCTGTGCGGGACGGTCTCTGGTGAAAGAAGCGGTAGGATTGCATCAGGGAAGACTGCAGGATGAGCACAGGATCTAAAGACTGCACAGGGGTTGATGAGGGTGAGCTTGGCCTCTGGCCAGCTGGGAGGCTTTCACAGAGGACATCTGCTGGGGACTCTTCTTTCACATGGGGGATGCAGCTTTCCTGATCCTCAGACCCTGACACCCCAGGAACATTGAAATTCAAATTGGGTGGAAGAGTGCACACACTGCAAGCACACCCCAGCCTCCTCCCTCAGACCCAGGGGTCCACACCCCAGCCTCCTCCCTCAGACCCAGGGGTCCACACCCCAGCCTCCTCCCTCAGACCCAGGGNCCTCCCCTTTCAGATCTAGGGGTCCTCCCCAGCCTCCTCCCTCAGACCCAGGAGCCATCCCAGGCCTCCTCCCTCAGACCTGGGAGTCCTCCCAGGCCTCCTCCCTCAGACCCAGGAATCCTCCCCAGCCTCATCCCTCAGACCCAGGGGTCCTCTCTAGGCTCCTCCCTCAGACCTAGGGGTCCTCTCTAGGCTCCCCCTCAGATCCAATGGTTCAGGCCCTAACCCTCCTCTTTCACACTCAAGGGTCTTCTTCCTCTCTCAGACTAAGGGGTCCATTCCTCACCCCCCCTTCTTCAGACCCAGGGATCTATGCCACAGCCCCCTCTTTCAAACCCAGGAATTTGCTCCAGCAGAGCTTCAGCTCCAGGAAGTAACCCAGGTCTCTCCCCTGGCTGAAGACTTTCCTTTCCCATCCCCCAGGGTGTCTGGGGAGCACCTGTGCTGTGCGGGACGGTCTCTGGTGAAAGAAGCGGTAGGATTGCATCAGGGAAGACTGCAGGATGAGCACAGGATCTAAAGACTGCACAGGGGTTGATGAGGGTGAGCTTGGCCTCTGGCCAGCTGGGAGGCTTTCACAGAGGACATCTGCTGGGGACTCTTCTTTCACATGGGGGATGCAGCTTTCCTGATCCTCAGACCCTGACACCCCAGGAACATTGAAATTCAAATTGGGTGGAAGAGTGCACACACTGCAAGCACACCCCAGCCTCCTCCCTCAGACCCAGGGGTCCACACCCCAGCCTCCTCCCTCAGACCCAGGGGTCCACACCCCAGCCTCCTCCCTCAGACCCAGGGACCCAGACCCCAGCCTCCTCCCTAGACCCAGGGGTCCACACCCCAGCCTCCTCCCTCAGACCCAGGGGTCCACACCCTAGCCTCCTCCCTCCGGTCCTTTAGTCCAGTCCTTAGCTTTATTTCTCTGACCCCAGCTGGAAAGACCCCCATTGCATCATCCATCCAGGCTGCTCTGGCCACGGTGGAATTCGGGTCCCTGCCAAGTGTGTCAAATATCACTGGTCAGGAGTTGGGAGGACGAGAGCGTGGGCGGGTATGTCTGGGTATAAATTCTGGCACCCCTGCATCCACCAGACAGCCTTAGTGACTTGTCGTCTGGAGAGTCAAAACCAGAGAAGCAAGGCGTTCATATTCCTTGAACGCAGTTCTAAACCTCAACCCGTTGGGCTGAGACGATCAAGTCAGAAGCCAACTCCAGACCACTCTGCTCCTCAAGCACTTGCCAAGGCTCCCCAGGGGACGTTGGTTCTTCATGGACTGGAAGAAGGGCAGAGCGGGGACCCTGGGACCTTGGATCCCTGCAGTGACTGTCCTGCTGGGAGCCTGCCAGGCACTCCCCATCCGTGACTCCAGCCCCCTTCTCCAATTTGGGGGTCAAGTCCGGCAAAGGTACCTCTACACGGATGACCACCAGGACACCGAAGCCCATCTGGAGATCAGGGCAGATGGCACCGTGGTGGGTGCCACTCACCGGAGCCCAGAAAGTGAGTATGGGATGGGGCTTCGTGGAGGTAGGAGGACCGGGGCCGGAGTCACCACTGGTGGGGACAGACCCTAAGCGTCTTCATTTTGTCTCCACAGGTCTCCTGGAACTCAAAGCCCTGAAGCCAGGGGTCATTCAAATCTTGGGAGTCAAAGCTTCTAGGTTCCTCTGCCAGAGGCCGGATGGGAGCCTGTATGGAGCGGTGAGTGCCCTTGAGACCCATGGTGGGCCTTTCCTGGAGGTCCCAGGCTCACACCCAGAGTGGTCTGCTGCATTCTCCCTGGGCTGGCTGCGGCCCTGTCCCGTGGCAGGTTGGAGCAATTGTTTTCTGTTTTGGTACGAGGAGGAAACTAAGGTCTAGACAGGTCACCACTGGCCTCAAGTCTTGGCATGTGTAAACGGAAGACTGGCCTAAGCGTCAGGACTACAACCCTGTACCTGACCATGCGGGTTCCCACAGTCTCTGCTCCCGGGACCAGGATCAATGACATGAGTGGAGGTGGTGGGCAGACTGCCAGCCTACTCAGGGAAAGCCGAGGAAGGAGGCTGGGCCTGGCTCCACGGGTCTGCAGGTGGAGGGCTGGGGCTAGAACCCAGGATCTGAGGGAGGAGACCGAAGTCAGGACCCCTGGGTGTGAGAGAGGAGGGTTGGGGTCTAGACCCCTGAGTCTTAAAGAGAGCTAAGGTCCCTAAGTCTAAGATATGAGGCAGGGGCCTGGATCCCTGGGTCTGAAGGGGGTGTTAAGGCCTGGAGCCACGGGTCTGAGGGAGGAAGGTTGAGGCCTGGAGCCAGGAGTCTGGGGGTGTCAAGGAGAGTCTCTCACCCTGTTCTTTACCCCTCAGCCTCACTTCGATACAGAGGCCTGTAGCTTCAGAGAGTTGCTGCTTGAAGATGGGTACAATGTCTACCAGTCGGAAGCCCATGGCCTGCTGCTTCGCCTGCCTCCTCGGGACTCCCCAAACCGAGATCCAGTATCCTGGGCCCCTGTGCGTTTCCTGCCCCTCCCAGGCCTGCTCCAAGAACCCCAGGAGCCCCCTGGATTCCTGGCCCCCGAACCCCCTGACGTGGACTCCTCTGACCCTCTGAGCATGGTGGGCCCTCCGCACGGCCATAGCCCCAGCTATGCTTCCTGAATCTAGGGATCTTCATTTTGGGGTTTCCTCTTATTTATTGTGGTTATTTATCTTATTTATTTTTTTATTTTCTTACTTGGGATAATAAAGACTCTGAAAATACTGTGTGTTTCTGAAGAAACGGGGTACGTTTCTGTCTCCTTGATCCTGACATTCCTTCTCTATGATCTTAAGATCCCACCTCCCACTGGGTCTTGTTTTCTGCTCTGATTAGGAAACCCCAGTATCGAATCCTGAGTTAGCATGGTGGAATTAGCAGGGCACCGTGGCACATGCCTTTAATCCTAGCACTTGGGAGGCAGAGGCAGGTGGATCTCCATAAGTTCAAGACCAGTCTGGTCTACATAGTGAGTTCCAGGACAGCGAGTTCCAGGACAACCAGAGCTACAGGGAGACCCTGTCTCAAAAAAACCAACAAACAAACAAACAAGCATGGTGGAATTATTTATCAAAGATACCTCAGTATGGGGGACATTTTTTTTTTTTTTGGTCTTTTTGAGACAGGGTCTCCCTGTAGCCCCAGCTCTCCTGGAACTCACTCTGTAGACCAGGCTGGCCTTGAATTCACAAAAATCCGCCTGCCTCTGCGTGCGCCACCACACCCGGCGGGGACATTTTTTTTTTTAAGATGCTGTAGCTCCACAGCTTCATGGGAGATGTAGTTTTCTTTTTTTTTTTTTTCAGACAGGGTCCCTATAGTCCCAGCTGGCCTGGAACTTGGTCTGTAGACCAAGCTGGCCTTGAACTCACAGAGATCCACCTGCCTCTGACTCTCAAGTGCTGTGATTAAAGGTGTGTGCCACCACACCCAGCTCAGCCTGGTTTCTTTGTTTGTTTGGGGGTTTCTGTTTCTGTTTTTGTTTGAGACAGGGTCTCCCTGTAGCCCCAGCTGTCCTGGAGCTCATTCTGTAGACCATGCTGACCTTGAACTCACAGAGATCCACCTACCTCTGCCTCCCGAGTGCTGGCATTAAAGGCATGCACCACGATGCCTGGCCTAAGATGGTTTTTAGTTGCCATGTGGGTGCTGGGAATCAAATCTGTGTCCTTTGCAACAGCAGTCAGTGCTCTTAACTGCTGAGCCATGTCTCCAGCCCCTCAGCCTGGTTTCTTAGAGAATGCAGGCCCATCTGCCCAGAGGTAGCACTACCCACAGTGGGCTAGATCCCTCACTTCAGTCAACATCAAGAAAATGCTTCCCAGACATGGCCATGGGCTAGTCCAATGGAGACAATTCCTGAAGTTGCTTCTTCTCAGATGTGTCAAGTTGCCAACTAAAGATATCCAACACACACACACACACACACAAACACACACACACACACACACACACACACACACACGCACAAAAGATATCCAACACACCTGTGTCCCAGGAAGGCCTGCAATTAAAGACCTACATATAGACATGGAGGAGGCAAGGACACCAATATTTCATAAAAGTATCAGAATATAGGGGCTGGAGAAATAGCCTAGCAGTTAAGAGCACCAACTGCTCTTGCAGAGGACCCGGGTTTGATCCCCAGCAACCACATGGTGGCTAAGAACCATCTGTAACTCCANCCGACCGCTCTTGCAGAGGACCCGGGTTCGATCCCCAGCACCCACATGGCGGCCGAGAGCCGTCTGAAACTCCAGTTCCAGGAGAACTCCAGTTCCAGGGGAATCCGAGACCCTCTTCTGACCTCCGCGGCATTGCACGACACGGGTGCACAAACCTGCATGCAGACAGTACATTGATATACATATCGAAATAAATAAAATAAAAAAAAATTTAAAAAAAAAAAATCCAAAACTTTTTAATTTTTTTTTTTTTGGTCTTTTTGAGACAGGGTCTCCCTGTAGCCCAAGCTGTCCTGAAACTCACTATGTAGACCAGGCTGGCCTGGAACTCACAGAGATCTGCCTGCCTCTGCCTCCCAAATGTGCTTTTCTTTTTGAAACTATGACTATGTTGTATAACTTACAGCATGCGCTGCCGTGCTCAGCTAAAAATCCAAAACACTTTTAAAAAGCTACTGAGCTGCTGGGATGAATGGGCAGAGTCTGCTGGTGATTCATGTGAGACCTGACTCCTCTTTGAGAGGACAACAAAAAAAAACAACAACAACAAATAAATAAATAAATAAATAGAGGACAACAGCAGCCCCCCCCCCCGAAAAAGGGAAGCAAGAAAGAGTTCTGGGTGTGTAAGGAGCCCACGGGGGTGGGGGTAGGGTGGGGGGTTGGTATTCAGAGACCCGGTAAATGGGCAGGGACTCCTTGGAAGTTTCTCAGGAGCCCTGGGAGCTGCGTCTGTGGAGACGTCTTTCTCCTCTGGGTATCTCTCTCTTCTGGGACCTGTGGGTGGGCATTCCCTGAGCTCCTGCCTGGCAGGGGACTCCTGTCTTCTGCTGTCAATGCTCTCTGTCTCTGGACATCTCTCCATTTCTCCCCCAGTGTGTTATTACCACAATATGCCCATGCCCCCATGACAGGGAAGAGTGTGTAGCTGGCAGAGATAAAGGTTGTCCCTCTGACATTGACAGATGCCCACCTGGGAAACCCATCTTTAAAGGTCGGCATCCTGAGCTTACAGGAGCAGCTCAGTGGGCTCATGTGAAATTGGTGAGACTGCCACGACTCCACCTTCATTTGCTGGGAGCAAAGAGTGGGAACTAAGCAGCCTGGCAGCCCTGAGCCTGCTGCGGACAGACCTCCAAGGGTGGTCCGACTGCTGGCGGCCGCATCACCTGCAATCTTGGCCACAGTGTGGGTTCAGAGGATGACTTTCAGGGGTCACTCCTTTGTGGGTTCTAGCGATTGAACTCAAGTTGTCAGTCTCGGCAACAAGTGTGTACTGCCTGAGCCATCCTCCCCCCCACAAGTTCACATTCTTAAAACTTCACTCATTGCCCTTCTGAAACCAGAGTGACTTCCCTTTCACTGTATTACATCAGCAAAGATCCTATTAAATAAGGTCACTTTCACAGAAGTCAGGTCACAAGTTACGTAATAAAGGTCTACGTGGGGGAGGAAACACAAACCATTTTTTGTTTATTTTTGTTACTGGGGATGGAATCCTCCAACTTGCATGTGCTAGGAAAGTGCTCAACCATTAAACCACACCCCAGCCCCTCACTGGGAATTCTAGGCAGGGGCTCTACCCCTGAGCCACACCCCAGCCCCTCACTGGGGATTCTAGACAGGACTCTACCACTGAGCCACAGCCCAGCCCCTCACTGGGGATTCTGGACAGGACTCTACCACTGAGCCACACCCCAGCCCCTCACTGGGGACTCTAGGCAGGGCCCTACCACTGAGCCACACCCCAGCCCCTCACTGAGGATTCTAGACAGGGCTCTACCACTGAGCACACCATAATCTTCTTTTTTCCTTTTTATTTTGAGGTAGAATCTCATTAGGTTGTCCAGAGCCTCCTGACATGAGGACAGGCTTGACTGCATATTGAGTTACTAAAACAATGTCATAAACACAGGCACAGACCAGCCCCGTGGACAGGACAGCCGGTGCACAGCAACAAGGTCATGCAGCGTGGACTCAACCTGTCTAGTTCTTTACATTTTGTTTGCTTTGTTATGTTTTTTGAGACAGGGTCTCCCTGTAGTCCCAGCTGGCCTAGATCTCTCTATATAGACCAGGCTGGCCCGGATCTCACAGAGATCCATCTGCCTCTACCTCCCCAGTGCTGGGATTAAAGGGGTGTACCACCATGCCCAACTCAGTTCTTTACTTTGTAAAGCTGTTCAAGAAAAGCTGTTGTGGCAAATGTCCTTGAAGTTATGATCAAAAACACTTACATGAAATTTACCATGTAGAACATGTGCGTGTGGTTTCATGGCAGTGAGTAAATTCGTACTGTGTACAAAGCTACCTTCGTTTGTTTTGAGCAGGCTTTTGCCGTCTAGTCTAGGCTGCCTGTAACTCACAATCCTCCTGCCTCAGCTGCCCGAGTGCTAGGATCACAGGTGTGAGTCCCCAGGCCTGGCGTGTGAACCATCTTAAAAACTTTTCCGTCTTTTTGTTGTTGTTGCTGTTTGAAGCCGAGTTTCGTCATGGAGTCCAAGCTGGTCTTGAACTCACAGTAATCCTCCTGCCTCTGCCTCTGGAGCTCTTGAGTGCTGAGATTACAGGCATATTCTACCACTGGAAGCTAGAACTTTCTGCTCTTGGAAAACTGAAAGTCTGCTCTTAGTGTACCAGTTCCTCCTTCCGCTTTCTGTGAGCCTAGAGCACTTTTCCCGACACTGAGTGTTGCAAAGATTATAGTGAAACATTTCAATGTCTGACAAGCTTTTTGTGTGTAGACAAGAAAAGAAAAACCACTGTTTGGGTTTTTGTTAATGATCAATCCATTTTTAAACAATTAACTTTCTTGTAAACATTCCATCACCAAACTTCCACAACTAAAAATAGTAAGCCAATAGAATTTCAAAAGTTTTAATTTTTCAAAATATTTGAACATTGTAAGTTTGATTAAGAAACTTTGGGGCTGGATACATGGCTCAGTTGGTAGAGTGCTCACCTAGCCAGCACGAGGCCCTGGGTTGGTCCCATGAAGCACAGGCTGGCCTTGAACTTGCTTTGTAGGCAAGGATGATCTTGAACTCTTTTTTTTTTTAATTTTATTTATTTTTGTATGTGTATGAATGTACTGTCTGCATGTAAGTCTGTGCACCTGTGTCCTGCAATGCTGCGGAAGTCAGAAGAGGGTGCCGGATTCCCCTGGAACAGGAGTTAAAGACAGTTCTCACCCACCATGTGGGTGCTGGGGATGGAACCCAGGTCCTCTGCAAGAGCAGTTGGCACTCTTAACCTCTAGGCCATCTCTCCAGCCCCGACCTTGAACTCTTTTTTTTTTTTTTTATTAATTTTATTTATTTCTGTATGTGTAGTGAATGTACTGTCTGCATGCAAGTTTGTGCACCCGTGTCGTGCAATGCCGTGGAGGTCAGAAGAGGGTGTTGGATTCCCCTGGAACTGGAGTTCTCCTGGAATTGGAGTTTCAGACGGCTCTTGGCTGCCATGTTTAGTCTCCTGCCACAGCCTCCTAGTGCCGGGATTACAGACATGGCCACAATGTCCAGTTTATACAGTGCTGGGGATGGAACCCAGAACTTCATGCACAATTGGTCAGTGCTCTGTGGTCTGAGCTACATCGCCAGGCCAAAAGAGGCTGGAGAGACCTTCCTGATGCTCCCACCATGTGAGGACAGGTGGAGGTGTCCACTGTGAACAGAGATGAAGCCTGCAGCATACAGGTAATCTGCCTCACCTGGTCTGGGATTCCAAGCCCTCAACACAGTGAGAAACACACAGGGCCTGGTGGAACCAGCCTGCAGCCCAGCACTCTGGAGGCTGAGGCAGAAGGGTGTGTTGGACCCTGTTTCAAAACACAAACACAGGGGCTGCAGAGATGGCTCAGTGGTTAAGAGCACTGGCTCCTCTTGCAGAGGACCCAGGTTCGATTCTAGCATCCACATGGTGGCTAACAACCATCTATAATTCCACTTCGGTTGGGAATCCAACTCCTTCTAACCTGTGTTACACCAACTCCAGTGTCGCCTGCATATGAGCTGTGATGAAAGTCATACTCGAGGCAGGCGGGAGAGCAAAGTCCTTCGGGGCCTGACCCCCTGGAGGTCCCTGGCAGAGTGCTCGGCCTTGACCATTTCCCAATATGCTCCTAAGATGTCACGCTTCCTTGGTGCTGGGCTTAGCATGCTGTCTTTCTTAGTTATAATATACTTTCTGAATACAACAAAGTCCTCTCTCAAGTTTAATTAAATGTTCCTTATAGACAAAGGACAGAATTACCTAGATGTTCCAGGAGTTGGCAATAATAGCCAAATACCTCCCCAAGTTTTAGGCCATTCTTGGAGCAGAAACTTTCTGTAAATCTTAGTCAAATTAAATATAAAAATATTTTTGAGTACGACCCTCCTTTCTGAAAAGCTCTTGCAAAAATTCATTGGAAAAACAACATCACATTGGGTGATATCATAGACCAATTACAAAATAATAAATTGTTTAAAAAAAGTTCAAAATAAGATAATCAGGTAAAAATGATGTTTTATATCATGACTGTTACTGAGTAAAATGGGAATTCCAGTGGCAGTCATGTATGACGGGAGGCATTATTTAATTAAAGGCAGATGGCGGGCTCCTCCTTTAAGAAAAAATAACATACAGAGGGTCCCTGATTCTCCCCCTCCTTTCACAGGAACATATAATGAATGGGAAGATAGATGGGTTAATATAGATGGGTAGTGGGTTTTTACTATACTTTAAACTTCATGCAAAAATTGCTAAGAGCTAGGCCTCCTTGGCACTTGTTAACCCCAACAGCAAAAACAAACGTATTATTAATCAAATATACAATAGTAAATGGTGGCATTGCACACACTGTACCAAAGCAAGACATGTTGAAAAATTGGCTCCAGGTGCATTACAATTGGCCTGAGCCATTTCCCTGGAAGACAAAAAAAAGAAAACCTTAAGATCACAAAGTAAAGGTTATTTTAGTGATAAAGTAATATAAAAAAGAAAAGCCACAATCTCCAGTTCTAAAAAAGAGTTTTGTTCCAGACTTGTGCTGCGGTTTTGTGACCATTGTCTAAACTTAAAGATGTATTATGCTGTAATCTGCCACCATGACCCATGACTATGTACTTTGGTTAATGTATGAAAATTGAATTGTTAGTAACCTGTCCAGTATTTCTGGAAAGTTTGCCAACTCTCCTTGCTTTTCTTCTTGAATTTACTATAAAATCACTGCCTTGAGCTCAGTAAAATCGCTGCAGATCCAAAAGCCTCTCTTGGTTTTTCTTCTGTACGCCATCACCGAACCTGTGTTTTCCTTTCCAAAAAGGACTCTGTTCTCCCACGATTAAGACCCCGACCCCCGGTGGGCTAGTCAGTGGCAAACCTGAATGGTTATTGCCAGGTTATTGCCTCTGCCTCCTGAGTGCTAGAATTAAAGGCTTGGTTTCTTGAGCACCCAGACTGGGACTAGCTTCCCTATGGGAGGTATAAAGACACAGATCCAGCCGGGTGAGATGGCACACGCCTTTAATCCTAGCATTTGGGAGGCAGAGGTAGAGGGATCTCTGTGAGTTCAAGGCCAGCCTGGTCTACAGAGTGAGTTCCAGGACAGCTGGGGCTACAGGGAGACCCTGTCCTCAAAAAGACCAAAAAAAAAAAAAAAAAAAAAAAAAAAAGAACACGTATCCCTTTCAAACCAGTTCTCACACACCCAGAAATGGGGACACACCCCTGTAATCGAGACTCCCTGCATGTTGCAAACACACTGCAATGAAGCCACTTTCTTCCTTACCTCTTCCTGCTCAAGGCGTGTTTTGTTTTGTTTTGTTTTTTGTTCAGTTCTTCAGGAAAAGCTTGTTCAACAATCGCCTCACTTTCCTAGGTGGGGCTATGAGATTATTAAACAGGGTGTGGTGGAGCATGCCTGTAATCCCAGTATTTGAAGTGGAGGATTGAAGCAAGCCAGGGTTATAGATTGAGACTTGCCCTTCCACCAGCCAGTCAAGTGAGAGTATTCCACACCTGTTTAAATTCCCAGTGTGATAAATGGTAATTAAATTCTTCTCTGTTCTGGGGAGGCTGTGAACTTATCTTTTTCTTTTTTATTTCTTTCACTCTCTCTCCCTCCCTCCCTTCCTTCTTCCCTTCTCTCTCTTTTTTAAATATTTATTTTATTTTTAGCCATGTGTATAGTATGTGTCTGTGCACAAGCACTGCAGTCCACAGAAACTAGAAATGTTGGATCCTGTGGAGCATTACAGATGGTTGTTAGCCGCCTGGCATGGATCTGGGAATTGAATTCAGGTCCCCTGGAAGAGCAATACATATGGTTAACCACTGAGCCCTGTGTTAACAAAAAAATTAACTTTAAGCCAGGTGTGGTGGCACACACCTTTAGTCCCAGCACTCGGGAGGCAGAGGCAAGCAGATCTTTGGGAGTTCAATCCTGGTGACCTAACTTCAATCTCTGGAAGCCATGTGAAGGTAGAAAGAACCAAGTCCACAAAGTTGTCCTTTAACCTCTACACATGTGCTGGGGCATGTGCACACACACACACACACACACATCATACATACATAATAACAATACTTTTAAAAAATGTATTTGGGAGCTGGAGAGATGACTCAGCGGTTGAGAGCACTGACTGCTCTTGCAGAGGACCCAGGTTTGATTCCCAGCACCCACATGGTGGTTAAGAACCGTCTTTGAGCCAGGCGTGGTGGCGCATGCCTTTAATCCTAGCACTTGGGAGGCAGAGGCAGGCAGATCTTTGTGAGTTCATGGCCAGCCTGGTCTACAGAGTGAGTTCCAGGACAGCTGGGACTACAGGGAGACCCTGTCTCGAAAAGACCCCCCCCAAAAAAAAGAACTATCTTTGACCTTGGGAGGCAGAGGCAGGCTGATCTCTGTGAGTTCAAGGCCAGCCTGGTCTACAGAGTGAGCTCCAGGCCAGCTGGGACTTAAAGGGAGACCCTGTTTCGAAAATACCAGAAAACAAAAAACAAAAAGAACCATCTTTGACTCCAGTTCCAGGGAAATCTGATGCAAAAAAAAAAGTATTTGTTTTTTTTATGTGTATGGGTGTTTTGCCTCCATATATGTAAGCATACCACATGTGTGCAGCACCTGTAGAGGTAGAAGGCATCAGATCCCTTAGAACCAGAGTTTAAATGATTGTTAGCTACCCATGTGGGTGCTGGAAACCCAACTCAGGTCCTCTGTAAGAGCAGCCAATGCTCTTCTAGCCCCACCCCACCCCCAATTAAAAAAAAATGTGTATGTGTGTGATCTCAAGCATGTGTGCATTAAAGGACTTATGTGAAGGTCAGAAGATGACTTTCAGGAGTTGGTTGTCTCCTTCCACCATGGATTCCAGGCATCAAGCTCAGGTTGTCAGGCTTTGCCCTGTATCTACCCACTGAGCCATCTCACCACCCCCCATCTATTGAAATACCAACAAGTGAGGTGCTGGAGAGATGGCCCGGGGAGTAAGAGCATTGGCTGCTTGCAGAGGACCTGGGTTTGAGCCCTAGCACTCCCATGGTGGCTAAGGATCTTCGTAATGGGGGTCCAGGGTAGTCAATGTCCTCTTCTGCCTCTTCAGATGTGGCCCACACGTGGACACTTGTACACAGGCAGGCAAAACACATAAAGATAGGGGGCTGGAGAGATGGCCTAGCGGTTAAGAGCACCGACCGCTCTTGCAGAGGACCCGGGTTCGATCCACAGCATCCACATGGCGGCGGAGAAACCGCCTGAACTCCAATTCCAGGAGAACTCCAGTTCCAGGGGAATCCAACACCCTCTTCTGACCTCCGCGGCAATTGCCACGACATGGGTGCACAGACTTGCATGCCGACAGTACATTCATATACATACAGAAATAAATAAATTAATAAAAAAATTTAAAAAAAAAAAAACACAAATAAAATAAATAAAAATAATAGAGGCGGGCGTGGTGGCGCACACCTTTAATCCTAGCACAACAGGGCTACAGGGAGACCCTGTCTCAAAAAGACCAAAAAAAAAAAAACCATAATATTAGAGGCCAGTAATGGGGGCCTGGTGAGATACCTCAGTGGGTAAAAACACTCGCTGCCAAGTCTGATCACCTGATTTTAATCCCTAGCACCTACATCCAGGAAGGAGAGAACCGACTCCTGCAAGTTGTTCTCTGACATCCACACACATAAACACACTCAAAAAATAAATTCATAAAATGCCAAAGGTGATAATCCTTTTTCTGAAGACACTTTGAGGATCAGCTGTTATCAATTATTCATACATTATTTTCTTTTGGTTTTTTTGTTTTGTTTTTTCGAGACAGGGTCTCCCTTTAGTTCCAGCTGGCCTGGAACTCAGTCTGTAGACCAGGCTGGCCTTGAACTCACAGAGATCCTCCTGCCTCTGCCTCCCAAGTGCTAGGATTAAAGGCATGTGCCAGCCACCATGCCTGGCTTAAGACAGGTTTTTTTTTTTTTTTTTTTATTTTTATTTTTATTTGTCTTTTCGAGACAGGGTCTCCCTGTAGCCCCAGCTGGCCTGGAACTTGCTCTATAGACCAGGCTGGCCTTGAACTCACAAAGATCCGCCTGCCTCTGCCTCCCAAGTGCTAGGATTAAAGGCGTGCGCCACCACACCCAGCCACACATTAAAGACAGTTCTTAGCCACCATGTAGGTGCTGGGAATCAAACCTGGGTCCTCTGCAAGAGCAGTCAGCGCTCTTAACCACTGAGCCATCTCTCCAACCCAGCATTTTTTAAAAAATTTTATTTATTTTTGTATGTGTATGAATGTACTGTCTGCATGTAGCTTTGTGCACCCATGTCGCGCAATGCCTCAGAAGTCAGAAGAGGATGTCAGATTCCCCTGGAACTGGATTTACAGATGGTTCTTAGCTGCCATGTGGGTGCTGGGGATCGAACCCGGGTCCTCTGCAAGAGCAGACGGCGCTCTTAACTGCTAGGCTATCTCTCCAGCCCCCCAGCATTTTTTTTTTAAGCTGGGTGTGGTGAAGCATGCCTGCCTTTAATCCCAGCACTCTGGGAGGCAGAGGCAGGCAGATCTCTGTGAGTTCAAGGACAGCTGTGGCTACATAATGCATGAGAGAGAGAGAGAGAGAGAGAGAGAGAGAAGAAAACAGGAGGATTGGGGAGTATTGGGACTAGAGCTCAGTGCTACATTGTGACTGAGAAATTGATACAGGGCCACCAGCATCAAGCCGCAATATACTCAGTCAGCAGATCTTAAACACAGATAAAATAGTTCCTGGCCTGAAGGCCAAATAAAGTAGTCTTCCTGAAGGGAAAAAGCCTGCATTCCAGTGACCACACAGATCACACAGCAGTTTCAAGTTCCCCAAGGTGAGAAGGGGACCACTCCACAAGCCCACCAAGGAATAAAGACTCAACCTCAAGTTTCCTGCCCTGCCCTAGGAACAATGTTAATGTTTGAGCTTCTCAGAATGTGGGAACACAGCTCCCATAAGCCCTGCTCAGAGGTGTCACCAGAGATAAACAGAGACATTACATCAAAAGAATACAGGGGCAGGCTGGAGAGATGGCTGCTCTTGCAAGGGATCCGGGTTCGATTCCCAGCACCCACATGGCAGCTAACAATGGTCCCTAACTCAAAGTTCCAGGGGATCTAACCCCCTCTTCTGACCTCTGAGGGCATTGCATGACACAGGTGCACAATACAGCAGCCAACACACTCATACACATAGAATAGAAATAATAAAGTTTTTTAAAATAATACAATACAATGATTAAAGATAGAGATGGCTAGGCAGTTTGAGCACTGCTGCCCTTGCAGGACACCCAGGTTTGGTTCCTAGAGCACATAGGGCAGCTATCAACCATCTTTAAACTTCAGGGGGGTTTTGGGTTTTTTTGTTTTGTTTTGTTTTATTTTGTTTTTTGTCTTTTTGAGACAGAGTCTCCCTTTAGTCCCAGCTGGCCTGGAGCTCTCTATGTAGACCAGGCTGGCCTTGAACTCACAGAGATCTGCCTGTCTCTGCCTCCCAAGTGCTAGAATTAAAGGCCTGCACCACCACGCCTGGCCTAAACTTCAGTTTTAATCCCAGAACTTGGGAGGCAGAGGCAGGCGGATCTCTGTGAGTCCAAGGCCAGCCTGGTATACACAATGAGTTCTAGGCCAGCTGGGGCTACAGGGAGACCCTGTCTCAAAAAACAAACAAACAAAAAAATACAGTGAAGTAACTCCACTACATGGGCTGGCTGGGACAAAGACTAAAAGCATTTGCAATGTCATGGAACCCTCCCAATTTCCCTCTGTAAAGTCCTTCTGGAGCCTGCCAGTGTGGACTCGTACCCAGGCCTCCTCTCCCCACATGGCCTGTTATCAGACTGAGCGCCCACTTGTCTATAAACGAGGGTTCATACTTATTTATTTGTAGATTTATAAGACATGTGGGAGGGGCTCAGTGGTAGAGCCCTGTCTAGAGTCCCCAGTGAGGGGCTGGGGTGTGGCTCAGTGGTAGAGCCCTGTCTAGAGTCCTCAGTGAGGGGCTGGGGTGTGGCTCACTGGTAGAGACCTGTCTAGAATCCCCAGTGAGGGGCTGGGGTGTGGCTCAGTGGTAGAGCCCTGTCTAGAATCCCCAGTGAGGGGCTGTGGTGTGGCTCAGGGGTAGAGCCCTGTCTAGAATCCCCAGGGAGGGGCTGGTGTGTGGCTCAGTGGTAGAGCCCTGTCTAGAGTCCCCAGTGAGGGGTTGGGGTGTGGCTCAGGGGTAGAGCCCTGTCTAGAGTCCCCAGTGAGGGGCTGGGGTGTGGCTCAGTGGTAGAGCCCCTGCCTAAAATCCCCAGTGAGGGGCTGGGGTGTGACACAGTGGGAAGCTTCTGGTAACATAAAGGGCCTTGATTACCAGCCTCAGTACACACACACACACACACACACACATTGTGATGTTTTGAGTGAGAAGTGCTTCCCGTAGGCTCATGTACTTGTATCTGGTCCCAGGTTGGTCGCTGTTTGGAGTGTTTATCCTTCTCAGGAGGTACAAGCCTTGCTACAGGAAAGCACATCACCTGAGGCAGGCTTTGATGGTTTATAGCTCTCTCTCTCTCTCTTTCTCTCTCTCTCTCTCTCTCTCTCTCTCTCTCTCTCTCTCTCTCTCTCTCTCTGTCATTTCTTATGTGTGAAGGAAAATCAGCAGACCTGCCTTCCTTCCAAGATGGGACTCTGGCCTCCAGGACTCTAAGGCAAGTTGCCTTTCTTTGGTCATGGTATTTCATCACAGGAGCACACACACACACATGCACACAGATACACACAGACACACAGACACACACACACACTGCTAAGGTGCACACAGTCTGTGGTGTTCACGTGATACCCAGGCTGCTCAGTCACACAGCTCTGAGAGCCTCACTGCGGTATGAAGGTGTATACACAGGAATCCGGGATGACCTCAAGGCTGGACGCGGTTTTCGAGGCCTACACAGAGTCAAGGTTTCTGGTCCCAACGTTTCTATTATTTACTTGGCAGAGGGCAGAAGACCAGGAGCGGACTCCGCTGTGCCCTGAGACTGCAGTAAACGGGGAGGCACAGGCTTTGCTGAGTCACAGTGAAGACAATGTCACACTGGAGGCTTTGCTGCCAAAGAGTCTGACTGTGAGGGAATGTGGCAGAAAGGCACATGACCAGACGAATGATAACAGCCTTTGATCTTCCTGCATCAAGGTCGAGAGAGGCAGCGATGGTCACAGACACTGATGGACTCAGAAGGCTACCTTTGTCCTCTCTTGACTTTGTAAGCCACCTGGGGTCTTTTATTTGGGTTTGGTTTGGGGACTGACTTCCTCCCTACCCAACACCCCTTCTTTCTGTTTGAGACAGGGCTTCATGGTGTATCCTGTACTGGCCTGGAACTAGAAATCCTCCTGTCCCAGCCTCCTAAGTGTTGGGACTACTGTGTGCCACTGTGTCTGGCTTCTTTTAACAACAAGCCTAGCCAGAGAGGGTGTGAAGCTCTTTTTTAATCCCAGTACTCAAGAGGCAAAGACAATGGATTTTCGTGTCTTTAAGGCCAGCCTGGTCTACATTCCAAGTTCCAGGCCAGCCAGGGCTACATAGTGAGACCCTGTCTCAAAAGACAACAAAATAAATAAAAAATAAAACAGCCTAGTGGATATTTTGTTTCTTTGTTTGTTTTGTCTTTTTGAGACAGGGTCCCCTTTAGTCCCAGCTGGCCTAGAGCTACTATGTAGACCAGGCTGGACTTGAACTCACAGAGATCTAACGGCCTCCGCCTCTAAAGCTGTGTGCCACCATGCCCAGCTTAAGATGTTTCTTAGCTGCCATGTGGGTGCTGGGACTTGAACCCCAGTCCTCTGCAAGAGCAGTCAGTGCTCCCAACCACTGAGTCATCCCTCCAGCCCCAGTGGATAGTGTTAATAAAACACTTTAGGATATACTTTAGTGTTTTGAGGTTTTTGTTGTTGTTTCGACACAAAGTCTCCCTGGAGCCCCAGCTGGCTGGAACTCTCTGTGAAGACCAGGCTGGCTTAAGTCTCATGGAGATCTACCTGCTTCTCACTGCCAAGTATGAGGATTGAAGTGTAGGCCACCACACTCTGCCCAAGCNGAGCTACTTTGCTGGACTTAGGTTTTGTTTGAGTGTGCCTGATTCTTCCCTTTGAAATAAGACAGTACTTGTTTTGGATTTTACAGCAGCCCTCAGTTAAGCCAACTTTTTTTTTTTTTTGCTGCAATTACATGAGGTTTATTCGGGAAAAACCAGTGCACTGGGGTCAAACTCGTAATCCACGCAGGGGCAGAGGAGACCGACCCCCCAGAGACTGGGGTAAGGAGTTTTTGAAGGAAGGAAAAAAAAATCCACAAGGTATGAGGAAGCGGGGATGGGAACCTTATCTTGACACACAGGCAGGCATGACTCAGTTAAGCACCACAAGGTATGAGGAAGCGGGGAGGCCTTATAGCGTATGTGACTTGGAGGCCTTATAAGATGGTGGTACCATGGTTCCTAAAGACAGATTTTAAGGGTGCATAAAACCTTGGAGCAGGGGTCCTTCATTCCCCACTCTCTGTAGGACATAGTTCTAATCATAGAACTAAAGCTCAGAGTACTTTTTAATTTTTTTTTTATTTTTTAGGCCCTTTATGCTCCACGTGCTGATATTGTTGGCAAAGTATTAAAATCTGCACAGCACCTACTCTCTGGTGAACAAAAGCAATTAGTCTATTGATTATGCAAGGCCCTATGGTGAGCAAAAGTAATAGAATCATCGGGGGCCCCATCAGGGTGGAAAATAGGGAAGTCATCCAAGAGGACTTGGAGAACCACCCTTCATACCAACAGTTATCTTTAAGTTAGCTGTTCTTGAGGCCTTGAGCAACTGTCTTTGACCGTGGGGCTTTTAAGGTTGTACTGTCTTAGGTTGTGATTAATGTTAACATCATACTTTGGGGATAAGAACTGGAAAGATCATGGTTTAATAGTGATGTGTTTTGTGTGTCAAGTTGACAAGGGGTCAATTGTGCTGGATAGCTTTAGTGTCAACTTGACACACCTGGGTTGAGGGAGGCTCAATTGGGGAATTGGCTCCATTGGACTGGCCTGTGGCCATGTCTGTGGAGTATTGTCTAGATTGTCCAGCAATATGGGAGGGCCCAGCCCACTATGGGTGGTGCCACCCTGGGCAGGTTGTTGTGTACCATATAAGAGGACAGGCTGGGCATGGGTCAGGGGAGCAAGCCAGTAAATAGCATTCCTCCATGCCTGTGCTTCAGCTCCTGCCTCCAGGTCCCTGCCTTGAGTTCCTGCCTTGGGCTCCCTAAATGATGAGCTGTGACTCAGGAGATGTAAGCTGAATAAACCTTTTCCTCTCCAAGTTGGTGTTGGTCAGAGTGTTTTGTCACAGCAATGGAAGACAAACTAGAACAATGTGTTTTAATGAAAGTTTAAAACATTATTTTTGCTGTTAAAATTTCTATAATCTATACATTAAATATAATCTAATATGTCCAAAAGGACCTCGTAGACCTCTACCAAATATTCCACCCTAATACCAGAGAATACACTTTCTACTCAGCACCCCACAGAACATTCTNTGCCCCCCCCCAGGGAACCCCTATCCAGGCACCAGGGACCCTCCAGCGCACTCCCAGTGTGCGCCCCTAATCCCCAGGGGCTCCTTAACGCTGCCCTGGTGGGGGGTTTAACTTGGCCCTCTGGACACTCAGCATCAGCCTCGATCCCCACGGACCTCCCAGGGGGCTCAGTACCAGCATTCATCGTCCTGGGGTCCAAGGTAGTCTAGCCGGAGTCCGCAGACCCGGTAGCCTAGAAGTTGGACCTCTATCTCCCGATTCTTGGCCCCCAGCCCCACCTTCCCCTCGTCCAGCCCAGCAGGGCCCTTACAGTCTGTCATCTTTGAACCACTGGAAATCCGCAGGCGGCACCGCCATGGCTTCGCAGCGCAGGAGCGCGGCCCTGCCCAGGGCGGTGCGCGCGCTGGTCACGTCGGTGATGGTCGGGGGATCTGGCGAGGGGCAGAGGCCGGGCAGAACTGTAGCTGCGAGGGGACGACCAGCTCCCGCGCCCTGCTGTCTCCTGTCTCCGACCCAGAGTCCCGCCCAGCTCCCGGGCACCAAGGGTGCCCGTGCCCACCCGTGCCCACCCGCGCCTACCCACCCTGCTCACAATTCACTGTGACCAGCACGCGGCGGCTGTCCGGCACAGAGTTAACCCCGTTGTGAGTCACACACTCGTATTCCCCGGCCTGGCCTCGCTGGATGTCGGAGATTTCCAGGATCTCGCCCTCAGAGGTGAAGCCATCTGTGGGGAAAGAGGGGAGGAGGGGAAGGGGCCAGACACAAACACTTAACACGGGACAACACGGGCACAACACGGACAAACATCAGCGGGGCGGGCACAGCAAGGCCTGGAGTGCCCGGATCGGTAGGAGCCGGGAGGGGCCTGTGGGGGAGGGGCCCGGGACTTGGGGGTGCAGGAGATCTAGGGATCTGGGATCAGCAGGTTCAGGGGACCCACTTGGGGGCAGGGAGTGAACCCAGTATCTTGGGTTTGGGCTCTCAAGGATCCAGGAAATTCGGACCCAGTGAAAGAGAGTCCAGCATCCTGGGACTAGCTCTTGGGGGTTAGGGGAATTCAGACTTGATTGGGATATAGACATGTGGAGTCTTTTGACAGGTCTGTGGTCACAGAAGACCACCTAGGACTTAGGGTACACAGGGTCTGGGGTTCAGAAGACGCCAAGAAGGCTGGGTGTATGGACAGGAGGCTAGATTGGGTTCTGCCCGAGATAGGCATTTTGGGTCTGCACAGATGCAGGGCTGGAAGTTGGAGAATCTGGGGATGTTTGGATGAGATGGGGTGGTGGGTGGTGTCCCAGCCCCGGGCTGACATAAGCCTGGCAGCTTGGCACTACCTCTGCGGAGAACTGTGCCTCCCAGAGCCCATTAAACAGGTCATGGGTAGGGGTGAGGGGAGCCCCTGGTTGCCTGTGGATTGGGCAGGAGCCTGAGAAGTTCTCAGGGCTTGCTTCTGTTGAGAGCAGAGGAGGGTGGGACTGAGAGCTGGCAGCTAAGAGGGGAGCCTGAGTCAGTACAGTCCAGCAGGTGCAGGGACGCGGGGTGGGGTCACCTGGAGACCAAGCTTGGGCTGTGAGTGGGAAGAGTCTACTGAGAAGCAGGGGTCGGAGTGGAAGGGGAAATCGAGTCACTGGGAGGGCTGCGGGGCCTCAGAGGGGAGGAGGGCCTGGGACTGGGACTGCAGCTAGGGGAGGGTCCTCACCTCGGAGCTGCCTCCAGGTGACTGTGGGCTCCGGCCGCCCCACGGCCAGGCAGAGCAGGTTCACGTTGCCTCCTTCGTTCACAGTCACAGGTGAGGAGATGTTCACAATGCGGGCGGGGACTGAGGTGAAGAGCAGCCAGTGAGGGCGGGTTCCCAGCCACCCGGGCCTGAACCCCAATGTGTCAGGCCCCAGGACCCAGGCTTGCCCTCCTCCCTCAGACCCAGAGTTCATAATCCAGCCCTCCTCCCTCAGACCCAGGGTCCAGACCCCAGCCCTCTTCCTTCAAACCCAGGAGTCCTCCCCATCCTCCTCCCTCAGACCCAGGGGTCCAGACGCCAGCCCTCTTCCCTCAAACTCAGGAGTGCTCTCTAGCCTCGTCCCTCAGACCCAGCAGTCCTCCCCTGCCTCTTCCCTTGGACCCAGGAGTCCTCCCCAAACTCCTCCCTCAGACCCAAGGATCCAGACCCCAGACTCCTCTCTCAAACCCAGGGACTGCTACCTGACCCCCTCCCTCAGACTCAAGATTCCAGATGCCAGGTTCTTCCTTCACACCCAGTTCAAACCCCCATCCCCTCCCCCACGCTTGGGAACCAACTGTAAAGGCAGAGGGAGAGCCAGGCTGGTGTTTGTTCTCGGGGCCCAGCAGAGGCCATGCCCACCGTGGACTCTCCATGACGCAGATCAGCAAGTGCTTGGTTCCTGCTCAGGAACTTCCCCAGGCGGTGCA
Source organism: Rhizomys pruinosus (assembly GCA_009823505.1). Taxonomy (NCBI): domain Eukaryota; kingdom Metazoa; phylum Chordata; class Mammalia; order Rodentia; family Spalacidae; genus Rhizomys; species Rhizomys pruinosus. Next base: position 1,548,030 of record VZQC01012362.1, read on the forward strand.
CTGTGGCCGGCCTCCCCGCAGTGCCTGGCTGCCACCCACCAGAGCAGGCTGTGCTCTCTCCTGTCCTAGGACTGTGACCAGCACTGAACACTGCACACAGGCCCCAGCCAGCCCACTGGCCTGTCTGCTGTGCCTACCCTCGTGTCTCCTCCCACTCTGCCTTCATCTGCTCCCCCCCAGGGCTCACCATGGACGATGAGGTAGACCTGAGTGGTGTACGGCTGGTGGCGGGTCTGGAAGGAGCAGGTGTAGAGACCTTCGTCGCCGAGCCCCACCTGGGTGATGATGATGGAGAATTCTTCCGGTGTGTTGATGAGCAGGCGCACTCGGGGGTCGCTGGTCCAGCGGTCATTGCCAGCATACAGGATATTGGATCGGTTCAGCCAGGCCACGCGGGTAACGTGCTCGTCGATGAAGCAACTGTGGGTGAGAGGACAAGCTGGCAGGCGGGGGTGTCCTCATCCACCTCCACGACATCTCCAGGACCCACTAATGCTCAGAAACAGACCTTGCTGCGCCTGCCAAGCAGCTGGGTAAACTGAGCCACAGACAGGGAGGGAGGTGAGACCAGGAGCTGGCAGCTGAGAGTTCCTGAGTGACAGCTGTGTGCTGGGGTGGGAGAGAGAGACACCAGAGAGAGAAAGAGAGAGAGAGGGAGAGAGAGAGACAGAGACAGAGACAGAGAGACAGAGAGGGAGAGAGACAGAGATAGAGAGGGAGAGAGAGACAGAGAGGAGAGAGACAGAGGGAGAGAGACAGAGACAGAGAGGGGGAGAGAGAGAGACAGAGACAGAGAGAGGGAGAGAGAGAGGGAGAGAGACAGAGACAGTGAGAGAGACAGAGAGAGGGTGAGAGAGAGACGGAGAGAGACAGAGAGAGACAGAGACAGAGAGAGGGAGAGAAAGACAGAGACAGAGAGAGGGAGAGAGACAGAGGGGGAGAGAGAGACAGAGAGGGAGACAGAGAGACAGAGGGAGAGAGACAGGGAGAGAGGGGGAGACAGAGAGAGAGGGAGAGAGAGACAGAGAGAGGGAGAGAGACAGAGACAGACAGAGAGGGAGAGAGACAGAGAGGGAGAGAGGGAGAGAGGCAGAGAGACAGAGAGAGGGGGAGAGAGAGACAGAGAGAGGGAGAGACAGAGACAGAGGGAGAGAGAGGGTGAGACAGAGACAGAGAGACAGAGAGAGAGGGAGAGACAGAGACCCAGAGAGAGGGAGAGAGAGGGAGAGACAGGAGAGAGACAGAGATAGATAGGGAGGCAGAGACAGAGAGAGGGAGAGAGAGACAGAGAGGGAAAGAGAGATAGAGAGGCAGAGACAGAGAGAGGGAGAGAGAGACAGAGACACAGAGACAGAGAGAGGGACAGAGAGACAGAGAGAGGGACAGAGACACAGAGAGGTGGAGTCTCAGAGAATAGAGACAGAGACCCTGAGAGACAGACAGAGAGGGAACAGAGGTGGTGGGGGGAATATCCCCAGAGATGGGGGTATACAGAAAGAGAAACCGAGACATTAGGGGAAGACGCAGAGAGAGAGAGAGAGAGAGAGAGAGAGAGAGAGAGAGAGAGACCCAGAGTGTGAGAGAGGGCCAGGAACCTGTGTGGGTGTGGTGGGCAGGCTCTCAGGACCGACCACCCTCTGGTGCACGAGTCCTCTCTGCACAGCCTTGAGTCTGAGATACCATCTCTCCACTTTGACAGGGACACTGAGGCCAGCGTGGAGCTGGCCCCTGGTGCAGGGGGTGTTACCCAAGGTGGGGGTGATGGGGAGCCCCATGAAGTCCCATGCTGCCCTGTGTCAGGCTCTACCTGAGAGTGGCGTTGTCACCCTCACACACCGTGTAGTTGTCTGCAGGTGAGCTGAACTCGAGACTCTGGGACAGCAGCCCTGTGGAAGGGAGGGTAGGCTCAGCCTTGGCAGCCGGGCTGGGCATGGCAGGCACACGGGGACACAGACATCTGCGCCCACCGCCTCATGAATTTATTGTTTTCAGAAATTCACACACAGCACGCATACTCAGAGCAGACACGTAGGTACCATCCTCTCAACGCCCGCCGTGATCGGTGGATGGGATGGAAGTCACGTGGGACTCTACACCTGCAGACCACACACAACATGCACAGAAAGACACACACATGCACAACTATACATGTGTATAGAGATACCTGTGCACCCAGACACGTGTACAGATACATGAGTGCACACATTAAACACACCGACAGAGACATGTGGACACGTCTACTGCTCTCAACTGCAGAATACACAGGTGCCATATTCATCCAGAAACACGGTGTTTAGAGACAGGTCAGTAAGCACAGAGTCCCAGTTACGTGAAACGGGACGCTGCCCCCTGGGCATGGCTGTGCTCTTGAAATCAAGAGCAGCTGTGACCGCCCACAGGAGACCTTGCAGGGCCGAGCCCTCGTGGACAGAGGGACACATAGTGCAAGGGGCAGCAGGCAACAGGCCAGATCACAGAGAAGCCTCAGGAGTCCCTGCCCCTCCGTAGGGATGGGTAAGATGGGGGGGGGCTTCAGTAGCTGGAGCTCTCCGCACCTGCTTGGGTGAATTACGCCCTGCACAGCCCACTCCCCTCCGTGGGGAGCCCCGGCCCACTCACCGGCTGACCCAGCTAGACCCGTGACCCACAGCGTTTCCTCAGTCCTGCTTGTGGTCTCCCTGAGGTGAACAGACGCTTTTTCTTGTTTTCTCAGGAAAAGTCACACAATGCACAGATACACACACGTGCAGAGATTGTTCATATACAGACACGCCATCACTGCAGACACAGGATCCAGTACATATACACAAGGTGCACATGTACATGAGGCCATACAGGTGTGCACACAGAAGTGGGTGTCCATAATCACACACATGCCTAAACTGATGAACGTACAGTACATATACACACATAAGAAACGTGTGTAGGGGCTGGAGAGATGGCTCAGAGGTTAAGAGCACCAACTGCTCTTGCAGAGGACCCGGGTTCAATTCCCAGCACCCACATAGTGGCTAACAACCGGCTTTAAGCCAAGCGTGGTAGCACATGCCTTTAATCCTAGCACTCGTGAGGCAGAGGCAGGTGGATCTCTGTGAGTTCAAGGCCAGCCTGGTCTACACAGTGAGTTCAAGGCCAGCCTGATCTACACAGTGAGCTCCAGGCCAGCTGGGACTATAGGGAGTCCCTGTCTCAAAAAAAAAAGAAATATATGCATCAAACACATGTGTACATGTGCGCATGCACACACACATTAACTCAGACACACAAGGGCAGACATACAGAGCGAGGTGTCCATAGATGATACAGGCTTTTGAACACACATCTGTCACAGACAAATGCATTTGAGCACAGCGTGTGCGCACACACACACACACACACATGCACCACCCAGACACACACTCGGCACGCCTGTGTTCACAGTGCACGCCCATGCCCCGCCTGCACACCCCAGGCAGCCGGTCACACCCCCACTCGTGTCTCTATGGACCGTGGCCAGGGAGTCGGGGCTGGCCGTGTGGAGGCGGAGGAGCCATGCTGGGAGGAGGCCTCGCTGGATGACCTTGAATGCTTGGAACTCTCCCCGCCCCCAGCCTGGGAAAAGGAGCTAATTAATCTAATGAATTAATTGCCCGTGATGCCCCAATGACTCCCGGGGGCCCTCTCCATCAGCAGCCCCTCAGGGTGGGGCCAGGACAAAGCCAGAGCAGCTGACTGGCCAGGGCCGGGGCCTTCAGCCCCTCAGCCTGGGGTCACCCAAGCCAGAACCACAGCTGCGCTTCAAGGAGCCCACACGGGGGACGCTGCCACACATGGCTCTGGAACAACAGGATGTGTACACACACACACAACCCGCCTGGGCCAGGGACACGGACACAGAGCCAAGGCCAGGCCGGCTCCAGATTCTCAGGCACAGTCAGAGGGACCGCCGCAGCCTCAGACACGCCCGGCAGAAGGTCAGGAGGAAAAGACAGCTGTCTCCCAAGAGCAGACAGTCACGCTCAGCCACAGAGAACACCTCAGGACAAATAGCACTGGGACACTGAGTCACTTCACCAAACGCCGCTGTTCCTATGTGACTCCAGTAGCACCCGGCTGCTGACTGCCTTCCATACACAGCTGCAGAGTCCCGTCACCCAGAGCACTGGACACACACACACACACACACGTCATAGCATTACCAAGCAGACAGTTCCTAATCCCACTTTGGAAGATCCTGGGTCCCACATCCACAATGTTGTATCCCCTCCCAACACGCAGGGGTCGTCTTGGACTGAGAGTCAGATATGCATGGACGGACACACACACACACACATACACACACACACACACACACACACACACACACACACGCCTAGTCAGTCACAACCAAAAACACCCCGGACCACAGGGGATCAGAAACCATGTCAATTGGTTCAGGAACACCAAGACCTTTTTCTAGGCTGGTGGAGACAGATGCCCACAGCACAGGATGCCAAGATCCTGGTACCATCCTAGGACGGGTTCTCCAACCTCCGCACGATTGACACTTAGGGGCAGAGTTTCTTGGCACTGTAGGGTGTCTGGAAGTGTTTCTGACGATGGTAGCCCCCACCTCACAGTAAAATGACAACACAAGAAGACACCTACAGACCTGGAAGAGTAGGGAGCCAGAGAGCTGTCAAAGGTGCCGGCCTGCAGAGCCAGTGTGTTCAGCACCAAACACAAGGACCCAGCCTGCTGAAAGCCCTGGGGGTGCTGACTGGAGCCCCCAGGAACAGGCAGGTTCTGGCAGACTTAAGACTGGCATTGAGACACCCAGCTGCAGGAATCATTGTCGATGCTAACAAGACCCCTTTAAGGCCCCCACTGGCCCCTGGGACTGAGCCCCGCCTGTCGGGTCTGGAGTCCCCTTCCCGCCTTCCCCGGCTTGTGTGTGGCCCAGCTGTCTTTATCTCATCCACCTGCTGAACCATCAAATCCCTTCTCCTGGAGTGGCCCAGGGGGACTCCAGCCCCTGCTCAGATCAAGTAACCTTGGACCAAGGAGACTGTGGTGAATGAACCCACCCCTCAGTGGGTCTTGCCATTCTGTGTGTGTCTGTTAATATAGACATCCCTCGTCTGGGCGTGGTGGAGCACACCTTTAATCGTAGCACTTGGGAGGCAGAGGCAGGCGGAACTCTGTGAGTTCAAGGCCAGCCTGGTCTACATAGTGAGTTCCAGGACAGGCAGAGCTACAGGGAGACCCTGTCTCAAAAAGACCAAATACACACACACACACACACACACACACACACACACACACACACATACACACACACACACACCCATACACATACCAGGTCTTCATGCCTGTGTCACAAAACCTCCTGATCCAGACTCTTGGATCAGGTGCTGTGCAATGTTGGGCAAGTCCATTTCTGTCTCTGGGCTTCATTAAAGAGGGCAGAGGTCAGGCCAGGGCTGATCCTGAGAGCCCAGTGGTAGTGGGGGGTGCAGGAGAGATGGCTCAGTGGCTGACAGCAGTGGTTGCTCTTGCAGAGAACCTGGTTTGGTTCTCAGTGCCCCCTACATGATGGCTAACAACCCTCCATATCTACAGTTCCTGGGGATCCAGCGCCCTCTTCTGACCTCTGGAGGCACTGCACACACATGTTGCATTTATTTTATTTATTTATTTATTTATTTGTCTTTTTGAGACAAGGTCTCCCTGGAGCCTCAGCTGTCCTGGAACTCACTCTGTAGACCAGGCTGGCCTTGAACTCACAAAGATCCGCCTGCCTCTGCCTCCCAAGTGCTAGGATTAAAGATGTGCGCCACCACGCCCAGCTACATGTTGCATTTATATACATGCAGGCAAAACTCTCATACATATAAAATAAAGATAAATTTAAAACTCTGAGTCCAGTGGGCTGGATCACCCCCGTCTGGCCTACATGCCTTGATTGTGGCTGTGCTCCGAGCCCCATCACAACTGCAGCATGGCCCAGCTCAGTGTCCGGCCTACAGCAAGTCTCAAATGATGCTTTTTTTTTTTAATTTTATTTATTTCTGTATGTGTATGAACGTACTGTCTGCATGCAAGTTTGTGCACCCGTGTCGTGCAATGCCGCGGAGGTCAGAAGAGGGTGTCGGATTCCCCTGGAACTGGGGTTCTCCTGGAATTGGAGTTTCAGACGGTTCTCGGCCGCCATGTGGGTGCTGGGGATCGAACCCGGGTCTTCTGCAAGAGCGGTGGGTGCTCTTAACCGCTAGGCCATCTCTCCAGCCCCAAATAATGTTTTTAATATTTTTTTTTTTTGGTCTTTTTGAGACAGGGTCCCCCTGTAGCTCTGACTGTTCTGGAAGTCACTCTGTAGACCAGGCTGGTCTTGAACTCGCAGAGATCCACCTGCCTCTGCCTCCCAAGTGCTAGGATTAAAGGCGTGTGCCACCACGCCCGGCCAATATATATTTTTTTAACTTGGAGACTGGAGAGCTGGCTCAGCAGTTAAGAGCACTGGACACTCTTGCAGAGGACCTGGGTTTGGTTCCCAGCATCCACCTGGCGGCTAACAACCGTCTGTAACTCCAGTTCCAGGGGATCCAACAGCCTCTTCTGACTTTTTGGGCACTGCATTACGTAGGTGCACTTACACACATATAGGCAATACTCTCATACACGTAGAATAAAAATAATAAAATATTTTACAAATTCATTTTACGTGTATGGACATTTTGTCTTCACGTGTGTGCACCCATATCATGCAATGCCCAAGGAAGTCAGAAGAGGGCGTCGGATCCCCTGGAACTGGAGTTACGGGAGTCAAACCCGGGTCCTCTGCAAGAGCAGCCACTGTTCTTAAGCCCTGAGCCATCTGTCCAGTCCCCTCAAAAAATGTTTAATGTTCTGGCGTAGGGATCCTTCTAAGAACACATCCAGACTCCACTAAGCTTGGTGTGCCCTCCCAAAGAGCCTGGACACCGTGGACTCAAATTCAGACTACAAATGCTGTCTGTGTCCTCTGTCTTGGGGACAGAGCTTGTCCCCAGCAGAGTCCCTGTGGGAAATAGTTGTTGAATGGATAACACAGATGCTGACCTCTTCAAGTCCAGAACTCCCCTGCTTCCTCCACACCCAAACGTAGATGCCCCTTTCCTCCAGGACAACCCCAAGACTGCTCAGCGCAGAGTCACCCCTTATTCTAAGTGCTCAACTTAGACACTGTCCACATTGCCTCCCTTGCCTGACCTGGGGCTTTCAGAGGTGCGCTTCCTGTCTGCGCACCCCAGGCCTATGCTTACTCCAAGCAGGGAGGCATTGGTGGAGAGGGAATGGAAGGCCCCCGGGGGTATGGTGGCAGATCCCCAAGGAGCCTAGGCTGAGAGGCCAAGTGTCCCTCCCCCCAACTCCCTGATTGAACATCTGACAGGCCGAGTCTCAGGTTTGTCATCTGAGGAAAATGGAACCCAGAATTCACGGCAGGGCGAGGGACGCCCGGAGAAGAACGATCAAGTCCGTGCCTAGCTAAGCGCCTGGTGTGGAACGGGCCCAGGAAGTACCGGCTGTGTGAACAGCACCTTTTTAAAAATTTTTCTTATTTATTTATTTATTTATTTATTTATTTTTGAGTCAGGGTCTCCCCGTAGCTCCGGCTGTCCTGGAACTCACTCTGTAGACCAGGCTGGACTCGAACTCACAGAGATCCATGTGCCTCTGCCTCTCAAGTGCTAGGATTAAAGGCGTGCACCACCACGCCCGGCATTTATTTATTTCTATATGTGTATCAATGTACTGTCTGCATGCAAGTCTGTGCACCCGTGTTGTGCAATGCCGCGGAGGTCAGAAGAGGGTGTTGGATTCCCCTGGAACTAGAGTTCTCCTGGAATTGGAGTTTCAGACAGTTCTCGGCCGCCATGTGGGTGCTGGGGATCGAACCCAGGTCCTCTGTAAGAGCGGTCGGCGCTCTTAACCACTAGGCCATCTCTCCAGCCCTCTCTTTTATTTATTTTTTTTATGTGTATGTATGTACTGTCTGTATGCAGGTTGGTGCACCCGTGTCGTGCAATGCCGCAGAGGTCAGAAGAGGGTGTTAGATTCCCCTGGAACTGGAGTTAAAGACGGTTCTCAGCCACCATGTGGGTGCTAAGGATCGAACCCGGGTCCTCTGCAAGAGCAGTCGGTACAGCACCTTCTTTTTAAAGAACTGTCTACTGCTCTGGCTGGCCTGGTGTCAGTCTTCCTGCTGGAGTGGGAACAGGGTTGTCTGGTTGCCTGATGGTTCTGAGGCGTGTGACTTCTGCAAGATGCCCTGTCTACACACCTGCTCTGGCAAGCCCACCCTAGCTCTCCCTGGCAGTCCGGGGAAAATGTTGGGTACCAGATTAATACCTACCTCTCTCCCTCAAGGGCAAAAGTCCCTTCATCCCTCTGAGACTCAGTTTCCCCAAATGGAAGTGGAAGCGAGCCTTCCTCCCTTGCTGGGATGTGGGGTAGATGAAGGGAGATATTCTTTTTATTGTTTTTTAAATTTTATTTATTTTTTACATGTATGAATGTACTGTCTGCATGCAGGTCTGTGCACCCGTGTCGTGCAGTGCCACAGAGGTCAGAAAGAGGGTGTTGGATTCCCCTGGGACTGGAGTCAAAGACGGTTCTCAGCTGCCATGTGGGTGCTTGGGATCGAACCCGGGTCCTCTGCAAGAGCAGTCAGTGCTCTTAACCACTAGGCCATCTCTCCAGCCCTGAAAGGAGATATTCTGAGAGGCTGCACGGTAGCTCACAGCTGGATCCAGCACTTGGGAAGTGAGGCAGGAGGATTGCCCAAAGTTTGAGGTCAGCCTGGGCTACAGAGTGAGCTCCCGGCCAACCTGGGGTACATAGTTCACTTCAGGCCAGCTTGAGCTACGCCATGAGATTTTGTTTGTAGTAAAAGGAAGTAAATTGAATGAGAACCATAACTCGAGGGTTTAGAATGGCCAGGAGGCATCTGGTGGGGACAGGGCTCTCTCAGGTCCCAGTCTTTGTGCTGTGCCTAACAGCACCTTCTCACAGAACACATCGTGGAGTGGAGGGAGGTCATGGGCAGGGGAGAGATTTCCAGTGACCAGAAGCTGGAGGTAAGAGTCTTCCGGGTCCTTTGATGGACCTCAGACAAACCTGGGACCCTTGGGTGGGACCTCAGGCTGGGATGCTCCGATTCGACATCCTAGAGGCCACGGGGCGGGGGGGGGGGGGGGGGGGGCGTGCCTCAGGCCTAGAGACTATGTGGAAGTTCCTGTACGCGTCCCAGAGAGCAGGTGGGAAGGGAAGGGGCTGGCAGGCCTCTGGGCCTGGCTGGGAGGGGCTGCAGAAGTGGCCATGTCTGACTTGATGGGCACCAGAGAGCCCCTGTCCTCTGCTGAGCTCAGAAGCCCAGGTGTCTCTACCAAGGCAAGGCCTGCGGAGTCCAGAAACCGGGCTCAGAGCCTGGCGCCAGGGCGCAGCCTGCAGACCATCTTCTTCAGGTCGGCCCTCAGAGCCTCTGCACTGGCCGTCTCCCCGGGACCTGTCCGAGGTCGTCGGCTCCTCTCAAGGGGCCACCCCATCTTCCGAGGTGATTTAGTCTCTTCCCATTTGAGGTGTGAAATGAAGTCTTTGCTTGTTTTTCAGATCTTGTAACTGACTTTTGATCTTTCTCCTCACTCCAAGCTCTGCAGGGAAGTGTTTGAGTCATGGTATGGTTTGATTCTCTGTGGGTGTGTGTGCTGGGTTGTGGTGTGTTTGTGTGATGTGATTTATATATTACAAAACACCTATATAATTATATAACATATATATATATATATATATATATATGCCTACTATGATAGCAGATGCCATCAATATTTGCCAAGCCAGTGAAGCCAAGCATAGCGGCACATGTTTATAATCCTGACACTAAGTTGGCTGAGGCAGGAGGAGTGCCACAAGTTCAAGACCAACCTGAACTATCTGCTGAGTTCCAAGCCATCCTCACTTGAGCTACAAATTGAGATCCTGCCTCAAAAAATAAAAAAGATCAGGGTTGATGAGATGGCTCAGCGGGGAAAAGGTGCTTGCCGCCAAGCCTAACGACCTAAGTTCAATCCCCAGGACCCACATGGTGGAAGGAGAGAACCAGTTTGTACGAGGTGTTCTGTAATGTTCTAACTAAACAGACAGACAGACAGACACACACACACACACACACACACTCAGATAAACATGCAAATAAGTAAATGTGATACAAATTCTTCTTGAAAATTAAACCAAAACAAAATAAAGAGGGACTAAGGAGGCATGCCCAGCACCTGGGTACGGAGGCCACAGGCATGACATCACCTTCATTTCTGGCAGATGGGCACATTGCTTTGTTTTGTTTTGTTTTTGAGACAGTCTCCCTATAGCCCCAGCTGGCCTGGAACTCACTCTGTAGACCAGGCGGGCCTTGAACTCACAGAGATCTGCCTGCCTCTGCCTCCCAAGTGCTGGGATTAAAGGCATGCACTACCACGCCCAGTTAAAGACGGTTCTTAGCCACTATGTGGGTGCTGGGAATCGAACCCAGGTCCTCAGCAAGAGCAGCTGGAGCTCTTAACCGCTGAGCCGTCTCTCCAGCTCCAAGGGCACATGGCCTTGTTCTGACCCTACCGTCCACTCCAGGAGCAACACACACCCTGAGTCGCTCAAAGTACTGAATTGTTTGATACAACGAGCTTTGAGACAGAATCTCAAGTAGCCCAGGCTAACCCCAGTAGGAAGGACGACCTTGCACTTCTACTCTTCTTGCCTCTACCTGCTGAACGTTGGGCTTACAGGGGCCACATCTCCATGCCCAGTTGACTCGGTACTGGGGATGGAACCCAGAGCCCGGTGTGTGCCAGGAACGCTCAGCCCCAACCGAGCCACATCCCCAGCCAAAGTAGTTACTTTTGTGAATGAAAATGTAAGCCCGTGGGCCGTGTTGGCATAAAGGGTTTAGGAGGAGAAAATTAAAAGTGAATTCGGAGTCACTAATGCCAGGGAGGTTTTGCTACGTGGGTAGAAGCCAGCAGCAGAGCCGTGCACGGTGTCGACTCTTTAGGACAAAAACACTATGAAGCGCCAGCCAGCCCTCTGCTTTATAGTGAACCCCATGTGCAGTGAGTGCGTGAAACGGACAGAAAGAACGGACGCCTCTCTCCTGAGGGCTGCTGAGAGAGAGAGAGAGAGAGAGAGCCATTTCCATAATCCCCAAACCCAGGAGTTAGAGGCAGGAGGATACCTTCAGTTCCAGGCCAGCCTGGTCTGCATAGGGAATTTGGGGCCAGCCAGGGCTACATATTGAGACCCTGTGTCAGAAACAAAACAGGAAGAGTGGGATGGGGCAGGGGGCCTGGTGGAGCCCAGCCGTAATCCCAGCACCTGAGAGGCTGAGGCAGGAGGATTGCCTTGAGACAGAGGCCAGCTCCGGCTGCCTAGTGAGACTCAAAAACAGAAGAGAACGTGAGTGCTGGGGTCGGGTCACCATTGGCGGACTGGCTCATGCGAGTTCCTCTTGCAAGTTGAAGAAAATCATGGCTGCAGACAGGACTTGACCAAGGTCACACGGCTGTGCTAGCTAGAGCTTCCGCCCGAGGGTGCAAATGTACTCATGCTTTCTGAAGAGTGAAAGCATGCCGGGCATGGTGGCGCACGCCTTTAATCCTAGCACTTGGGAGGCAGAGACAGGCGGATCTTTGTGAGTTCAAGGCCAGCCTGGTCTACAAGGCGAGTTCCAGGACAGCTGGGGCTACAGGGAGACCCTGTCTCGAAAAGAAGAGTAAAAGCACGAAGCATGCAATGGGAAGTTACTGTGAGAAGAGAGATATTGGGGAGGGGGTGTTGGGGGTGACAAAGGTGCAGTGATGCGGAGAGGAGTCTGTCCAAAAAGTGAGGTGCACAGACTGGGACAAGGCATGTAGCAGAGAAAGAGGGACTCACACTTGGGGGCAATGGGGAACACTTAGAGGCCGTGTGCCGCTGTGCCCGGCAGGCAGCAGAGATGCAGAGGTGGTCTAGAGAGACAGCATGTCACCAGCAGATCACTGACATGGAGGTCAGAGGTATGTAGCTAGGCCAAACCGGCCTAAAGTGACAGGACAGAGGCGCTGGGCTGGTGGTCAGCAAGTTAGTGCGTGGAATCTGCGCTCTCCCCAAGTGGATTTGTGTGTGGGCGTGCTGCGGGGACTGGGCTGTCTGTGTGTGACCGTGGGTTCTGCAGGTGCCGCTTGGTTTGCAGGTGCTGTGAGTTGTTTGTGTGGCTGTGCATAGCTTGATTGGAGGCCAGGAGTGGCTGTCTCCCTGGGAGCTGCTGTCTCCCTGGGGTCACAGTGTTCGGGGCTACCGTCCCTAATGGCTTGGCCCTGACTCTGTGGCGCCTGGTTAGGTGGGGCCTGAGGCGAAGTGGTCTAGGAGTGATGATCGGCACACCCCTGGCCCCTGGGGTAGCCACGGTTTAGCCTTCTGCCTCTCCGTCCAGCACCTTCAGGGCCATGTCTTTGGCCATGCCCTCCCTGACTGGCCCTGCAGGGGAGACAGTCCGCACACATCCTCCGGGGGCAGGGCTCCTTCCACACCCTCCGGCTACCACCATCCCCCAGGCACACTGGCCTGCCTTAACCCTTCCCGTCCTGCCTTCTTGAGGGGCTCGGTCCTTCACCATACCCTCTCCATCCACATCTACATTCAGAATCCTCAGCCCAGCACCCCAACTTCTGGGCTCCATAGGACTATTACCCCATGACAGCAACACCCCAAATGCCAACACTTCAGCCTCGAGGGCCACCCAGTTAGTGAGTTTCACCCTCTTTGCCTCGTTTTCCCAGGCCTGGCTACTTTGTATCCATCTCTTGCCGACCCTGCACAGACGGTCGCTCCTCCGCCCCTACCTAAAGACGCAGAGCCCAGACCCCAGCCAGGAATGCGCGGGGACCCTCTCCGCCACGCGAATACAACACCCTCCCAGACTGGGCACCATCCCGCGCCTGGCACCCCCAACTCAGTTTGGAGACCCCCAGTTCCCACTGGCACCCCAACCTCTGAGCCCCTCCCTGCCCCAGAGCCGCACGCTCCCGCCACAGGCCAGGAGCAGTGTCCACGACCCCCTTGCAAGGTGGTCGCCCGCCCGGCAGACCTCGCCCGCGGTCCGGGATCCGAGCCGGGGCGGTGCACCCCTACCCGCCAGCGCGTCCACGAACCCAGGACCCTGTCCACCCCGCTGCCGCCCCGCTCCCCGGCCGGCCCAGACCTCTGCATCCGGGGGCCCTCCCGTGCCCCGCCCGCGCTCCGGCCCCATCCCAGGCCCGGACCCGCGCGTCCCCGCCGAGCCCCCCGCCCCCGGCGCTGCGGTACCTCGGCTGATGACGGCCAGGCCGGCCAGGGCGGCGGCGGCGAGGAGCCGGAGCCGGGCCCCGGGCGCAGGGGGGGGCATCGCGGCGGCGGCGCGGAGGGGGAGGGGAGGGGGCGGTCGGGGCGCGCGAGCCCGGGGGAGAGGGGGAGGGGGAGGGGGACCCCGCCTGCGGCTGCACCGGCCCGGGGGGCGGCGGGGGCGGGGGGAGGGGGC
>VZQC01012362.1:1579707-1602808 GCA_009823505.1 Rhizomys pruinosus
CCCCTGTCCCTCCCCCCAGGTCTGCCCACCCTCCAGTCTTTTTTGTCCCCATCATTCTCCCAGGCCCTGTCCCATTCCCCCCCCAGGGCCCTTTTTTGTTTCTCTTTCCTTTTTTTTTTCTGTCAAATACCCCCCAGCGCCCCTTGAGTCATCTCCCAGGCCCTGTTTGTCCCAATCCTCCCAGGTCCCTTGTCCCATTCCCCCCAGGTCCTGTCCCATCACCCCCAGGTCCTGTCCCACCCCCCAGGTCCTGTCCCATCACCCCCAGGTCCTGTCCCACCCCCCAGGTCCTGTCCCATCACCCCCAGGTCCTGTCCCACCCCCCAGGTCCTGTCCCATCACCCCCAGGTCCTGTCCCACCCCCCAGGTCCTGTCCCATCCCCCAGGTCCTGTCCCATCCCCCCAGGTCCTGTCCCATCCCCCCCAGGTCCTGTCCCATCGCCCCCAGGTCCTGTCCCATGCCCCTCAGGTCCTGTCCCATTCCCAGGCCCTGTCCCATCCCCCCCAGGTCCTGTCCCATCCCCCAGGTCCTGTCCCATACCCCCTAGGTCCTGTCCCACCCCCCAGGTCCTGTCCCATCACCCCCAGGTCCTGTCCCACCCCCCAGGTCCTGCCTCCCCAGTCCTCACCCCCCAGGTCCTGCCTCCATCATCCTCCCCCCCAGGTCCTGTCCCATCCCCCCAGGTCCTGTCCCATCCCCCCCAGGTCCTGCTACCCCCAGCTGTCAACCGGCCCGAGCTGTTCCTCCCCGTCGTCCCAGTCCCCCCTAGGTGTACCTGACTGCCCCATTCTGGTCCACCAGTGCCCCCAAAGTCGTCTCAGCTCCCTCCCCCCAGGTCCTGTCCCCAATCCCCTCCTGTCCCATCACCCCAGGTCCTGTCCCTTCCTCCACCCAGTGCGGTCTTGTCCCATCCCCCCCATCCCTGTCCCATCCCCCCAGGTCCTGTCCCACCCCCCAGGTCCTGTCCCATCGCCCCCAGGTCCTGTCCCATCCCCCCCAGGCCCTGTCCCATCCCCCCAGGTCCTGTCCCATCCCCCAGGTCCTGTCCCATCACCCCCAGGTCCTGTCCCATCCCCCAGGTCCTGTCCCATCCCCCAGGTCCTGTCCCACTCCCCCAGGTCCTGTCCCATACCCCCAGGTCCTGTCCCACTCCCCCAGGTCCTGTACCCATTCCCCCAGGTCCTGTCCCATCCCCCCAGGTCCTGTCCCATTCCCCCAGGTCCTGTCCCATCCCCCAGGTCCTGTCCCATTTCCCCCACGGTCCTGCTCCCATCCCCCCCAGGTCCTGTCCCCCCCTATGTTGTCCTGCCCCCCAGATCCTGTCCTGACCCCCAGGTCCTGACCCTCCCATCCTGGGTGGGTCGTCCCTGGGTGCCGTCTCTCTGGCTTAATCACTAGTTCACTGTATACTCACTTGGTATCAGGAAGATTCTGTAGGCATGAACTCCATATTGGTTCCTCCCCTCACAACGGAGTCTCCTGACCATTTCTGGCTCCCACACGAGGAGGATGGTGCTGTTGGCCCAGGGGCCCAGCGAGGTCGAGGTCACCTGGAGGGTGACATCCATCCTGTTGGCAGTCACAGGGGTGTCTTCCACCCACCACTGCACGGAGAGCGTAGGGATCCCTTGGAAGGAGCAGCTGCACCTCAAGAGTCTTCCTCAGCAAGCAAGAGAAGGTGAGCAAGCTGGTGAGCATCTCTCGTGGGCCGCTGGGGCGGGGCTGAATCTTACTCAGCTGAGGGACAGAGAAGGGAGCATCTTGTGGGAG
This sequence comes from Rhizomys pruinosus, assembly GCA_009823505.1. Classification (NCBI taxonomy): domain Eukaryota; kingdom Metazoa; phylum Chordata; class Mammalia; order Rodentia; family Spalacidae; genus Rhizomys; species Rhizomys pruinosus. The sequence continues at coordinate 1,581,479 of VZQC01012362.1, forward strand.
CTGGGGGTGTGTGTCAGAATCCCACCCTCCTTCACGTCCTCCAAAATCCAACTTTTGGAGCACTGGCTGCTCTTGCAGAGGACCCAGGTTCGAATCCCAGCACCGACATGGCAGCTAACAACAGTTCCTAACTCCAGTTCCACGGGGATCTGGATATCTGATGACTGTCCCACAGCAGCGACCCATGACACGTGTGCACTTAACACACATGTATCCATAACACTCAGACACAGAAAATAAAAATAAGTCAAAGATCTTTTTTTTTTTTTTTTTTTTTTTTTGGTCTTTTTGAGACAGGATCTCTCTGCAGCCCCAGCTGTCCTGGAACTCACTCTGTAGACCAGGCTGGCCTTGAACTCACAAAGATCCGCTTGCCTCTGCCTCCCGACTGCTAGGATTAAAGGTGTGCGCCACCACGCCCGGCTCAAAGATCTATCTTTTTATTTTATGTGTGTGTGTTACACCTGTATGGGTGTAAATGCACCCATGTTGTACAGTGTCTGGAGAAGCCAGAAGAGGGTGTTGGATCCATAGAGCTGGAGTTCTGGCTGGTTGTTAGCTGCCATGTGGGTCCCGGAATCAAACGCAGGTCTTCTACAAGAACACCCAGCACTCTTACCCACTGAGTCATCTCTCCAGCCCGTTAGTTTTAATTATGTGTCTGTATTTGGGTATGTGCATGTGTGAGTGCACACGGAGGACAGAAGAGTATGCAGAGTCCCCCAGTGATGGAGTTATAGACAGTCGTAAACTGCCCAGCATAAGTGCTGGGAACAAAACTGGTGTTCTGTGCAAGAGCACCAAGCACTCTTAACCATAAGCCACCTCTCCACCCCCTTTTTATTATTTTTAATTATGTGCATGTGCATGCATGTGTGTGTGCAAGTGCGTGTGCGTGCACTTGTGTGCACTTGTGAGTATAGTGCCCACAACTTCAGAAGAGCTGGAGTTGCAGGAGGTGCTGGGAACTGAACCCGAGTCCTCTGCAAGAGCTCTTAACTGCCGGGCCACCTCTCCCATGTCCCAACGTTCTTATTGTGATTCTGCGGGAGCTTCGGAGACTAGAGGCCTGGGAATGGGTAGTTGTGACTCTCTTTCCCTCTTTCTCTTCATCTGCCCCAGACTCAGGCTCCACTCTCGCCTTGGCTGCTGCCCTCAGTCCTCAGGTCTTCTCGGGGGCCCACCGTGACCACCATGACCACGCACACCAGCACTCACAGACCGGTTTCATCTTGACCATGCTGTTCCTGGACAGGTTATCTAGGGAGAAATTCAAGCGGCATGGGAGAGTGGCGCCCTGGTCCTCAGACGTTGGGGTGACGTGGGACTCTGGGGAGGAGTCTCTGGATGCGCTGGTGTTGGAAGACACGCTGGGTACTTTCCAGGAGAGGAAAGCTTTGCAGGAGCCACAGACGGCGCAGGTCAAAGTCACAGGACCGCCGAGCGCCACACTTCCTGAATCGTGGTGCTCTGCCTGTTGGGTCAGGTCTGGAGGAGAGAGCGTTAGTCCAGACTTCGGGGGAGCTCATCTCTGCACAGCGTTTCCACTCTGTGATCCCAGTTGGCCCGGACCTCACTACGTAGTCCAGGCTGGCCTCAGTCTCACAGAGATCCGCCTGCTTTCGCCTCAAAAGTGCTGGGCTACAGGTGTCCTGCACCATGCCTGGCTTGTTATATTTCTGAGACAGAGTCTCACTGGGTAGCCCAGGCTGACCCTAAACCCCTACAAACTGGATGCCTTCAGCCTCCCAAGTGCAGAGACTATATGTGTGAACAACCACATTGGGCTGATCATTGCTACTTCTTGCTTTTGTTGTAGTGAGATGTAGTCTCATGTAGCCCAGGCTTGCCTGGTACTCACTATGTACAAGGGCTGGCCTTAAACTCTGGGAAATCTTAGCACCTCAGCTTCCCATGAGCTGGGATTATAGGCATGAACCACTATTCCTGGCTCTCTCTCTCTGGCTCTCTCTCTCTCTCTCTCTCTCTCTCTCTCTCTCTCTCTCTCTCTCTTTTGAGACAGGGTCTCCCTGTAGCCCCAGCTGGCCTGGAACTCACAGAAATCCGCCTACCTCTGCCATGTGGGTGCTGGGAATAGAATCTGGGTCCTCTGAAAGAGCAGTCGGTGCTCTTAACCGCTGAGCCATCTCTCCAGCCCCTTGGCATTTCTATTTGAAGAGTCAAGCTATACCGCATTACTGGAGAAATGAAATACTTGGTGTTTTATAATGTTTTACATTTATTTTATTTTTTATTTTTTATTTTTTTTACATTTATTTTATACATTTATTTACTTACTGGTGTATGTATGTATGCCAAGGTGGGATGTGGAGGTTGGATAACTTGGGAGAGTTGGTTATCTCCTTCCACCGTGTTGAATTTAAACTCAGGTCATCAGGCCTGGGCCAGCATCCCAGGTTTTTCTATTTTCTTTTTCCATTTAGTTACTCCGTGTGTGTGTGTGTGTGTGTGTGTGTGTGTGTGCGTGTATGTAACACCCAAGGCTTTATCATGCCCAGCAGCTGATGGTTTTTAGATTTTTTGAGACAGCATGTCACTCTGTAGTCTTGGCCGACCTGGAACTGACTATGTAGACCAGGCTAACCTCAAACTCATAGAACTCTACCTGTGTCTGCCTCCCAAGTGCTGAGACGTAAGGGGCATGCCACCACACTGGCTCGAAGGTGCCCAGTGCCTGACAAAGTGAAAACCTCACAATTCTCAGAACCGTCTGGTTTCCTCCTCTCTGAACCATTTGGTGTGACCACGCATTACCTGAAATAGAGAGTTCAATGGTCTCCCTCGAGTCTGCGCCTTTCCCCTCTCCCAGAGCTGTGTAGAAGGAGTCCATCCTGTTGTCCCCTCGGAGTGCATCGCCGATCAGCAGGACACAGTTCTGCTCCTCAAGGCTCCCAGTAATGAAGACTCTATCTTTGGTGTTCCCACCTGGGAAAGGCCTGGGTTCACTCCCAGCTGCAGGGATGTTGAGACCTTCATTGAGCAAGTAGCCACCGGTCTCAGGAATGCTGGAAGATGCTTTGGGAAAGTCAAGCACACGGAGGACGGTACTGCACAGCCTGACTTCCACTGAGACGCCCTTGACTTCCATGAGCATGTGAGACAGTAGCTCTGTGGGGAGAGAATGAGGTTGAAGAGCAGCCAGCCTCCTGTGCTGAGTTCTGCATGCTTGAGGGGGTCTTGACGCCCAGGACAGGGCTGGCATTGGCTCAGATCCTACAAGTCCCCATGGAGACCCTGGGAAGTGTTTGGTAAGAGGTAAGAGACCCTTTGTTAATGCAGAGAAGGAGCCACACTAGAGAATCTAAGACCGAGATAGTTTTACAAGGGGCTGGAGAGATGGCTCAGTGGTTAGAGCACTGGCTGCTCTTGCAGAGGGCCCAGGTGTGGTTTCCAGCACCCACATGATGGATAACAACCGTCCATAACTCCAGTTCCAGGAGATCCAGTGCCCTCTTCTGGCCTCCACAGGCACTGCATGCACAGGTGCACTTAAACATGCAGACCAAACATTCATGCACATAAAATAAAAAATCTAAATCTAAGTTTTAAAAGAGTGGCGTTACACAAACTTGCATGCAGACAGCTACATCTAATTACACATACTGAAATAAATAATAAATTTAAAAAAATAGGGGGGGCCTGGCGACGAGATAGATGGTCCTAGCGGTTAAGAGCGCCTCGTCTGCGCGACTCTTCAGAGACCAGGGGTTCGAGCCCCAGCACCCACATGGCGGTGAGAAGCCGTTGAAACCCAATCCAGGAAGCTCCAGTTCCCAGGGGAAATCCGGGACACACCTCTTCTGACCTCCGCGGCATTGCCCGACACGCGGTGCACAAACTTGCATGAGACCGATACATCATACACATACAGAATAACTTAAAATTAAAAAAAAAGATGATGGTCGGATTTGATGGTGGGGTCTTTGAGATGCATGCACCATTAGGTTACAGAACAGAATCCTCTAGCTGTCCTCAGAATGGGTACCTGTTAAAACGCGGGTGTCGGTGGCGCCCATACCTTTAAATCCTAGCCTTGGGAGGCAGGCAAGCAAGAGTTGGATCTCTGTGAGTTCAAGGCCAAGTCCTGGTCATACAGAGTGAGTTCCCAGCACAGCCTGGAGGCTTCAGGGGACCCTGTTAAAAAGACAAAAAAAAAACAAAAAAAAAAAAAAAAAGAATCAGGTCATGTTCCTTGAAGCTCTCTCTCTACAGAGAACCGATTTGCAGACGGCTGTGGCCTTGTAAGCCTTCCCTGCTCCTTGCAGCTGCAAGCCCAGCCCTGACTGAGACCCAGGCCCAAGACAATCTTGAAATGGAGTTTTACTATTTATTTATTTAGTCTTTTTGAGACAGGGTCTCCCAGTAGCTCCAGCTGTCCTGGAACTCACTCTGTAGACCAGGCTGGCCTTGAACTCACAGAGATCCGCCTACCTCAGCCTCCTGTGTGCTGGGATTAAAGGTGTGTACCAGCACACATGGCTGAAGTTTTCCTTTTTAAAAATTACATCAATTGGGCTGGAGAGATGGCTTAGCGATTAAGAGCACTGATTGCTCTTGCAGAGGACCCAGGTTCAATTCCCAGCACCCCCATGGCAGCTAACAACCTCTGTAGCTCCAGTTCCAGGGGGTCCACTGTGCCCTCTTCTGACCCCGAGGGCATTGCACAACATGAGTGCACTGAATGCACCCACAGGCAATACACTCATACACAGGAAATAAATAAGGTTTTTTTTTTTCGGTCTTTTTCAGACAGGGTCTCCCTGTAGTCCCAGATGGCCTGGAACTCACTTTGTAGACCAGGCTGCCCTTGAAATCACAAAGATCCACCTGCCTTTACCTCCCAAGTGCTAGGATTAAAGGTGTGTGCCACCACGCCCGGTTGAAATAAATAAGTTTTTTAAAAATTACATTTATGGGCTGGAGAGATGGCCTAGCGGTTAAGAGCGCTGACTGCTCTTACAGAGGACCCGGGTTTGATCCCCAGCACCCACATGGCAGCCGAGAACCGTCTGAAACTCCAATTCCAGGAGAGCTCCAGTTCCAGGGGAATCCGACGCCCTCTTCTGACCTCCGTGGCATTGCATGACACGGGTGCACAAACCTACATGCAGACAGTACATTCATACACATACAGAAATAAATAAAATTTTAAAAATTAAATTACATTTATTTATTTATTCTCTCTCTCTCTCTCTCTCTCTCTCTCTCTCTCTCTCTCTGAAGAGTTGAGGGGACAACTTATAAGAGTTGGTCCTCTCCTTCCACTGTGTGGATCCCAGGTCATCAGGCTTGGCAGCAAGTGCCTTTACCCACTGAACCATCCTCCCTAAGCGGAGTTATAACTTTAATCTAGTGCTTCCTACCTGTGACTCCTGACATGTAGGCTAGGTCATGTAGTGTGGAAACTCTTCCTTCAACCTGTTATGAGCAGGTCCCCTTTGTCTTAGGGACCTGAAGGATGTCTCCATTTACATACCCTGTCACACTGTCTGTGATGGCTGTAATTCTAATTCTGAAGGATAATTCATATCAGCTGCTTAATATCTTTTATTTAAGTTTAGTTATTTGTGTGTGTGTGTGTGTGTGTGTGTGTGTGTTCATGTGCACCACATGTGTTTCAGTGCCTGTGGAGACCAGAAGAATCAGATCTCCTACATCTGGAGTTATGACATTGTTAGCCATCATGCAGGTGCTGGGAACGGAACCCCTGTCCTCTGCAAGAGCAGCCAGCACTCCTAAGCCCTGAGCCATCTCTCCAGCCCCATGACCACATGCTGCTGCTGAGAGCATCAAGAGCTGTTAACACAGCTTCCCGAAGGTAGGATAACTGGGAGCTTGTGCCCAGCCTCTCTTTGCAAAGCATTCTTTAAAAATATTTAAGCTAGGTGTGGTGGCATACGCCTTTAATTTCAGCACTTGGGAGGTAGAGGCAGGCAGATCTCTATGAGTTCAAGTCCAGCCTGGACTATACAGCAAGCTCCAGGCCAGCTGGGACTAAAGGGAAACCCTGTCTCAAAAAGACCAAAAAAATTTATTTATAGCCAGGTGCGGTGGCGCACACCTTTAATCCCAGCACCTGGGAGGCAGAGGCAGGTGGAGCTCTGTGAGTTCAATCCAGCTTGCTCTACATAGCAAGTTCTAGGCCAGCTGGGGCTACAGGAAATCCCAATCTCTAAAAGGCAAAAATTATTTATTTAAAAATGCATTTATTTTTATTTTATGTGTATGGGTGTTTAGCTTGCATGTACATAGGTGCACCTGTGTCAGGCCAGGAGAGGACATTGGATCTCCTAGAACTGGAATTGTAGAGGTTGTGAGTCGACATGTGGGTGCTGGGAACTGAACCTGGGTCCTCTGCAAGAGCAGCCAGCTGAGCTGCTTCCCTAACCTCATCTGTTCTCTTAATCTGGATAATTTTGCTGTAATGCTCTGTCACTCTATATATAATAGTTCCATTTAATTATTTTTTTTGAGACAGGTTCTCTAAGCCATGTGGCCCTCAGACTCCCTGTAGAGCTGCGGACTACCTTGAAGTCCCGATCCTCCTGCCCGAACCTTCCCAGGGTAGGATTATACACACATCACCACATGCAGTTTACTCAGTGCAGGGGATTGAGCCCAGGGCTTCATGCATGCTAGGCAAACACTTTACCAACTGGGCCTGTGCTGGACAGCTTTAGTGTCAATTTGACAGAGCCTCAACTGAGGAATTTCCTCCATTGGACTGGCCTGTGGCCATGTCTGTGGGGCATTTTCTTGACTCTTGAGTGATGTGGGAGGGCCCAGCCCACTGTGGGTGGTGTCACCCCTGGACAGGTTGTTGTGTATTGTATAAGAAAGCAGGCTTCAATGCCGGGCGTGGTGGCGCACGCCTTTAATCCTAGCACTTGGGAGGCAGAGGCAGGCAGATCTTTGTGAGTTCAAGGCCAGCCTGGTCTACAGAGTGAGTTCCAGGACAGCTGGGGCTACAGGGAGACCCTGTCTCAAAAAGATTAAAAAAAAAAAAAAAAACAGGCTTCGGCTCCTGCCTCCAGGTTCCTGCCCTGAGTTCCTACCTTGGGCTCCCTCAGTGATGAATTGTGACCTGGGAGATGTGAGCCAAATAAACCGTTTCCTTCTGAAGTGGCCACCTGTATCAGTTCCTCTTCTGTTCCTGTGAGCAAGGCAAGCTATAGAAGGAGAGTTTATTGGGTTGATGGTTCCTGAGGTATAAGAGTCCCTCGTGATTGGAGGCTGGCAGACCAGAAAGCCAAATGCTCAGATCTTCAAGCAGACGCAGGAAACAGAGAGGGACAGACTGGCGGTGGTGCAAGGCCGTGAGGCTTGAAACCCACCTCCAACGATGGGCTTCCTCCAGCAAGCCACACCTCCTAAAGGTCCCAGGACCCTCCCCGAAGGGCACCACTAACTGACCACGTGTGAGCACATACTTGAGTCTGTGGAGGACAGTTCTCATCCAAACCATCATACCACCCCTTAAAGAAAAGCGACTCCCCTCCCAGCCATCAGCTGCCGTAATGGGTCCTCAGGGAGGGCAGGGTCTCAGCAGCCCCGCCCACCCATGCTGGATCTTGTGTAGGTCTTATACGGGTAAGGTCACGTGGGTAAGGTCACGTGTTCAGAAGGCAGCAGTCCACAGAGCTTGCCACCCTTGCTGCCATGTTCCCTGAGCCCTGGAGGGGAGGGCACGGTGGATTCCGATGTCCCATCTACAACCCAGCACTCTGGGCAGTCGGGAGTCTGCACCAACCACTGCCCAGTGCAGTAGAATTCTGCGTCATTTCACCCGGGGGTGACTGGCCGAGCAGCGCCGGCCCAATCCGGTCCTCCGGCCTGGCCATTGGCCCCACTGCTGCATCACCCCCTGCCCCCCATCATTTCTGAGTTGCTGAAGTTGGGTTCAAGAGCACCAGTGTTGGGCCGACGGGAGAACGAGGAGGAAACCGCCATGGGGACCCTGTTTCCGCCAGACAGACAGGGTCCTGGTGCGGGGGGGGGGGCCCTCAGGGACGTGCGGAACTCGCGGGCCGCTCCCTGCGGTTGTGTGAGCAGTAAGCAGGTGCTGCAGGAGAGGGCGCTCTGCGGTGCAGCTGCACGTGTGCGGAGACACCAGGGCTGCAGCTGTCGCCGCTGCTCCGAGTCTGCACGTGTGGCGTGTGTAGAGAGTTGTAGTTCCTTTGTTGTAATTTTTAAACTGATTTTTGTGAATTTCATACAGTATATTTTGATATTTGGATCGCCTCTAATATCTGCATTCCCAACCCTCCACCTATTCTAATACACACACACACACACACACACACACACACACACACACACACACGTCTATAGTCAGGTTTGTATCCCCAAATGCCCTTTCTTTGTGGGTCCATCCACTAGAGCCTGGTCAACCTGCCAAGAATCTCACCCTTAAAGAGACTGACCCTCCTCTTCCTGGCAGCTATTGTTTCCAGTGGTCGTTCAGGGAGGGCTGGAGTTTTTCTTTTTTCTTTTTTTTTTTTGTTTTTTCAAGACAGGGTCTCCCTGTAGCCCCAGCTGACCTGGAACTCACTCTGTAGACCAGGCTGGCCTTGAACTCACAAAGATGGGCTGGAGTTTCTTATTCACTTCCTGAAGCCTATGCTGAAAATTTTTTTCTGGCTTGAGCTTATATGGGACTTGTGCATGGAGTGAAAGATTTCTGTGACCTGAAGAGAAATCATAGTTTGTCATTTTTATTTGTTCATTTTAATTTTGTATGTACGAGTGTTTTGCATGCATAGTATGTAAGTGCTCTCCTCCCCCATGCATGCAATTCCTGTGGGGGCCAGAAGATGGCCCAAGATTCCTTTGGAACTGGAGTTAAGGATTGTTGTTAGCGGTCATGTGGGTGCTGGGAATCAAACCCGGGTCTTCTCCAAGAGCAGCCAGTGCTCTTAATTGCTGAGCCATCTTTCCAGCCCCTACAGATGTAGTTTTTGATTATGTGGCTGCTTTTGAGTCGCCTGTGCTCTGTAAGTAACCCGAATAAACTCACCACTTTCCCAAGTTGGACTTGATGGAGTGGTTTCTGTGGATAATGGAAGTAGCCTCCCAGGGCAGTTAGGCAATAAGTACAGGGTCGTGTGTTCCTCTGTAACAGCACCACGGACCTTAACGAAGCCCCTGCTCACAGCAGACAACCAGCCTTTCCCTTCTTGAGCCTTTCCCCGGGGGGCCGTTCTCACAGGGTGCCCCAAACACAGCAGCCGGAGCGCCCTGAGCCTGCATAGCAAACAGCAGCGGGTGTGCCCCGGAGTTACCCGAACACCGCAGCGGAAGCACAGTGTGCCCCGCGTTACTCACCCGAACACAGCAGCGGAAGCGCCCTGAGTGCGCACAGCATTCCAGGATCAGAGAGCAGAGCTGGATCCTCCCACTGTCCAGCCTCAGACCTGCGTGTCCTGGAGGACAGGATTTGGGATGAGTGACTTCCGCTCCTAACTATGCTTAAGGTCTGGACACCTTCTGTCTTAGTCTGCTTTCTGAGCTGAAGCAGAGGCTGTGGAGGAATGCTGTGTGCTGGCTTGCTTCACCAGGCTTGATCAGCTACCTTTCTTCTTAAAAAAATTTTTACTTTAAAACATATTTCACTATTTTTATTCTGTGTATGAATGTCTTGTCTACATGTGTGTAAGTGCACCTATGTCATGCAATGCCTGCAAAGGCCAGAAGAGGGCATCGGATACCCCCTGCAACTGGAGTTATGGATGGTTGTTAGCTGCCATATGGGTGCTGGGACTCGAACCTGGATCCTCTGCAGAGTAGTCAGTGCTCTTAACAGCTGGGCCATGTCTCCAGCCCCTTCGGCCACCTTTCTCATCAGCCCAGGCCCACCTGCCTGGGGATGGCACTGCACACAGTGGGCTGAGCTTCTGACTCAATCAGCAATTAAGAAGATGCCCCATAGACACGCCCACAGGCCAGTCCAACGCAGGGAATTCCTCAACTGAATTTCTTCCCAGGCAATTCTGCTTTCTGTCAAGTTGACAAACACTAAGGGGCACAGCTTCAAGCCCTGGATCTCCATGGCAACACTGGCTGGGGAGCTTTGAGGACAGGCATCTTCTCACAACCCTCTGGGAAGCCCGCACACCCACTCTTCCCCCTCCTTCAGCCAGCTTCATCCCCCTTCAAGAGCTGGGGAGTCCCCTATCCCTGAGGAGGTTGTGGAGTTCATGGAAAGGTTTGGGACAGTTGGAGGGTCACGTGTCAGTTTTATAAAGGTCCCTTTGAGGAAAGGTGATGGAGTCTGAACTGGGACTATAGAGAGGGAGAGAAGAGAGATTTGGGGCCTGGGGAGATAGCTTAGTGGTAAAGTGATTCCTATTAGAGCAAGTGGACCTGACTTTGAATATCCAGCACCCAGGTAAAAACCTGGCATGCAGCTGGGTGGGGTGGTGCATGCCTTTAATCCTAGCACTTGGGAGGCAGAGGCAGGTGGATCTTTGTGAGTTCAAGGCCAGCCTGGTCTACAGAGTGAGTTCCAGGACAGCTGGGGCTACAGGGAGACCCTGTCTCAAAAAGACAAAAAAAAAAACAAACAACAAAAAACAAAACAAAAGACAAAACAAAAAAAACTGGCATGCAATGGTGCTTTTAATTTTTTTAAATTTTTTATTTCTGTATGTGTATGAAATGTACTGTCTGCATGCAGGTTTGTGCACACTGCTGGCGTCGTTGAATGGAATGCTGCGGGGATGTGCTGAAACTCAGAAGATGGATCTCCGGAGAATGGAGTTACTTGAGAATAGAAGTCTCATGTTATAGCCGCCATGTGGGGCTGGGATCGAAACCAAGGTCTTCTGAAGAGCAGTCTGGGCTGCTAACCATAGGCTATCTCTCCAGCCCTGATCCTGGGTGCTTAGAGCAGGGACAGGGCGGTTCTTGGAGTCACCAGCCAGCCCAGCCCAGCCCAGTCAGTGACCTCCAGGGCGAGTGAGAGGACCCTATAAAAATAAGGTAGAGGGGCTGAAGAGATGACACAGAGCAGTTGAAGCATGGGCTGTCCTTGCAGAGCGCCGGGGTTCAGTTCCCACCAACCACATTAGAACAACTGTATCCATAACCCAGTCCAGGAGGATCCAATGCACTTTTCTGGACCTCCACAGGCTGTGCACATCAAGGTGCACTTAATACATGCACACAACGGAAACACGCATACACATAAAAATAAAACATAAATACATAGATAATAAAATGTACAAAGTTAGAGTCAGGCATGGAGGTGAACAGCTTTAATCCCAGGACTGGGCCAGGCAGAGGCAGGCAGATCTCTGTGAGTACATAGCAAGTTTCAGTTTGGCCAGGGCTACATATGGGACCCTGTAACTCTCCATGTAACTTCCCATCACCTGAGGGATTGGCTACATCGGGATGGTCTGTGCTCATGTCTGTGGGAAAGTGTCCTGATTGTTAATTGACGTGCAGAGACCAAGCTCCAGCGGCAGGCACTGTTCTCTGGGCAGGAGGTGCTGGACTGTGCACTGAGGAAAGCCAACCTCAGTGGCAGCATGGGGGGCTCTGGCTTCTTTCTGCCCTTGACTGTGGGTGTGAGGTGACCTTCCTGAAATGGTGGCTGTAACCTGGTGTTGTAAGCCAAACATACCTTCTTTCTTCTCTCTCCTTGCTTTGGGTCAGTGTTTGTTTCTTTCTTGCTTTTTTTTGGTCTTTTTCTCTTTTTTTTTTTTTTTTTTTTTTTTTTTGTCTTTGTTGAGACAGGGTCTCCCTGTATAGTCCCAGCTGGCCTGGAGCTTGCTATGTAATTCAGGCTGCCCTTGAACTCACAGAGATCCCCCTGCCTCTGCCTCCCGAGTACTGGGATTAAAGGCGTGCGCTACCACGTCTGGCCCTGGGTCAGCGTGTTTTATCACAGTGACAGAAATAAAGCTAGGACGGCAATCAACAGAGATGTCCAACATCTACCTCCAGCCTACACATGCGCACACGTGTAAGAAGCAAATGCTGGACCCAGCTGCTCTACATACAAGGCTCTCGGTGACTGCCCCACATGGCTGTCGCCCACTGACCTTCGTCCCCTCTGACTCCCTTTCACAGACACAGAAAGCATGCGTTTCCTCTGGCCCCTCCCCTTCTGCAAATCTCCCCTCTCCCCATGTTCAAATCCCACCTCATAGTTGTGTTGTGGTCAGTAGCCTGGGCTGACCCTGAACAGTGTAGCCCGGGCTGACCTTGAACAATGTAGCCCAGGCTGGTCCTGAAGTATGTAGCCCAGGCTGACCTTGAACTATGTAGCTCAGGCTGGACTTGAACAACTTTCCTTCTCTTTCACCCTCTCTTTATTTATTTTTTTGATCTTTTCAAGACAGGGTCTCCCTGTAGCCTCAGCTGTCCTGGAACTCGCTCTGTAGACCAGGCTGGCCTTGAACCACAAAGATCCCCAGCCTCCCTCTCTAGTGTTGGGATTAAAGGCGAGCACCACCACACCCGGCTTTACCCTCTTTTTAAAAAAGATTTAAAGATTTTTTATTTTATGTGTATGACTGCTTTGCCCTCAAGTATGTAAGGACAGGGGGCCCAATGCCTGGGAATGTCAGAAGAGGGCATCAGATTCCCCAGAACTGAAGTTACGGATAGCTGTTAGGCACTATGTGGGTGCTGAGAACTGAACCTGGGTCCTCTGCAAGAGCAGCGAGTGCTCTTAATTGGTCAGCCATCTCTACAGGCCCTTTTCTATTTTTTGTTCTTTTGAGAAAGGGTCTTCCTGTAGCCACAGCTGGCCTAGAACTCAGTACCTAAACCAGGCTGGCCTTGAACTCACAAAGATCTGCCTGCCTCTGCCTCCCAAGTGCTGGGACTAAGGATGTGCAGGCCCTTTTTTTTTTTTTTTTAAATTTTTTTTTATGTAATTTTTTATTTATTTCTGTATGTGTATGAATGTACTGTCTGCATGCAAGTCTGCGCACCCGTGTCGTGCAACGCCGCGGAGGTCAGAAGAGGGTCTGGGATTCCCCTGGAACTGGAGTTCTCCTGGAATTGGAGTTTCAGACGGTTCTCAGCCGCCATGTGGGTGCTGGGGATCGAACCCGGGTCCTCTGCAAGAGCGGTCGGCGCTCTCAACCGCTAGGCCATCTCTCCAGCCCCCCATTTTATTTTTAAGTGTGTGTGTGTGTGTGTGTGTGTGTGTGCACATGAGTACAGGTGTCTGAGGAGCCAGACGTATTGGGTCCCTGCAGCTGCAGTTACAGACAGTTGTGTGCCATCCAAAGTGCATGCTGGGAACTGAACTTGGGTCCTCTGTGAGAGCAGAAAGCGTTCTCAACCACCGAGCCATCTCTCCATCCCCTCCTTCTCCCTTTTTTGAGATAGGGTCTCATCATGTAGCCCAGGCTGTCTGGGAATCACTGTGTAGCTCAGTTTGGCCCCACCACACTAGCCTCTGGGCTTGAATTCCTGATCCTTTGCCTCCACTTCCTGGGCTCTGGGACAGGCACACGCCACCCACCTGACCTGGTGGATTTGGCCCTGGGACTTGAAGCCAGGGCTTCCTGAATACCAAGCTACCAGTCTTCTAAGTAAGCTACATCTTCAACCCCACTCTGTTTTTAAGCCGGAGCCTCACCACATACCACAGGCTGGCCTGGAAGCACTATCCTGGGCCTTGGGCTCCAAGTGCACGGATGACAGCTGTGGTAGCTAATCTGGATCCAGCCTGATGTAACTTCTTGGACGCTCCTGGCTGCATCTGATCGGCCTGAACCCCAGTCATGTGTCTAACTCCTCTTTCAGGGCACAGTCATTTTGTATCTAAAATCCACCACCCCCCTCATTATTTTAGATTTATGTAGACAATCATGTTCCAAATTAAAAAAAAAAACCCTAAAAATTCTCTTTTCTTTAATCCTAGCACTTGGGAGGCAGAGGCAGGCGGATCTTTGTGAGTTCAAGGCCAGCCTGGTCTACAGAGTGAGTTCCAGGACAGCTGGGGCTACAGGGAGACCCTGTCTCGAAAAGACCAAAAAAAAAAAAGAAATCTCTATTTCTGTAGCTGGAGAGATGGCCCGGTGGTTAAGAGCACTAGCTACTCATGCAGAGGGCTGGGCTTGCTTCCCAGTGCCCATTGGTGGCTAACAACCACCTGTAACTACAGTTCTAGCAGTGGACTGAAAAGAACCCCTGGTGTTCTTTTGACGCGGGTCAGAAGAGCTGAAGGAGGTGTGGCTTCCCTCCAGCAGTAAATCCAGAGGTTTTTGTTTAGCAATATAAAATGAACAGCCAGCCTGTTTAATTAGTGAGGCTCCAGGCTGGAGAGAGACCCTGTCTTCAAGAAGGTGACACTTGACATTGTCCTAAGGCCTGCACACCCCAACACACACATGGAAAATAAGGAAAATAAAGGGGACTTTTTTTTTTTAAGTAAAATATTTTCTTAAATTCCCTTGGTCTGTCCACATATGGATGCAGGTCCCTATGAAGGCCAGAAGAAACTGTCAGATCCCCAGGGCTGGACTTACAAGGGGTTGTGAGCAGACAGATACAGATGCTGGGAACTGAGCCCGGGTCCTCTGCAACAGCAGCGAGCGCTCTTTACCACTGAGCCATCTCTCCAGCCCCCCAGGCCGACCTCTTGTCAGTCCTTCGGAACCGTCTTTTCCCTCTCCAAATTTACCCCCTCCAGGGCTCCAGGCTGGTCTGTCGTCAGCATGGGTCCTGTGTGTTCCAGCTCTGAATGCAGGAATTAATTTCAGAAGGGTGAACATATTGGTTTGACTTAAGGACCAATGCCCAGCACCGGGTCAGCAGGGGTAACTGACATCCCGCGAAGCTCCGCCCAAGGGATACCACGTGCCTGTTCAGAACCAATCAGGGCCTGGGGATGCCAAGTGGGGCGCCTGGGGGTGGGGCGCCTGGGGGTGGGGCGGGGCCGAGGACAGGTGCAGATTCCTTGAGTCTGGTCTGGTCCTTCAGCAGCCAGTCTCTCCCCGGGAAGAGAATATCTTCTCTGTTGAGCAGGCAGTTCTAGACCTGGGTCCGGCTCCTGCGTAAATGCGATGCAGCGGCCGGAAGCCAATCAGAAGCATCCTGTGTACCCACTTTGTTTCCTGCCTGCAACCGAAGCATCTGTTAAACAAAGCAAGACTCAGCAGGAAGCCCAGGCTCTCCCTCCCAAGTCCACGCTCCATCCACCCTGATCTATCCCATGCCGGGAACCCCTCCCCTCTCCCCTCTCCCCTCTCCCCTCTCCCCTCTCCCTTTGTTTTGAAACAAGGGTCTCTCTCCGTAGCCCAGGATTGCCAGGAACTGGAACTCACTATGCAGCCCAGGCTGGCCTGAAAATGGACTGCCTTAAGGCTGAGTATGGGGACAGTTTTGAGCCATCTCACCTGGCTGTCTCGTTCTTATTTATTTCCCCTCTCCAAGTTTGTCCCTGTCAGATTTCATCTGCATTCAGTGTTCCATTAAGTGAATGCCAGGAAACTACTGATCCATTCACAAGTCTCTTCCCCAGCGCTATATAAGCAGTAGGAATTGCTGATGAGGCTCTCCCACGGGCCCAGCTGCCTGAGTCACTCAGGGAACTCTGAGAAGGTGGTTTTCATGAGTCACCCATGCCGGGGTGGGGCTTTTCAGCCTCTCAACCTCCTGAAAGTGACAAAGAACCCCTCACTGGTGCGCCAAGCTGGCTTTGGGTGGAATTGTTTCTTTGGTCTTCTGGTGGTGACTTGTTTGGGGTGAGTACATATTTCATGGTCAGGTTCTCCAACAGCTGTCCACACACAAATTCACATAGATAAAGCCCCACAGGGGATGGCCAGATGACCAGACAACTCGAGTTTGATCCCTGGGACCTCTGACATCCACATGTGTGTATGCAACATACAAAATAAAAGGTAGGGGCTACAGAGGTGGCTCAGCAGTTGAGAGTATTGGCTGCTCTCACAGAGGACCCAGGTTCAGTTCCCAGCACCTTCACGGAAACTCACAAATGTCTGCAACTCCCGCTCCAGGGGGATCCAGTGCCCTCTTCTGGCATCGGCAGGAACTGCAGACACACACACACACAATTCATCAGCGTATTTGATCCTTACTGGCCCCTCAAGAGCTATAAAACCTCTCATTTGGGGCCTGCTTTGTCCTCCAGAGCTCATCAAATCTCTCTGTCCCAGAGCCCAGCATCTTCTGTTCGCTCAGGCAGGCTCCTAATAGCACGTTGGCTCTAGGCGCAGCTGCACCTTGCTCCAAAGTTCTTCTTCCAACTCTGGCAAACTTGATGTCTCAGTGCTCTGTCCTTTTCTTCCTGCCCCTTGACCACTGTATTAATCAGGGTTCCATGAAGAAACATAACTGAAGGATTCCTGGAGGCCTGCTAGTCTTCAGTTTATGCTGGAATCTGAAGAACTTGGTCACAGCAGCAAGACAAACGCACAGGTGAGAAAGAAGGCAAGTGGACAAAAAGAGCTCCCTCCTGCATGGCCTTTTATACTGACTGCCATCAGAAGGTAACACCCACGTTTAGAGTCGGTCTTCCAGCCTTGAATGATGCAATCACAAGGTCTTTCTCTCTCATTTCAGTTAATCCCAGATCCAGTCAAGTACACCCCCAGGATTAGCCATCACAGGCACATTTAAGAAATTAATCTGTGTTTCTGTGTTTGTGAGTCTATGGTATATGTGCGGGGTGTGAGCACATGTGCGTATCTATGTGTGTACATGAACACCAGAAGCAGGTACCAAGTGTCCAATCTGTCACTCTCTATTCCTTGGAGGCAGAGTCTGTGAATTCTCAACTAGACTAAAAACTAGCATGCCCAGCCATCTTCCTGTTTCCACCCCCTTGGGGGGAGAGTTCAAGAGTGCACAGGTTCTGAGATCTGACCGTGCTGCGAGCGCTCTTAACCACGAGCCTCTCCAGCCTCTGCCCACATTTTATTTAAAAATATTATTAATTTTTTGGTCTTTTTGAGGCAGGGTCTCCCTTTAGACCCAGCTGGTTGGAGTTTGCTCTGTAGACCAGGCTGGCCTTGAACTCACAGAGACAAGCTGGGCATGGTGGTGCATGCCTTTAATCCCAGCACTCAGGAGGCAGAGGCAGGCAGATCCCTGTGAATTCAAGACCAGCCTGGTCTACACAGCGAGTTCCAGGCTGGCAGGGGCTACAGGGAAACCCTGTCTCAAAAAATATTTATTTATACTTTATTTTTAAAGTTCTTTTTAATTTTTATTTTAGGTACATGTGTGTTTTGTGTGCATGTATGTAAGTGCCCCCAGGTGTGCAGTGCCTGCAGAGGGCAGCAGAGGGCATTAGACCCCTGAAACTGGATGATTGTTAGCCTCCATGTGGGCGCTAGGAACTGAACCCAGGTTCTGTGCAAGGGCCTCAAGTGTTCTTAACCACTGAGCCATCTCTCCAGCCTCTGTTTATATTTTATATATATGAGTGTTTTGTCTGCTTGTCCAGTCATGTGTACAGTTCCTATAGAGGCCAAAAGAGGCATCTGATCACCTGGAACTGGAGTTACAGACACTTGCGAGTGGCCATGTGGGTTCTGGGAGTGGAACCTGGGTCCTCCACAAGAGCAGGCAGGGCTCTTAACCACTGAACCGTCTCTCCAGCCCCCCCATTTATTTTTTAATAAACATTTATTTTTATTTTTTGTGTATGAATGTTAAGTGCATCTTTGTCATGCAATGACCACAGAGGCCAAGAGAGGGCGTCAGATGCCCTGGTATTGATGATAGTTGCGGAACAGTCGTTAGAAGTCATGTGGGTGCTGGGAATGAACCCGAGTCCTCTGCAAGAGCCACCAGGGGCCAGTACGCAGGCAGCTGTTTCCACTCTGGTGCTAGAATCCCGTCCCTGATCCTTGCATGCCGGGGTTTCACCTTGTCCGAGGGTGTGTCGTCCAGATCTTGGCTACAGTGACTCCACCTGGCAACTCGATGCCATTTAGCTGTTCTATGTCCGAGACAGCTGCAACGCAGGGCGTCCCTCCAAGGCGGTGTTTGCTGAGACCTCCGGAATCCCTGATAAAGCTGAGAACAGAGCTTTGGCTATGGCTTGTCTGAGCTTAGACACCTCTGCTGCTTGAACAGTAGGTGGCGCTCTGAGCCCAATTTAGATCAATTCTATGGACGATTGACAGCTTAGTGGGCGGGGTTTAACCTAGTTTTGTCAACCTGAATCAGGCTAGAGTCATCTGAAAGCCTTGACTGAGACTGAGGGTGTCTGGCTTGGGGTGTGTGTGTGGGGGTGCACAAGTCTCGTGAATTCTGCCACAAGCACTGAGTTCACAGTTTCCTTGTGCTGGTCCATCAGCCCCTTACGATTTCCCGGCTTCCTCTTCTGCAGTGATCTCTGACACTGGGGAGCACAGAGCTGCCTGTGAGCATGTCTGTGTGGCATTTATTTTTTAATTTAAATTTTATTTTTATTTTATGTGTATGAATATTTTTTTTCCTGCAGGTGCACCTATGTTGTGCAATGCTCCTGGAAACCAGGAGAGGGGTTTGGATCCCGTGAAGTTATGGGTGGTTGTAAGCCACCATGTGGGTGCTGGGAACCAGACCCAGGTCCTCTACAAGAGCAACCAGTGCTCTTAACCACTGAGGCATCTGCCAAGCCCCCTAAATGGGGCATTTTTTTGTGGGGAGGGTCTTTTTGAGACAGGGTTTCCGTGTAGCTCCAGCTGTCCTGGAACTCAATATGTATGTTGAACAGGCTGGCTGTGAACTCACAGAGATCCACCTGCTTCTGCCTCCCAATGCTAGGATTAAAGGCGTGTGCCACCACACCGGGCTAAAATGGGGCATTTTTGATTGCTAATTGATGTCCAAGGACCCAGTCCACCTTGGGCAATGTTGTCCCTGGGCAAGGTGTCCTGTAAGGTATAAGAAGACTAGCTAATTATCCTTTTGTGTTAGTACCAAAGGCCTTTTGAAAAAGTCGTATGGATTTCTTGTGCATGGCCTCTTGAGCTTTTGGCCAAAGCAGTTGGGAGTGATGCATATTGGAAACAACAACAACAACAACAACAACAAGAACAACAACAACAACAGAAAGGACTGCATCAAAGAACTGACTGAAACAGTGAACTTCTGCTCAGAACAGTCAACTTCCACATGGAGAATATTGAGAAAGACTGAGAAAGAGATGAAAAGCATGTTTGGCAGAATGCATGAGCTCTGGTGGGGGACAAGGTTCTAGATTTGATAAAAAAAAATAAATAAAAAAGAAAAAGTCGTATGGAAACCTTCTCTTGTAGAATCTTGTTAAAATATATACATATACAATATAAAAATAATTTAAATGTAGTTACCGGGGCTGGAGAGATGGCTCAGTGGTAAAGAGCGCTGACTGCTCTTGCAGAGGACCTGGGTTCAATCCCCAGCACCCACATGGCGGCTAAGAACCATCTTTAACTCCAGTTCCAGGGGAATCCAACACCCTCTTCTGACATTCGAGGCATTGCACAACATGGGTGCACAGACCTACATGCAGACAGTGCATTCATACACATAAAATAATAAATAAAATTATTTAAAAATGTAGTTACCTTATAATAGGGGTTCAAGCACCCTACCAGGCTATCAAATAAAAAGCCCAATTCCAGGAACAGACGGACTCCTCTTGAAGCTGTTGACGGGGGCTCCCGTCAATACTGCCTTTAGCTATGGCTCTGGCTACCTGTCAACACTTGATGGTAAAACCCATTGCCGAAGACATTACATTCGTGGGGCACAGAATGCAAGGAGAAGTCAAACTGGTGCTGAGCTCGCAGCTCCATCTGCACCGGACAGCTTTCATTGTACTGCAGACCCTGCGAGCTACAGTAACAGCTGACCTGGCGAGATCAGCCCACCTGTGGAATAGTGGCACTAATGTTGTGTGGGTAACCCACCACCCTGATTGTACTCAGAAGATGGAGCCCGTGTGATCCTGGAGCTAGAAAGGTCACAAGTCGTAGGGGGGAACCAACGACTATCCTTCTGCTACCGGGTCATAGTATGAACCCGGCTCCTAATGAGTTATTGTTATACCATGGCTTAGTGCGTTTCTCAGGTCTCACTAGAGAAGCTGCTTCTTGCAGCAGCTAGTGATCAACTCTGAAACCGACGGCTGGTCTGCAAGCAGAGAACAAGCTGTGGAGGCTCAGGCCTGAATGGAGCAGCTACATCACAGTCTCTGCTCCCAAGACTCAGGGATGGCTGCGGAGGTGGGGGTGGTGAGGGTGTAAGAGCCACAGGTGGTAGGCAACTACCGGGCAGGTGCGGATATGGACCCACAGTGCTTGTGGTAGAATGCGCAGGACCTGCCCAAGCGGCGGCAGACAGAAGTCCGTAGTTAGAAGCCGGAGGTGGAGGAAGCTCCACCCCGCATGTGAGTTCTACTGATCCAGGAGCTGCTGGGAGAGGGGAGTCAGTTTTCTTTGGGGGTGTGGCACTGAGCAGGCTGACCAGGCTCCAGGGGGCAGAGCCACGCCCAACAACCTTTGGGGAACACAATTTAGACTCTACGTGGCTCTTTAAAAGAGGACAGGAAGTTGGGAGTGCTGTGGTGGGGGAAGGATGGGGGAGGGGATCTGACTGTGATCCAAACACACTGTATGAACTTCTTGAAGAATCGGCAAAGCATAAGCTAAGCACATGCCTGTGAGCTAGCAGGAGCCTGCCTCCACCTGGCTCCTGATCCAGGTTCCTGCCGTGATGGTCTGCGACCCGGAAGCGTCAGCCTAGTAAACCGTCTTCTCTCTGAGTTGCTTTTGGTCGGAGCGTTTTATCACAGCCTGCACCCGAGTCACCCGTCCGTCCTCCCCACGCCCCTGAGTTCCTGTAGGCAACCCTAATAGAACTCATTTATTTTGCCAAGCTGGGCTTGTTGGATGGAACCTCTCTGGTCTGTCTGCTGTCTTCTTATTTGGGGGGAAGCAAACATTTCTTTTCTTTCTCCCCAGGAAAGAGAACAGCATCAGGAAATAGAACAATATTCACCTAATGAGGCTCCTGGCCTCTCTGCCCGCCTCGCCTTCTAAACACCACACAAACGTTCTCTCCCTGTCTCTCACTCCACTTCCTGCCTTCAAACCTTGCAACAGCTCAGATCTCCATGCTTCCTATGTTGTAGGTACCATTCTGAGTGGTGGTGCTGTGCTGGATAGCTTTAGTGTCAACTTGACACACCTGGGTTGAGGGAGCCTCAACTGGGGAATTGGCTCCATTGGATTGGCCTGTGGCCACATCTGTGGAGTATTGTCTTGATGGTCAAGCAGTGTGGGAGGGCCCAGCCCACAAGAGTTGTGCCACCCTGGGCAGGTTGTTGTGTACTGTATAAGA
>VZQC01012362.1:1604581-1627220 GCA_009823505.1 Rhizomys pruinosus
GTATATATGTGCACAGATATACAGACATGTGCATAGATATACATGTACATAGATGTATTTATGTGCATGTATGAATGTATGTTTGTGTGTATTTGTACATGTATGTGTCTGTGTATGGATGTGCATACATGAGTATATCGTATGCATGTGCATATGTGTGCATGTGTTTGTGTACATGTGTTTTATGTGTACGTATGAATGTTTACATGTATATGCACGTGTGTACAAGTTTGCATACATGTCTGCATGCATGTTTTGTGTGTTTCTGTATATGTATGTATATGTATGTGCAGGTGTGTATGTGTGTATGCATGTCTGTGTCTATGTATATTTCTGTGTATATGTCTGTGTGTATGGGCACACATGTCTATCCGTCTGTCTCGTGTTCTGGTCACACAGAAGTATGTCTGTGCAGGTGTGTATGCATATCTGTATATTTCTGTGTATGTGTCTGTGTGTATAGGCACACGTGTCTGTCTGTCTCGTGTCCTGGTCACACAGAAGAGGACCAACATGTTGCTTTCAGCTCACGCAGACAACAGATCATGCGGGAGACCTTCGGAGCTGCGGCAGGCAGGCCCCGAGCAGCCCCATCCATGGAGAAGCGCGTGTGGGGAGGGTTGGGGCGCGAGGGCTCTGTGAGCTGAGGCTCTCAGAACAGCACCTTTATTATGGACTCGGGGGTCTCGGGAGGCTCTGTGGGTTCCTGAAATCTCGGGGGTGATGGAGAATTGGGGTATGACGTAGTTTCCACGGGCTTCGGAGTCTTCTGATTTTCTTGCTTTTCCTGCAATGGGAGAAAAGTGTGGGTGGGGGGACACTGGAGGAGGTCGGCAGATGGCGTCCCAACGTCCGAGCAGGCTGTCCCTGTGAGGACGGAGTCAGGGCCCCAGGGAGCAGACTGTCCCTGTGAGGACGGAGTCAGGGCCCCAGGGAGCAGACGTGCTCCATGTCGTGTCCTGTCTCGCCCCCCCCCCCCCCTTCTGGAGCCTGCAGCCTAACCCTCCTCTCTACTTCTGTTTCTTCGCTGTGCAACCAGATTCCTGGGACACCGTGTGTGTCATCCCCAGGCAGAGCTGTCCCGTCCCTCCCTCTGGGTCACCCTAACCCCTGGCTCTGTCCTCTGAGAACCCCGTCCCCAGCAGCCGGGTCCCCCCTCAGAGGGCAGGGCTGGGTCTGGCCCATTTCTGAGACCTCGTGTAGTCCAGCAAACATCAGAAAGGGAACAGTCCTTCTCGGTGGGGAGGCCTGGTGGGGGGCGAGTGTGAAGCAAGGGCTCACATTAATGAACACCCAATCAGGAAGCGAGAGGACAGGGATTGTGGCCAGGCTATGAAATCTCAAGTCCTCCTTCCCCTTGGCTTCTCCACCTATAAAATCATCTGAAGGTCCCCGGGGCATTACTGTACTACAGGACTGGGAGCAATTTCACCAAAGCACCATAGGAACTCTTCCTGTTAACACTATTAGACTGGGGTGTGGCAGCCCACGCCTTTGATCCCATCACTTGGGGTGCAGTGGCAGGCGGATCTCTGTGAGTTGGGGGTCAGCCTGGTCTACATAGTGAGTTTCACAGCCGGAGCTACAGAGTGAGACCCTGTCTCAAAACCAACCAAACCAACCAACCAGCAAACCCTTCTGGCTCCTGGGTCCCAGGCCCGGGGTACTCACCGGGAGCTGGCTCGGAGGAGGCGGGGTGGTCTCCTGTTTTCCCGGCTCGGTGAGCTTCCTGGATTCCTGCCCGGTTCCAACCGTCTGTGCTTTGATCATTGCACGTTTCTTAGCCCGTTTTGCTCTGAGAAGCTTCACTCTAAGAAAATGAGCTTCCAGCCAGTTCTGATTCCCTACATCTCCATGTCCCACACGGTCGGTCCCATAATCCCATAGTTTCCATTCCCCACCTTCCTGCATTGAACGCTGGCTTGGGTTGTGTGTGTGTGTGTGTGTGTGTGTGTGTGTGTGTGTCTTTTCCAGACAGGGTCTCCCTGTAGTCCCAGCTGTCCTGGAACTCGCTATGTAGACCAGGCTGGCCTTGAACTCACAAAGATCTGCCTGCCTCTGCCTCCAGAGTGCTAGAATTAAAGGCGTGGGCCACCACGCCCGGCTGTTTTTTGTTTTTACTAAGCATTGTCATATGGAGTCTCAACAGCACAGCCAGTTTGCTGTGTTATCTGGGAAAACCACCTGACACCCTCCCCCTTTTCACACTCTGTGTAATGGGGCACACCCTGTTTATGTATTTTATGTGTATGAATGTATTGCCTGGGGGGAGCTGGAGAGATGGCCTAGTGGTTAAGAGCGATGACTGCTCTTGCAGAGGACTCCGGTTTGATCCCCAGCACCCACGCGGTGGCTGAGTACCGTCTTTAACTCCAGTTCCAGGGGAATCCAACACCCTCTTCTGACCTCTGAGGTCAGCAGTTAAGAGTACTGACTGCTCTTGCAGAAGACCCAAGTTCGATTTCCAGCACCCACATGGTGGTCAAGATCTGTCTTTAGAGCCAGGCGTGGTGGCACATGCCTTTAATCCTAGCACTGGGGAGGCAGAGGCAGGTAAATCTCTGTGAATTCAGGGCCAGCCTGGTCTACAGAGTGAGCTCCAGGCCAGCTGGGACTAAAAGGGAGACCCTGTCTCAAAAATACCAAAAAATAAAAATAAATAAAAATGATTTATCGGGCCGGGTGTGGTGGCGCACACCTTTAATCCCAGCACTTGGGAGGCAGAGGCAGGTGGATCTCTGTGAGTTCAAGGACAGCCTGGTCTACAGAGCAAGTTCCAGGCCAGCTGGGACTAAAGGGAGACCCTGTCTCAAAAAAAAATGATTTATCTTATTTTTAATTATGTATGTATATGTGTCTGTGTGCAGGCGACCACAGATGCCAGGCGGGGTCTAATGTCCTGGAGTTGCCATTACAGGCACTTGTCAGCTGCCCACTGTGCCTGTACTTGGATCCTCTGCAAGAGCAGTGTGTGCTTTAAATTTTATTTATGTATTTATTTTTATTTTGTGTATGTGTGTGTGTGTGTGTATTGCCTGCCTTTGTGGAAGTGCACCTGTGTCATGCAATGCCCAAGGACAACAGAAGAGGGCATCATATCTCCNTGTACAGGGTCTACCCCTCTGAGCCACACCCCAGACCCTCACTGGGGATCTCGCTCACACAAGCCACCCAGCCGCTCGGATCTAATCAGCTTAGCCACAGCCACCCCAAGCCCCTCACTGGAGATCTAGACATCGCTTAACCACGGAGCCATACCCCAGCCCCCACTGGGGATTACTTAGACAGGATCTACACTGAGCCACACCCCAGCCCCTCACTGGGGATCAGGCAGGGCCACCAGTGAGCCACACCCCAGCCCCTCACTGGGACTCTAGACAGGACCTACCACTGAGCACACACCACCCTCATCGATCCATGGGGCGCTGAGCACCGGCCCCCACTGGGGTATCGCTAGGCATGGTGCTCTACCAACTGAGCCACACACCACGCCCTCACTGGAGGATCTAGACAGGTGTTTACCACTGAGCCACACCCCATGCCCCACTGGGACTCCTAGGACAGGGCTTCTACCACTGAACAACACCCCAGCCCTTCACTGGGATTCTAGAAGGGCTCTACCATGACCATCGCCTAGGTCCCTCACTGATGACTCTAAACAGACGTTTTTCCACTGAGTCATGTCCCTAGGCCTCTGTGAAGATTCTAGTTAGGTCTGTTTCTGAACTTCATCCCCATGCTTAGTAATCTTTAATTTTTTTTATATTTTGTGTGTATTGTGGGGGGGGGGCAGCATGCAACTCTACCATGTGTGCACCTGGCTCTCTGCACTGTCTGTGACCCCATGCAATTGCACAGGTGTGTCCAGGCTCACTTGTCACCTCTCCTGGCTGAGCCATCACTCTGCCCCCTTAGTCACTAACTTTGGTGGAGTGTTTTTTGTTGGTTTTTATTCCTTTTTGTTTTTTTTCCATTATCCAAGTCATACAATTTTGATTAGATGATTTTTTTTGACTTAGATGATTTTATAACCAATGTATAACAGACAAAGACTAAAAAAATAAACCCAAATTCTTATCTGCTAATAAAGGGACAAACAGTAAAAATCTAGAATATTCTTCATGATAAAAAACATATCAAGTAATGTAAGGCATGTGTTGGTGCATGCTTATTAATTCCCAGGAGAGGCAGGCGGATCTCTGTGAGTCCAAAGCCAGCTGGTCTGCATGCCAGTTCCAGTGGGCCCGGTGCTTCACCCCAACACCAGGAAGCGAAAACCCGAACAGGTCACCGTGACTTTGAGGCCAACGGACTAAGAGTGAGAGTTCCATCTGAAACCAACTAAAAGGGGCACAGTCAATTGCAAGAAGCCATGTTGCAAGCAAGACAGCTACTGAACTCGGTGGTCGCCAGAGGGCGCTATTGTCACTGGCAGTCTCCCATCCTCACGGTGCATGGCCCACACCCAGTGTGTGCACACAGCAGGACCCAGTGGGTCATATAAAAATGAAGATGTGAAGTTGGGCTATGATGATTTGATGGGTCTGGGGGAGCTGGAAGGGGCAGTGGGGCTGGCATCGATGATTCGTATGCATATATGCATGAAATGTCTAATAAATTTTAAAAGGTTCTTAAAAACACCCCCAAAACCAGATACTATTCTGTTCCAATGCTATCATGGTCAGAATGGCCAAGTCCATAGTTACGGAAAGTTTAGTAGTTGTTTCTGAGGGGTGCAGGTGAGCACTGGGAGTAACGGGGAACGCTTGTTAACTGGTACAGGGTTTATGAGGGGATGAGGAGCGTGTCGTTGGGATCAGATTATGCTGGTGGCCCCAGATCCTTGGGAATGTGCGAAACACCCCAAATTATGCACTTTAAGGTGATTAAACTTACATCGTATAACTTTATGGTGTAAATCAATGAAAAAGGAGATATCACTGAACCACAGCTAAATAAAAAATATAAGATGAGTTGTATAAATAGTACATGCCAATACGACTGACAGCGAGCAGTTACTTCACACCGCATGCAAAACTCAACCCAAGATGGGTGATTCTAAACCCCGGACGCAATGAAAGTACAAAGTCAGAGACACCCAAGACTGACGTCTGTAATCCATGTGCACATGCAAACGTGTCCACGGGCACCTGAACATTAAATAAGCCAGACACAGAGAGACGAAAGCAGCTGGGTGGAAGGCAAGGCTCCACGGCTGGAGAGATGGACTGTGTGCGCAAAAAGTGACACCTAACGGTTCAGGCAGACCCATGACATCAGAGCCTCCCTACCTGTGACCCCCAAACCTGCCAGTAAAGTCCCGGCTGCAGCTTTAGTTAGATTGAGAAGACATGGGCTTGCAAGAGCTGACTGGATGATAGAACCAGGAGTGGTAAACAGACTCTGTGAGCCTTAGAGGTGGCTCGGTTGTTAAAAGCTCTGGCTCTCTTGCAGAGGATCTGGGTTCAGTTCCCTTGCACCCACAAGGTGGCTAAGAATGACCTGTGACTCCAGTCCCAAGGGATCTGGTGCCCTCTTATGCTTCCTGAGCATTGCATGGATGTGGTGCACCTTACACACATTGCAGGCGAATACACACACACAAAACCACAAGCCAAAATAAATAATATAAAAATATTTTTAAAGTTAAAGAGTGGTAAACAGAATCATGTGCAAATGCTTATGTGGGTGTGTTCACCTGACTAATCGTGGGGTTAGATACTGGCGCCCTATCTCGCGTCTCCATTGTAAGCAGAATACGTGCCCAATCTTGTTTCCACTAAAGTTGTACAGTAAATATATATAATATATATACTATATATATAATACATATATATTAATCATATATAGTATGTTGATATGAAATACCAGCTACCCAGGTTGAGTGCAGTGCCCTCTGGAGGCCAGAGAAGCACGGGAGGCTGGATTGTAGGCCGTTGTGAACCACCCTGAACTGCTTGGTCTGAACCAAAGTCAGGTCTGCGGCAATCTTAACCGCTCTTTAAAACACTGAGCCATCTCATCCAGTTCTACAGGGCGTAAATTTTAAATAAGTGCAGGTATTATGAAAACAAAGCGAAGCGTGCTCAGGCCTCTGTGGTCCTTTTTTAGATTTTGGAATCATTGCCTAGTCTTCTATCCATAAAAAAATATCATTCAAAAGAAGTCCACGTCTGTAGACAAACTAGAGCTATTGGCAACAGCCAGCGAGCCCCACCTAGCGGTGAATGCTAGCATCCTCCCACCAAACGAAAAAAAAAAATCTCTTGGGGATCTTGGAGACAGCAGGCTGACTCCAGGGCTTTGAGACCACCCAGGGCACATGAAAAATATAAACAAATCCTGAAACACGAAAAAACTACAATAACAACACGGGGATACTATGATGGTTCGTCTCTTTAAACGTCAGCTTTGTGGCTGGAGAGAGAACTCAGCAGTTAAGAGCACTGGCTGAGAACGTCCAGAGGACCGGGGTTTGGCTCCCACCACTTACATGGCAGTCACCAGTATCTGTAACAAACAGTCCAGGAGTGCGACGCCCTCTCCTGGCCTCGGCAGGCATTGCACACGTGTGGTGCACTTACATACATAGCAGCCCAAACACTCAAACACATAGAAGTTTTTTTTAAATTAAGGTCCTAAGAACCTGGAAGCACAACTTGGAAGCGTCAGCCAGATAAACCCTTCCTCTCTGCAACTGCTTTTTATCAGGCTATTTTATGACATCAAGAAACTAGAACAGCTGAATTTCCTGTTTCCTTGCCCATGGCATTATTTTTTATTCTGTATGTGTACGAATGTACTGTCTGCATGTAGGTTTGTTCACCCGTTGTCGTGCATGCCGTGGAGGTCAGAAGAGGGTGTCGGATTCCCCTGGAACTGGAGTGGAGTTCTCTGCGAAACTGGAGTCACAGGACCGTTTTAGACGCCTGTCGGGTGCTGGGGATCGAACCCAGGTCCCTCTGCAAGAGCAGTCGGTGCTCTTAACCGCTAGGCTATATCTCTCCAGCCCCTGCCATGGCAACTTATTCAATTTCTTTGCCCGTTTGCCTAAAAGTCCTGAGACTTAAATATTATATATTGTTCACTTTCTAGTCAATTTTTTCCTGTGTAGATTTTTTATTGAATTTTTGCAATTATACACTACATCTTAGCGTTATTTAGACCTCCTCCCGATATGCACCTCCTCCCCACAGCCCTCCACCGGACTTTGTGCATTCTTCATATACGTTAAGGGCTACCAGGTCACAGTTGTGCACCCGATGATCCTCAGTGAAAGTCCATCCACTGGAGTCTAGCATCCCTCCCTTAAAGAAAGAACACTAACTCTCCTTCCCCCAGCAGTGACCAGCTGCAATAGCTCTGCAGCTAGGCTAGGACCTGGTGCCCGATTCGCGCAGTTCTGTGCTGGGTTTTACTCTGATTGATTTGCATGCTGACACTATTGCTGTAGGTTCACATGAGCAAGTTTGCAGACATGGAAGATTCCATTTCCTCATGATCTTGCCCCAACGATGGCTCTCGAAACTTACTTTTAATTAATCAATCTTTTGGATACAGGGTCTGACTTTGTAGCCCACCATGGACTTGAATTCACAGCAATTTGCCTATTTCAGCCCACCATGTGCTGTGAATTACGACAGGTGGCTAGGAATTTATTGGTCAATTGGGTCTGGTTTATGTTGTTTGTTTTGCGTGTTTGTTTTGTTGAGACAGGTTCTCCCTGTAGTCCCAGCTGGCCCTGGAACATGCTAAGTGACCAGGTGGCCTCAATCTAACAGAGATCTGCCCTGCCTCTGCATCTTGGCTCTTGAGACTAAAGGCATGTGCCAATCATGCTAGCTGGGGTTTGGTTTGGTTTGGTTGTTTGGTTTTGGACAGTGCAAAGACCCCAGAAAGTCTAACCCTCACACACACCCCTGAATCCTGTCCTCCGTCCCTCACATGTCACCTCATGCCTGCCATCCTTTCCTGAATACATTGGGACCACTGCCCTGCCCACCTGGCCTGCCTGCAGTCAATGCTCAGACCATTTCTCACGAGACCTCAGTGTAGAAGTCCGAACACCCTACCTCTTGGTCCTTCCATGACATATCCTCCCATGCACCCCAGTAGCCTTAGGATATAATTTAACTATGTGGCTACTGAGACCCCAATGTGGGTGGAAGGTAGACATGAAAGAGACAGGCGCAGGGTGTTGTGGAATGTCTTAGCAGAGCCCCCCTGTGCCTAGATGCTCCTCTTCATCTTGTCCCGCCATCCCTGCTTCTCCAGGGGAGCAGACCTTCGGGGTGACCAGGACTTGCTGGGGATGTTTCTGCTCAAACATCGTGAATCCTCTTTCAGTTACCATCACCAGACTCCTCAGCCACCCGGATCTGACATCAGAGTCAGCGTGGTGAAGTCAGACACGTCCCTGGGAACTCTTGTTTGCAGGACATGGGGCCTGCAAGTACACAGATGGGTAAGAAACCAAGAAGCCGATCTGGAGCTATCTGAGCAAGCCAGGGATGAGGTGGGATTGAGGAAAGAGCATAGACAGTACCGGGGTGCAAAGCACTGGTGATTACACTATCCGTGAGCCAGAGGGCTGGGGTTCTGCTGTGGCTGATAGTGGTAGAGCCCTGCTAGAAATCCCCAGTGAGCAGTGAGGGGCCGGGGTTCGGCTTCATGTGTAGAGCCTGTCTAGAATCCCCAGTGAGAGCTGGGTGTGGCTCAGTGGTACAGCCTGTCTAGAATCCCCAGTGAGGGCTGGGGTGTGGTTCAGTGGTGAGCCTTCTCAGAATCCCCAGTGAGGGGGCTGGGCTGGTCAGTGGTAGAGCCTACTAAGATCCCAGATGAGGGGCTGGGGTGTGGCTCAGTGGTATAGTCCTGTCTAGAAATCCCCAGTGGGGGCTGGGGTATGGCTCAGTGGTAGCACCCATGTCCAGGATCCCCAGTGAGGGGGTGGGTGTGGCTCAGTGGTGAGCCTTGTCTAGACACCCGTGAGGGGCTGGGGGTGTCTCAGTGGTAGAGCCTGTCTAGAATCCCCAGTGAGTGGCTGGGGGGTGGCTCAGTGGTAGAACCTCTGCTAGGAATCCCCCGTGAGGGCTGGGGTGTGGCTCAGGGGTAGAGCCCTTTTAGAATCCCAGTGAGGGCTGGTGTGTTGCTCAGTGGTAGAGCCCTGTCTAGATCCCCGTGTGGGGGCTGGTGTTGTGGCTCATTGGTAGAGCCCTGTCCCAGAATCCCCAGTGAGGGGCTGGTGTGGCTCATGGTAGATAGCCCTGTCTAGAATCCCAGTGAGGGGCTGGGGTGTGGCTCCAGTGGTAGAGCCTGTCTAGGATCCCAGTGAGGGCGGGTGTGGCCTCCCAGTGTGAGCCCTGTCTAGAATTCCCCAGTGAGGGGTGGGGTGTGGCTCACTGGTAGAGCATTTTCTAGCTCATGAGTGGCCCTGAGCTTCATACCCAGGGTGGCAAACAAGCCAAAGAAGGCTGGGCCCTGGGGAAGGGAGAAGGGCAGTCAGGGCACCTTACTGAGCAGACCCTCCCTCCACAGAACCCGTCCAGCTGCTCGGCTCCTTCTGTTCCTTGAGAGACACTGCAGGCAGCTGCTTCTTCCACGGGACCCCCGCACCCTCTGTGTGGTGGTGGTGGACGCTGCCCCAGTAGACCTGAAAACTGGCCCTGGTCACCTCCAGGTGACCTCTAGCACACTCGGCCCTTGGGCCAACAGCACCCTTAGCCTGGCCAAGGACCCAGCAATGGGCACCAGACTTCTCTGTGAGGGCAAGAACCCACATGGGACCCACGCATTGAGCATCCTCCTGATGCCAAGTGAGAGTGGGGATTGGGGGGGGCTGGGAGTGGCGTTGAGCAGGGAGAGGGGCTGGTGCTGAGGTGGAGGAGGGAGAACAGCTTGCTGTCTGAATATGGCGTCATAATAAAAGGCTTCCTAGACTGGACAGATGGTTCTGCACTGAAGAGCACTGGCTGCTCTTTGCAGAGAATCCAGATTCAGATGCCCAGCACCCACAGGTGGTGTTAACCACACTAGGTCCAATTCTAGGGGCTCCGACTCTGTCTTTTGCCATTGTGGCATTTCACATGTCTTGGCACATAGCAAGGGTCCAATTCTATACACATGCAGCAGAACCAGAAGCAGAACAGAGAGAGAGAGAGAGAGAGAAGAGAGCGCGAGAAGAGAAAAGGATGGAAGAAGGACGAGGAAGGAAGGAAGGACAGAGGCAAGGAAGAGTAGGAGGCAGAGAAGGAAAGAAGAAGCTGGGGTAGTGGCGCGCACGCCTTTAAATCCTAGCCGTGGGAGGCAGAGGCAGGTGGCATCTTTGTGAGTTCAAGGCCAGCCTGGTCTACAGAGTGAGTTCCAGGACAGCTGGGGCTACGGGAGAACCCTGTCTCAAAAAAGACCAAAAAAAAAAAGGATAGGAAGAAGGAAGGAAGGAAAGGAGGAGGCAAGGAAGGAAGATTAAGTTATTACTGAAATCCACTCTGCCCTGCAGGAAGGGGTCCTTCAGCCCCCACACCTTCCTGAAAGGCATGCTCCATGGCGTCGTCTATTCAGCCATGGGTGGCGCACTGGTCTTCCTCTGCCTCCTTGCCTTCATGTGAGTATATCTTAGTCCACTTTCTGCATTGCAACAAAAGGCCTACAACAAGCTGGTTTATGAAGCAGAGAGGTTTAGTTGGCCCGTACTGCTGGAGGTCGGGGAGTTTAAAGAATCCATGAGGACCTCCTTGCTGCATCCTGATGTGGCATCACATGGGGAGATCGGCCAAGCACCAGGCTCAGATCTCCCTGCCTTCTCTTAGGGCGGTAATCGGAAGTGGCCGGCTATCACGGGCCCAGCAAAGCAAGGAGCTGGGCTCCCAGGGATAATGGACTGCACTGTGGCTCAGTGGGTAGAACTGAATGTAGCCAGGAAACCTCTGCCAGTACCTAGCCATCAGGAAGGAGATTCAGAGGGCCCGATTCCCTTCTGCCAGATAAGTTTAGTCAAGCCCGGGCCTACACAGGGATCCTGTCACCCAAAGAGGCCAGGCAGAAAGATACCTCAGTGGCTAAGAGTGAATATGGGTGAGGCGTAGTGGTCTATGACTTTAATCCCAGAACTTGGGAGGCAAAGGCAAGCTTATCTCTTTGAGTTTAAGGCCAGCAGCTGGTCTACATGGTTAAATTCCTCGCCAAGCTAGGTAGGCTATAGTAGACCTGCCTTAATACCTAGGAACGGGAACGGAAAAGGAAAAGGACAACGGAAGGCAAGGGACGGGACACGGGAAAGGTAAAGGGGGAAAGGGAAAGGAAAGGGAACAGAAAGGGAAGAGTAAACTACAACCTCCCAATATATAACCAAAAATTAAAATTAAAAAAAAAAGGAAAGGAAGAAAGAAGGGAGGGAGGGAGGGAGGGCGGAGGGAGGGAGCGGAAGGAAGGAAGGGCGGAAGGAAGGAAGGAAGGATAGAACTCCATGAGGGGAGAGAGCTGGTTTCAGTGGTAAGAACATTGGCTTTTCTTGCAGAAGATTGTTTGATGCCCAGCACCCACCTGCTGGCTAACAAACTGTCCTACTCCAGTTCCTGGGGATATCTCTCTCTCTCTCTCTCTCTCTCTCTCTCTCTCTCTCTGTTTTAGGCATTTGAGTATCTTGCCTGCATGCATGTTAAATGGACCCATGTGTGCAATGCCCACAAGGGCCACAAGACAGAGTCGGAGCCCCTAGAATTGGAGCTAGGGTGTTAACCACCCTGTGGGTGCTGGGCACTGAATCTGGATTCTCTGCAAGAGCAGCCAGTGCTCTTCAGTGCAGAACCATCTGTCCAGTCTAGGAAGCCTTTCTTATGACGTCATATTCAGACAGCAAGCTGTTCTCCCTCCTCCACCTCAGCACCAGCCCCTCTCCCTGCTCAACGCCACTCCCAGCCCCCCCCAATCCCCACTCTCACTTGGCATCAGGAGGATGCTCAATGCGTGGGTCCCATGTGGGTTCTTGCCCTCACAGAGAAGTCTGGTGCCCATTGCTGGGTCCTTGGCCAGGCTAAGGGTGCTGTTGGCCCAAGGGCCGAGTGTGCTAGAGGTCACCTGGAGGTGACCAGGGCCAGTGTTCAGGTCTACTGGGGCAGCGTCCATCCACCACCACACAGAGGGTGCGGGGGTCCCGTGGAAGAAGCAGCTGCACTGCAGTGTCTTCTCAAGGAACAGAAGGAGCCGAGCAGCTGGACGGGTTCTGTGGAGGGAGGGTCTGC
This sequence comes from Rhizomys pruinosus, assembly GCA_009823505.1. Taxonomy (NCBI): domain Eukaryota; kingdom Metazoa; phylum Chordata; class Mammalia; order Rodentia; family Spalacidae; genus Rhizomys; species Rhizomys pruinosus. Next base: position 1,616,818 of record VZQC01012362.1, read on the forward strand.
GTCAGTAAGGTGCCCTGACTGCCCTTCTCCCTTCCCCAGGACCCAGCCTTCTTTGGCTTGTTTGCCACCCTGGGTATGAAGCTCAGGGCCACTCATGAGCTAGAAAATGCTCTACCAGTGAGCCACACCCCAGCCCCTCACTGGGGATTCTAGACAGGGCTCTACCAGTGAGCCACATCCCCGCCCCTCACTGGGGATTCTAGACAGGGCTCTACCACTGAGCCACACCCCAGCCCCTCACTGGGGATTCTAGACAGGGCTCTACCACTGAGCCACACCCCAGCCCCTCACTGGGGATTCTAGACAGGGCTCTACCACTGAGCCACACCCCAGCCCCTCACTGGGGATTCTAGACAGGGCTCTACCACTGAGCCAAACCCCGGCCCCTCACTGGGGATTTTAGGCAGGGCTCTACCACTACCCACACCCCAGCCCCTCTGGCTCACGGATAGTGTAATCCACAGTGCTTTGCACCCCGGTACTGTCTATGCTCTTTCCTCAATCCCACCTCATCCCTGGCTTGCTCAGATAGCTCCAGATCGGCTTCTTGGTTTCTTACCCATCTGTGTACTTGCAGGCCCCATGTCCTGCAAACAAGAGTTCCCAGGGACGTGTCTGACTTCACCACGCTGACTCTGATGTCAGATCCGGGTGGCTGAGGAGTCTGGTGATGGTAACTGAAAGAGGATTCACGATGTTTGAGCAGAAACATCCCCAGCAAGTCCTGGTCACCCCGAAGGTCTGCTCCCCTGGAGAAGCAGGGATGGCGGGACAAGATGAAGAGGAGCATCTAGGCACAGGGGGGCTCTGCTAAGACATTCCACAACACCCTGCACCTGTCTCTTTCATGTCTACCTTCCACCCACATTGGGGTCTCAGTAGCCACATAGTTAAATTATATCCTAAGGCTACTGGGGTGCATGGGAGGATATGTCATGGAAGGACCAAGAGGTGGGGTGTTCAGACTTCTACACTGAGGTCTCGTGAGAAATGGTCTGAGCATTGACTGCAGGCAGGCCAGGTGGGCAGGGCAGTGGTCCCAATGTATTCAGGAAAGGATGGCAGGCATGAGGTGACATGTGAGGGACGGAGGACAGGATTCAGGGGTGTGTGTGAGGGTTAGACTTTCAGGGGTCTTTGCACTGTCCAAAACCAAACCGAACCAAACCAAACCAAACCCCAGCTAGGCATGATGGCACATGCCTTTAATCTCAGAGCTCAAGATGCAGAGGCAGGCAGATCTCTGTTAGATTGAGGCCAGCCTGGTCTACTTAGCATGTTCCAGGCCAGCTGGGACTACAGGGAGACCCTGTCTCAACAAAACAAAACAAAGCAAAACAAACAACAGAAACCAGACCCAATTGACCAATAAATTCCTAGCCACCTGTCGTAATTCACAGCACATGGTGGGCTGAAATAGGCAAATTGCTGTGAATTCAAGTCCATGGTGGGCTACAAAGTCAGACCCTGTATCCAAAAGATTGATTAATTAAAAGTAAGTTTCGAGAGCCATCGTTGGTGCAAGATCATGAGGAGATGGAATCTTCCATGTCTGCAAACTTGCTCATGTGAACCTACAGCAATAGTGTCAGCATGCAAATCAATCAGAGTAAAACCCAGCACAGAACTGCGGAATCGGGCACCAGGTCCTAGCCTTAGCTGCAGAGCTATTGCAGCTGGTCACTGCTGGGGGAAGGAGAGTTGGTGTTCTTTCTTTAAGGGAGGGATGACTAGACTCCATGGATGGACTTTCACTGAGGATCATCGGGTGCACAACTGTGACCTGGTAGCCCTTAACGTATATGAAGAATGCACAAAGTCCGGTGGAGGGCTGTGGGGAGGAGGTGCATATCGGGAGGAGGTCTAAATAACGCTAAGATGTAGTGTATGAAATTGCACAAAAATTCAATAAAAATCTACACAGGAAAAAATTGACTAGAAAGTGAACAATATATAATATTTAAGTCTCAGGACTTTTAGGCAAACGGGCAAAGAAATTGAATAAGTTGCCATGGCAGGGGCTGGAGAGATAGCCTAGCGGTTAAGAGCACCGACTGCTCTTGCAGAGGACCTGGGTTCGATCCCCAGCACCCACATGGCGTCTAAGAACCGTCTGTGACTCCAGTTCCAGGAGAACTCCAGTTCCAGGGGAATCCGACACCCTCTTCTGACCTCCACGGCATTGCACGACACGGGTGCACAAACCTACATGCAGACAGTACATTCGTACACATACAGAAATAAAAAAATAATGCCATGGCAATGAAGACAGGAAATTCAGCTGTTCTAGTTTCTTGATGTCATAAAATAGCCTGATAAAAAGCAGTTGCAGAGAGGAAGGGTTTATCTGGCTGATGCTTCCAAGTTGTGCTTCCAGGTTCATTAGGACCTTAATTTAAAAAAAAAACTTCTATGTGTTTGAGTGTTTGGGCTGCTATGTATGTAAGTGCACCACACGTGTGCAATGCCTGCCGAGGCCAGGAGAGGGCGTCGCACTCCCTGGACTGTTGTTACAGATACTTGGTAGCTGCCATGTAAGTGGTGGGAGCCAAACCCCGGTCCTCTGGACGTTCAGCCAGTGCTCTTAACTGCTGAGTTCTCTCTCCAGCCACAAAGCTGACGTTTAAAGACGAACCATCATAGTATCCCCGTGTTGTTATTGTAGTTTTTTCGTGTTTCAGGATTTGTTTATATTTTTCATGTGCCCTGGGTGGTCTCAAAGCCCTGGAGTCAGCCTGCTGTCTCCAAGATCTCCAAGAGATTTTTTTTTTTCTTTTTGGTGGGAGGATGCTAGCATTCACCGCTAGGTGGGGCTCGCTGGCTGTTGCCAATAGCTCTAGTTTGTCTACAGACGTGGACTTCTTTTGAATGATATTTTTTTTATGGATAGAAACTAGCAATATTCCAAAATCTAAATAAAGGAACCACAGAGGCCCTGACACGCTTCGCTTTGTTCATAATACCCTGCACTATTTAAAATTTACGCCCTGAGACTGGAGAGATGGCTCAGTGTTTAAGAGCGGTTAAGATTGCCGCAGACCTGACTTTGGTTCAGACCAAGCATGTCAGGTGGTTCACAACGGCCTCCAACTCCAGGCGCCCTCTTCTGGCCTCCAGAGGCACTGCACTCAACCTGGGTAGACTGGTTTTCATATCAAAAACTATATAGATATATATATAGTATATATATATATATATATATGTATGTATTCAACTTTAGTGGAAAGCAAGATTGGCACGTATTCTGCTTTACAATAGGAGACCGAGATAGGGCGCAGTATCTAACCCCACGATATAGTCAGGTGAACACACCCACATAAGACATTTGCACAGAGTCTGTTTACACTCTTTAAACTTTAAAAAATATTTTATTATTTTTATTTTGTGTGTGTGTGTGTGTGTATTGCCTGCATGTGTGTAAGTGCATCCACATCATGCAATGCTCAGGGAAGCCAGAAGAGGGCACCAGATCCCTTGGGACTGGAGTCACAGGTCATTCTTAGCCACCTTGTGGGTGCAGGGAACTGAACCCAGATCCTCTGCAAGAGGAGCCACTGCTTTTAACCACCGAGCCACCTCTAAGGCTCAGCAGAGTCTGTTTTCCACTCCTGGTTCTATCATCCAGTCAGCTCTTGCAAGCCCATGTCTTCTCAATCTAACTAAAGCTGCAGCCGGGACTTTACTGGCAGGTTTGGGGGTCACAGTGTAGGGAGGCTCTGATGTCATGGGGTCTCCTGACCGTTGGGTCACTTTTGCACACATGTCCATCTCTCCAGCCTTGGAGCCTTGCCTTCCACCCAGCTGCTTTCGTCTCTCTGTGTCTGGCTTATTTAATGTTCAGGTGCCCGTGGACACGTTTGCATGTGCACATGGATTACAGACGTCAGTCTTGGGTGTCTCTGCTTTGTACTTTCATTGCGTCCGGGGTTTAGAATCACCCATCTTGGGTTGAGTTTTGCATGCGGTGTGAAGTAACTGCTCGCTGTCAGTCGTATTGGCATGTACTATTTATACAACTCATCTTATATTTTTTATTTAGCTGTGGTTCAGTGATATCTCCTTTTTCATTGATTTACACCATAAAGTTATACGATGTAAGTTTAATCACCTTAAAGTGCATAATTTGGGGTGTTTCGCACATTCCCAAGGATCTGGGGCCACCAGCATAATCTGATCCCAACGACACGCTCCTCATCCCCTCATAAACCCTGTACCAGTTAACAAGCGTTCCCCGTTACTCCCAGTGCTCACCTGCACCCCTCAGAAACAACTACTAAACTTTCCGTAACTATGGACTTGGCCATTCTGACCATGATAGCATTGGAACAGAATAGTATCTGGTTTTGGGGGTGTTTTTAAGAACCTTTTAAAATTTATTGACAGTTTCATGCATATATGCAACGAATCATCATGCCCAGCCCCCACTGCCCCTTCCAGCTCCCCCAGACCCATCAAATCATCATGCCCAACTTCACATCTTCATTTTTATATGACCCACTGGGTCCTGCTGTGTGCACACACTGGGTGTGGGCCATGCACCTGAGGATGGGAGACCTGCCAGTGACATAGCGCCCTCTGGCGACCACCAGTTCAGTAGCTGTCTTCTTGCAACATGGCTTCTTGCAATTACTGTGCCCCTTTTAGTTGGTTTCAGATGGACTCTCACTCTGTAGTCCAGGCTGGCCTCAAAGTCACGGTGACTGTCGGGTTTCGGCTTCCTGAGTGTTGGGGTGACAGCACGGGCCACTGGACCTGGCTTTGCAGACCAGGCTGGCTTTGGACTCACAGAGATCGCCTGCCTCTGCCTGGGATTAAAAGCATGCACCACCATGCCTTACATTACTTTATGTTTTTATCATGAAGAATATTCTAGATTTTTACTGTTTGTCCCTTTATTAGCAGATAAGAATTTGGGTTTATTTTTTTAGTCTTTGTCTGTTATACATTGGTTATAAATCATCTAATCAAAAAAAATCATCTAATCAAAATTGTATGACTTGGATAATGAGAAAAAAACAAAAAGGAAAAAAACCACAAACAAAACACTCCACCAAAGTTATGTGACTAAGGGGGCAGAGTGATGGCTCAGCCAGGAGAGGTGACAAGTGAGCCTGACAACCTGTGCCAATTCATGGGGTCCAGACAGTGCAGAGAGCCAGGTCACACATGTAGAGTTGCATGCATGCCCCCCCCCACATACACACTAAAAATATAAAAAAATTAAATGACTAAGGCTGGGGATGAAGTTCAGTAACACAGTACCTAACTAGAATCTACAGAGGCTAGGGACATGACTCAGTGGAAAAACGTCTGTTTAGAGTCTATCAGTGAGGGACTAGGCGATGGCTCAGTGGTAGAGCCCTGTCTAGAATCCCCAGTGAGGGGCTGGGGTGTGGCTCAGTGGTAGAGCCCTGTCTAGAATCCCCAGTGAGGGGCTGGGGTGTGGCTCAGTGGTAGAGCCCTGTCTAGAGTCCCCAGTGAGGGGCTGGGGTGTGGCTCAGTGGTAGAGCCCTGTCTAGAATCCCCAGTGAGGGGCTGGGGTGTGGCTCAGTGGTAGAGCCCTGTCTAGAATCCCCAGTGAGGGGCTGGGGTGTGGCTCAGTGGTAGAGCCCTGTCTAGAATCCCCAGTGAGGGGCTGGGGTGTGGCTCAGTGGTAGAGCCCTGTCTAGAATCCCCAGTGAGGGGCTGGGGTGTGGCTCAGTGGTAGAGCCCTGTCTAGAATCCCCAGTGAGGGGCTGGGGTGTGGCTCAGTGGTAGAGCCCTGTCTAGAATCCCCAGTGAGGGGCTGGGGTGTGGCTCAGTGGTAGAGCCCTGTCTAGAATCCCCAGTGAGGGGCTGGGGTGTGGCTCAGTGGTAGAGCCCTGTCTAGAATCCCCAGTGAGGGGCTGGGGTGTGGCTCAGTGGTAGAGCCCTGTCTAGAATCCCCAGTGAGGGGCTGGGGTGTGGCTCAGTGGTAGAGCCCTGTCTAGAATCCCCAGTGAGGGGCTGGGGTGTGGCTCAGTGGTAGAGCCCTGTCTAGAATCCCCAGTGAGGGGCTGGGGTGTGGCTCAGTGGTAGAGCCCTGTCTAGAATCCCCAGTGAGGGGCTGGGGTGTGGCTCAGTGGTAGAGCCCTGTCTAGAATCCCCAGTGAGGGGCTGGGGTGTGGCTCAGTGGTAGAGCCCTGTCTAGAATCCCCAGTGAGGGGCTGGGGTGTGGCTCAGTGGTAGAGCCCTGTCTAGAATCCCCAGTGAGGGGCTGGGGTGTGGCTCAGTGGTAGAGCCCTGTCTAGAATCCCCAGTGAGGGGCTGGGGTGTGGCTCAGTGGTAGAGCCCTGTCTAGAATCCCCAGTGAGGGGCTGGGGTGTGGCTCAGTGGTAGAGCCCTGTCTAGAATCCCCAGTGAGGGGCTGGGGTGTGGCTCAGTGGTAGAGCCCTGTCTAGAATCCCCAGTGAGGGGCTGGGGTGTGGCTCAGTGGTAGAGCCCTGTCTAGAATCCCCAGTGAGGGGCTGGGGTGTGGCTCAGTGGTAGAGCCCTGTGTAGAATCCCCAGTGAGGGGCTGGGGTGTGGTCAGTGGTAGAGCCCTGTCTAGACTCCCCAGTGAGGGGCTGGGGTGTGGTCAGTGGTAGAGCCCTGTCTAGAATCCCCAGTGAGGGGCTGGGGTGTGGCTCAGTGGTAGAGCTGGTAGAGCCCTGTCCAGAATCCACCCAGTGTTCAAGAACTGAAATTCCCCTTTCCTAGTACATTTTTTTTGTGTTTTTGAGACAGGGTCTCCCTGTAGCCCCAGCTGGCTTGGAACTCACTGTGTAAACCAGGCTGTCCTGGAACTTACAAGAGATCCATCTGCCTCTGCCTCCTGAGTGCTGGGATTAAAGGTGTGCACCACCTGCCTGGAAAGTCCATACTTTCTTACATTTATTTATTTAGAGTATGTGTCCCGTGTATGTGGAGCTCACAGGACAACTTTTAGGAGAGGGTTCTCTCCTTTTTTCTTTTTGTTTGGTCTTTTTGAGACAGGGTCTCCCTGTAGCCCCAGCTGTCCTGGAGCTCACTCTGTAGACCAGGCTGGCCTTCAAATCCCAAGTGCTGGGATTAAAGGCGTGTGCCACCACGCCCGGTTCAAGAGAGAGGATTCTCTCCTTCCACCATGTGGGTCCTGGGGATGGAACTCAGGTTGTCAGTCTCGGTGGCAAGCACGTTTACCCACTGAGCCGTCTTGCCAGCCCATGTTTTCCCATGCTCTGCAGGACCCCCATGAGCAGACCCTGCTCCTAATTCCTAATTCACACGTCCAAACTAATCAATAAGTGGGCAAAATGAACTGAGCAGACACTTTCCAAATGAAGAGGTACTAGCGCCAACAATGGTCAGCGTCTCGACCCAGCAGGGAAAAAAGGGAAGCCAAACCACGTAAGATTTCATCTCACCCCAGCCAGAGTGGGTTTCATCAGAAACCCAACCGAAACCCAAGCGCTGCTGAGATTGTGGAGAAAAGAAACCCGGGCACACTCTTCAGCGGGATATAAATTAGTTCAGCCAGGGAGGGAAAACACATAGAGGTTCCTCAAACATAGAAATAGAAACACAAGTACTACTTTTGAGTACAATACACAGAACACCCAGTCGGATGCTGTACAGGGCCATCCTATGAGACAGACAGACAGACAGACAGACGTCATGTTCCTCAGCTCAGCTCAGCTCTGTCCCCTTGCCAAGGATCAGCATGCTGGGCCTGTAGACTGCAGAGGCCCCTGCGTGGGAGCCACAGGGAGAGTACTGGGAGCCGGACCGAGTATCCAGCCACACCTCCAAACCTGTCCCGGCAACTCGGCATTCCTGGCACATGGGGAAGACTGAGGGAGAAGGGCAAGCCGTCCTCCATGCTGGGTGAGGACTCTCCAGTGAGGCCTTGGAGAGGGGGAGCACCACACTCCTGCAAAGAATCCCCCGCCCATTGCTCTTTAACCTAAATCGTGGGTTCCCAAGAGTGCACGTTCGTAGCATCTCCTCACAAGTAATTTTAGCAACCAGCTTATTATAGAGGCCACCCCTGCAAGGCTGTGATGATCACTGCTGCAGAACCTGCTGAGGTGCCCATTAAAGGAGGAATAACTAAGGAAACGTATACACAGGGAGCATTAGTCAGCTGTGAACAATGACATTATGTTGTTTGCAAGAAAATGAATGGGACTGGAGATTGTGTTAAGTTAAGCCAGGCTGAGAAAGTCGCATCCTCACAGGTGGTGGAATGGACAGGGGGGAGAGGGGGGAGGGGAGAGAGAGGGAGAGAGAGAGAGAGAGAGAGAGAGAGAGAGAGAGAATATGCCAGGGATATTATATTAAAAGGGCACAGACAATAGCAGACAGGGGTAAACATGATCAAAATAAGTTACATACACGTATGTAAATGTCACAAAGGAGCAGACTACTTGTAAAATTAACACTCTGTTCTGTTTTGCTTTCAATTGTTGTTGACAAAACACTCTGACTGACACCAACTTGGGGAGGAAAGGGTTTATTCAGCTCACATCTCCCGGGTCACAGTTCATCACTGAGGGAGCCCATGGCAGGAACTCAGGGCAGGAACCTGGAGGCAGGAGCTGAATCACAGGCCATGGAGGAATGCTGTTCACTGGCTTGCTCCCCTGGCCCATGCCCAGCCTGCTTTCTTATACAATACACAACAACCTGCTCAGGGGTGGAAACACCCACAGTGGGCTGGGCCCTCCCACATCACTCAACAGTCAAGGAAATACCCCAGAGACATGGCTACAGGCCAGTCCAATGGAGGCAATTCCCCAATTGAGGCTCCTTCAACCCAGGTATGTCAAGTTGACACTAAAGCCGTCCAGAACATTTTGTAATAAAACAAAAGTGCAGCACATCACAAAAATAAAACCAACCAGCCAAGCACAGCAAGAGGATGCCACCTGGAGCCTGGTGTACGCGCTTCTTTCCTTCACACTAAGCAGCTCTTCCTTTCAGTTCGGTCCTGTTTTCCTTTCTATCAACCTGAAAGCTCATTCCGGCCAGGAACTCCTGAGGCAGAAGCAGGCAGATCTCTGTGAGATCCAGGCCAACCTGGTCTATGTAGTGAGTTCCGGACCAGCTGAGGCTACAGGGAGACCTTTTTCTAAAAAACACCAGCTAGCCAAACAAGCAAATGAACACACCCACAAACCAAGCTCATCCTGGATATTGGAATGAGCCATTCCGGGTCCTGGCCTGAGCTTTGCCAGTAAATGACAGAATCACTTTGGTCAAAGGTCATCACTTCTCCAGCTTCTTCTGCAGATCCATGCCCCATGAAAACGCTTTATTCCTGGGGATGTACGCAGTCAACCCAGGTTTGTAATTCGGACTTCCTGTTCTCCTCCAGGCTTTACAAGGGTAACTGCTTCTGGAACCACTGTCTTTGCATGGACATTGTTTCTGTTGGTTTTTACACCTTGGCCTGTAGACACGACCGAGCCCCATTGTCTTGAATGGTGACTGCTGAGAAAGGGCCCTGCCCAACATGGGCGATGCCATCCCTAGGCAGGTGGGCTTTATAAGAAAGCTGATGTCTCCCCATGGTGATTTGTGACCAGGAAGTTAAGGTGAAATAACCCCTTTCCCCTTCTAAGCTGCTTTTGGACAGAGTATTGATATCACACCAACAGAGTAGACACACGGTTACTCCACCTCCAGGCCTGAATCAAACCTGGCTTCATCTGTGTATTTCTTCAGCAGAGGCTAAGGGGTAAAATTGCCTTTCCTGACGTTCTAAAGGAAGGGCTGGCTTCTTATGCTAACATTTCAATAACGTGCATATTAATAAAAGAATAAAATAACATCTTAATAAAAATGGATTTTCTAAGGAAATCTACAACTAACCAGGAAACTGAATAAAGGCCTTAATTATGAGACTAATAACAAATTAGTTGAACTTCACACTAAGTTACTAAGAGATGGAGAGTCATTAATAGATTACACATGGTCCTTTATGAAAGGGACAGATTTTGGATTACCTGCTTAACAAGGGAGCCAGTGGTTAACTCATAGAGACACGAACCTGCTGCTGAACCTGCACACATGGTACAGGGATGGTCCACGGCTTCCCTTCAGGTGGACTGGGCTACAGACTGGTCAGGTAAGTCATGGGAGGACAAACTGGATCAGGTGACTTAGGGTGACAAAATGGACAGGAGACTGAGGGTGACAGGATGAGCAGGTGACTGTGGGGTGACAGGATGGACAGGTGACTGAAGGTGATGGGATGGACAGATGACTGTGGGTAACAGGATGGACAGGTGACTGAGGGTGACAGGATGGACAGGTGACTGAGGGTGACAGGATGGACAGGTGACTGAGGGTGACAGGATGGACAGGTGACTGAGGGTGACAGGATGGACAGGTGACTGAGGGTGACAGGACGGACAGGTGAC